>CM076573.1:357977614-358445459 GCA_034641835.2 Pinus albicaulis | reverse complement strand
CTTCATCAATCCACATTCCTTGTTTTTCCCAGCCTATAATTGTTGCCTCAAGCAATATTAGTTCCATAGTTGTTTCTTCTATACCAAAAATCACTATTGGAACTACTTCCTCCACTCCAAATCCTTCTTCAGGGAAACCTAATCCTCCACTTGATATAATGGCAGCCAGACCTTGGAAAAATCCTAGAGTTGTTCAATTAGCAGGTCCTCTTCATCCCTTACCTAAGAATCCTGAAATATGGTTGCCTAAGTACAATCCATATGATGGTCTACCTGCTGAAGAACATCTTCATAATTTTATGCTTTCCATGAATCTTAATGATGTCACCGAAGAAGATTGTGTAGTTAGATTATATCCTTATACTTTAAAGGATCAGCAGGATCATGGTATTTCTCACTACCATTAGGCACTATTACTAGGTGGGATATTTTTGAAGAACAATTCCTTACTAAATTTGGTGATGACAATACTACTGCTACCCTTATCAATGATCTTTCCAATTTGAAAGAAAATACAGGGGATAAAATTAGAGATTTCAACTCTAGAATTAATAAGCTACTCAATAAGATCACAACCACATCTAAGCCTGGAGTAGATGTGAAAATAGAATGGCAAATATCCTCTCTTCCTTATAATATTGTGATTTTTTTAGATAGATCCAATAAGGCTACATTGGTAGAGAACATGAAATAAGTGCTTTCTATTGAAAAAGGAATCCGTACTTTAGAGAAGAAAATTGCATAAGAAAATATAAAAACTAAGAAGGTTTCATTTAAGGATGAACCTAAAAAGAAAACATCTAAATATCCTTATGATATTGAGGGATTACAAAAGGTTCTCAAAAATATGTTGAATGATATGGTTGAGATTTAGAAAGAAGTAGCTGAGTCTTCTTCAAAGAAACCTTTTATATATTTTAAGAAAAATCAAGCTTCCCAACCTCCAAATGTAATCTCAAATGTTGAATCTAATCAGGATGAAACAATCTCATTCTGCAAAAGAATCTCAAGAAGAAGAACTGGTTGAAGTTCATGTATTATGGGACTTTATCCTTCAAACATCTGATAATGAAGATGAACATGAGGCACTTCCAGTTAACACTAGAAGTAAAAATTCCACTGGCCTTCCTCAGTCTCCTAAAAAACGAAATTCTTCATCCTATGTTGCTAAGGAAAAAGTGATTAACAAGAAAAAATATTCTCCTAAATCAAATCAAACTTATTCTACTCTTCCATCTACATATAAGACATTAGTGGTCTCTGATACTATTGAATATAACATATTGGAAGATATGAATAAGATAAAGGAAAATATGTCCATACATGAGTTGAGAAAATTGAAGCAGCAACATAAAATTTTACTTAAAGAACTAAATGTAGTCCATGACTCATCCTTACCTGCTCCTGTTACTTCTAAAGCAACAAAAAGATTTGGTAAGCCTCCTAGTGATTCACCTGAGAAAATTGATGCAAGTGACCCTATTTTAATCGGTGACAGATCTCATTGGCATAGTCCTCCCTTCCTTTTAACTTTTGAAGTATTCAACAAAAATGTGCATAATTGTCTAATCGAATCTGGAGCCTCTTCAAACATCATGCCATATTATGCTTGTCTAAAATTTAATATTTCTCCTCAAAAGTATGCAGAACACATTGTAAAATTAGACAGAACAAAGGTTAAGATATTAGGAGAAATGAATTCAATCCCTATCATATTGGCATCCAATCCAAAATTTCATCAAGTAATTAAAATTTTAGCGGTTGACATCCCTGAATTTTATGGTTTAATCTTAAGTAAATACTGGTCAGAAGAGGTTGATGGTTATTTTTCCACCGTTTGGTCTCATATATGGCTTCGATATAATGGTAAGATGAATCAAATTCAAGTAGAACATGAAAAACACATGAAGCATTCAGTAACCAAATTTGAAGATGAGAATGAACCCATGGATTTTAGTAATAAATTTATCGGAAATTACTTTTTTGAATCCTTTTTGGGGAATTTTAATGCTCATAAATCTCCATTTCTCACCAACTCCGTTAATTATCAGATTGAAAATTTCTCAGTCAAACTCTTCCAAGTGTATAAATATCATAGATAAGCCTTGTATTAATACTTGGTTCTGAACATTATTCTTTGAAGGATCAAAATCTAGTGAAGGTGGAGGAGATTATTGTATATTAATCAATATGGAAGCTCAAAATACAATGTTGGCATGCAGAATTGAATTTGAATGCATAACTAATATTGCAGAATATGAGGCACTGGTCCAAGTCTTATACAAATCAATTGATCTTGGTGTCAAATATCTTTGGGTATATGGTGATTCTGAAATAATTGCCATACAGGTAAAAAATACCATATACTATATTTCTGGTCATCTTAAACATTATGAGTCATTATTTCAATACCTTACCTCTCATTTTTTAGCATTCAATATCTTTTTTGTTCCAAGAATTCAGAATTCAAGTGCATACCTTCTATCTAATGTAGTATCCAGACTTATTCCTTTAGAAGATTATAGTCCAGATAGATTTTCTATAGAGTTGATTTTTCTCCCTTATATTCCTGATAATATTACAAATTGGAGAGTATTCAATGATGATGATGATGTTAAAAATTTTCTTACATCAGAAGGATCATATGGTGATCAATTAATTGATGAACATGAACATGAAAGGCAATTGAAATAGAAGCCTAAAGAAAATGCCATACCTAAGTCTATGGTTAAACTTGAAGATCTTTATGATCTCAAATATATATTCAAAAAAGTTACTAACTCTAAGCTACAAAGTTCAACTTTGAGGTTTGAACTAGTAAATCTTGGCACAGATATTAATCCTCATAACATTAACTTAGGAATTAGTCTTTCCTATGATGAAATATTAGTCTTCATTCACCCACTAAAGAAATACAAGAATGTCTTCGCATGGAAATATGAAGATCTGAAAACTTATGATACTTCCATTGTACAACATGTTATCACTCAGGTTTTCCTTGAAGTTGTGGAAAAGGAAAGTATACTCGAGGTAACCACAAACCAACCTTCAGATACAGAATCTAGCCAATCTGTATCCAGAGAGGGTTCTCTCTTTAAAATTTAGCTTTGTTTTTAGAAAGTTTTAGGCTAGTTATAAGTCCAAGAATTTTGTTTGATTTTGAATGGTGGAATCCGCCAACTAAGGGCAAGGTTGAAGATTTTCAGTCCATTGGGCTATGGAGTCAAAGGATGGCTTTACTGGATTACTATTCTACACACAAGATGGCTTTGCAGGGCAAGATAGCCAAACATTAAACAATTTTTAGGAATTAAAGTGAATGAAATGGATTTTTGAAGGGATGAAAGGCAGTTAAGAATCTTTCAACATATTCAAAAGAAAGAAATGGAATGATTACGAATAAAGAGCAGTGAAGAATTCTTTACTATAGTAATCAAAATGTTTAAATTAGCGAAGCAAGAGCATTTAAGAATTCGTTGCTTATAACCAATCTAGAAGAAAACATTTTAGAATAATCACAACTGAACTCAGAGTACAATTAAGTAAATTCTGAGTTATTCTTTTATGTCAATTATTCAGAAATGGACACAATGATAATATAAACAGATATAAAACTTAAGACATAAGATAGAAAGACTTATTGAACTGCAGTCCGACACATGAATCCTGCAAAAAGTCCTGAGCTTCAAATTGTCATCCAGTAAGCCACAAGTAAATTTCTCCAAAACACTTTTATTCCAAAAATATCAATGTCACAGTCAAGTAGTAGAATCCACCCTCAATACTTTATTCGAGGGTTTATTTATACAAAAAATGATTTAAAATATCTCACACCAACCTAGGAAATAATCTAGGGTGACTAATAAATAAGTTTCAATAAAAGAGGAGACAAGATGGTCTCGTAGATAGGACAAAAGATAACTGCTGGTGTGCTGTTTCCTCCCTTTGTGGATGTGCTGGAGGCAGGTCCTACAAAAGGGCTTGATGCTGTCCTTTTGAGTAATTCTTCTTTAACTGCCTTGCTTGTCTGATACTCTTTATTTCTACTGATACACTTTCAACTGCCAAACTGATACTCTTTAACCTTTAATCATCTATTTATCCTTTACACAATAGTAAAAAGAAAACTTTTCTATCTGAAGATGAATTTTACAAAATTTCCAACAGGTCTTCCCACCATTTTTCTTCTGCTATTATGGTTCTTTTGAGTTTTCTTAATGTTTCATCGGCCTCTGTGTATCTGAAAAAATTGGGCCAATTTGGAAACAAATACCTTATCTCATGCTCAAGATGAAACAAATTCTTTAACCTGTCATAGAGATTCTTCCCTGTTGGCAATGTTGATTCTGATGAGCTGGTAGAGGAACATGTGACGTTGTGAGCATGTATGTCCAATTTGTTGACATAAGTTTCCAATTCCATTATTTTGTCTTTTGAAACCATCGGACTGGGCAATCCGCTGGCTAATAAAACATTAAACCTTTCTTTAAATGCACTGATCTCTTGCTGAATATCTGAACATTTTCTTTCCAAATTTTTCATAAGAGTTCTCTTGGTAAAAACTCTTTTTATTTCTAAAATAGTACCTGTCCTATCCTCAATTCCAAGCTCTGCAAGCTGCTGCTTGGTCTGGGTGTTCAAAAACTGTATAAGTTGATTCACTTGCTCAGGTCTGTGCCTTAATTCTTCTCTTGTTTTGTCAATATCTTCCTGAGCTACTTTGATCAAGTCATTTTGTTCAAAGATTATTTGAACAAAGGACCAAATACTCTTTATTGAATCAATAATATTATTCCAAAGAATTTCGTTTATTTCTCTTAAAGGCTTTTCTAATGAGAGATCTTTTTCTAAAGCCTTAACCAATTTTTCCAGCCTTTTGATTTCCCTTGTATTATCAGCAACAATATTTTTTGACATATCATATTTTTGTTCCAAATTCACCAGCTGTAATTTTGTAGATTGAAGTTCTGTGACTCTGAGTTTTAAACTTTCCATTTGCTTTGCTAATTCATCAGAACTTAAACTGGAAGTATTTACCTGTGATGGATCTGTTTGTTGATATGCTGCTGTTGTACCTATAGTGGCCTCTTTTCTGGATGTCTGCATGATAGATTCCTTTTCTTTTAATGCTTTCTCCAGTTCTTTCTCGGTCTCACTCAGTTGCTCAGTCATTTTCAAGAGCAATTCCATCATTTCTTCTTGTGAATTTTCCTTCAGAACTTCTTGAGTTTGGGGATGCCTTGAGGCTGGCAATTTCAATTGCTTTCTTAGTGCAGCAATATCATCATCCTTCTTTTTAATCAGTGTCTAAATGATTTTTATATATTTGGGATTATGACCCAAACTGATGATTATTTCCTCCAGAGATTTGATTCTGTTATCCTTTGCCTGAGAAGAAGCTTTCTCAATTTGCAACTGGGTATGTGTATTATTTAAAGAATCTTGCAATCTATGGGCTGCCATTGCTTTATTAGTAAGGGTAGAATATATCATTTCCCCAGTTTGTTTATGTAATTCTATTTGGTCTAATGGATGAATTTCTTTTGCTAGGACCTCAAAATTGGTCCTAATGTAATCAGATGTTGTCTTGGGTTTTGGCACTTTGGATTTGAAATGGCTCATCATCATTTTCCCTTGCTGAATGTCAAAAGCTGACATTAATCTTTCTTGATTGTGTGGAGCCATTCTAAGATACTGATCATATACCCGCATCCTCAATGGGTCATTCCCTGCTTTTATATTAATGAAAGTCTTCTTTATATCACCTGCATTTGTCTTTGGCAGTTTAAAGGAAGACACTTCAGTACTCAACTGTTTTTGTAATTCCTTTCCTTTATGACCTGTGCGTGTTTCACTAACTGAACCAGTTAGTTGACTATCCTCTCTTTCATCATCAATGATTTCATCTATAGATTCCACTTTTGGAAGTGGATTCAGTTTCTGCCTTTTAGCTTGATGTTGTTGTGAGGATTCTTTGGGAGGAGTGGGATCTGCAACCTGTCTTTTATTTCCTATTTCCATATTAGATGGAGTCTGCAATTCTAAAACTTCAGGGTGATTAACTTGAGGAGGAGAAACCTGTGTTTGATCTGGTGCCTTAGAAGTTTGAGGCTTTTCTGTCATAATGAAAGTTTCAATGACTTGTACTTCAGGTTCTTTCCCTTTTCCTTTAGACTCAACTGCAATTGATGGACTATTTTCCTGTAATCCCTGTTGAAGATTTCCTGCTGAAGAAGTGCCAATATGAGGTACCTGCACTTGCCCAAAAGATTCTAGGTCAAACTTTTTCTCAAGATCTTTCATAATTTTGTTCATATTGTCTTCTTCACTATCTTGCTCAACTAGTGTTCCTTCCATCCACTCATCTTGATTAGCATATTGTTATATTTCTGGAATTCTGTGGTGAAAGTAGGGTGCTGATTTGTTCTTCATTACTTTGTCACAGATAAAACTGAATGGATCATAAGGAATCCAACGGAAACTCTTTTGTAACTTGAAATGGTTTTGCAATATATTTTCTGCTTCTTGTTCAGCATCCCTAGAATTGCATATAAAGGGACCTAACTGAATTTTGATTCTGAGTTGGGCTTTCCTTTTGGCATTACAAAAATGAATAACATCAGAATTATTCATTTGCCTGAAATATTCTAAGGCAAAAAGTCTCATAGGCACATATTTAGGAAATTTGAATGGACAAATTTCACATCCATATATTTTGATTTCTGAATAATTTTGGTATAAATACTAGTCCCCAACTTTGTATGTCCTTGAAAGCTGCAAAGTTTTCTTAATCTCGTTGCTGAGCCTTGGAAGAGCAACTCCTGTCAACAAGGTAGTTGCAGGATGTATGAAAAGATCAATGAACTCAGCATAAGAATAGGGAGAATTATAGGAACTGTGAGTTATGGCAGACCAAAATATAACAGATCTAGGGTTTCCCTTGGCATCAAGCTTTTGAACAAGAAAAGGGAACTTCTCTGATTGGTAATAGATGATGAGATGGTAAATGACTGAGGAATACTTAAACACTTTCTCATTATCTAACCTCATGAACTGGTCATGGATTTTATTTGCAATGAAAGATGCAAAGTCATATTTCACAGCAGGTGGCTGTCCAGGAGTGAAGATGGATAGTAATACTAGGGTTAATTCATCAACATACTCACTAGTATTAAAACCCAGTACAAAAGATATCATATTCAGGATGAGCTTACCTAAATTAGTAAAATAAGCAAAACCATAGGGAGGAGGGCCCTTAGGTTGATGTTTAGGTAACATAAAGGTCTGGCAAATGCATTTCAATTTTTCTTGGGACAATTGAGTAGAATTTTCAAGTAGTTCTTCCATGGACAAGGGAGTAAGATTTTGATCAGGTTCAAAATGGAGCATTGTATTAATAGCTTGAGGAGTAATGGGGAAAATGATACTCTGGTCCAGGGATAACACTGCTCTTTGAGTTGGATCATAATTGGAATGATAGTAGTGGATAATTTCTGGGAAAACATGGACTGAGGGGATGAGATATCTTGGGAAATTGGATTCCCATAACCCAATGACATCCAAACCTTTCGAATAATCATCTCTGCAGCGACAATAACTTCGAAGGGGATTTTCATCGAACACTAAGTCTTTAATTTGAAAGTCTTTATCCACTAATGGAAAGTATTCCAATTCTCTGTGAGGGGGATTTAATGGGGCTACACTCAGGGCTACCAGAACTTCCATTTTGGTTCTTGTGTATTCAAAGTGGAAATTTCGGGGGTTTTTCACAGAACGGGCGCAATTTCAGTTTTGGAAGTTTGATTTTAGTTGCAGGAACTAAAACAGACCAATATTAAGCTTCTCTTTAGTCTATGGCGTAAATTTAACACTGGAATGCGGATTTTTCAAAGAGTTCCAACGAGAAATCGGATAAATACCTATTTTATGGAGAATGTCGAATTTTTACAGACACTAGTTAATGCCGGAGGAATGCTCGGGCACTGGTATAACAATGGAGTTCAGAAATCTTGGTCGATAGCAGTTTAACAGCGGAATTTTCAAATTTTCAGTGGAGGGCACAGTCACTTTCACCAGACAAAATGATAGAAAAAACGCGGAGTTTTATTTTATTTACAAAGTCAACTGGTTTTTTATTATTTATGGGAGTGACGTCATCAGGGTACGGGAAGGACACGTCATCAGGGACGAGCAGTAAGCAGTAATTTCCGCACTGCTTTCAAGAGTTGGCGGTTTCAGAAGAACGAGCAGCGAATCCATTCAACATTTAACACATGGCCATGGAACTGTTTCGAAACCATTTGGATTTCGCACGTTAAATCTCGGACGGAGGATGGGCAACGGAATGGATGCGCGCCATGGATTTTTGATGGAATGATCCAACGGACGACGGGACGAGAAAATGGTATGGGAGTTAATGCGCGGGCCCGATGGGTCTTTAAAATGATTAATATTTAATTAACTATTCCCGAAGGCATTGGATTGGCGGAGGGATGTGATTATTAACTAATCCAAATGATTTAATTAATCTCAAGGGTTAATGAATGGTCGGGTTATGGAAACTTTGATTTTTTATTTATGTTTTTTCGTTCAAAACATATATTTAATAAATGTTTAAAACCCTTTTCCTCGTTTATTTTTATTATATGGTAATAAATTAATATAATTTATTAACCATAGGGGCGGGACTAGTTATAAGGATATGTTTTTAGCCAAAGGGGTTTATAATGTGGGAATTTGATTTTATTATATAGGTTTAAATACTTTGGCTAAAAATCTATAGTAAGAAGGTTTTGGGGATATTATATAGGAGGAGTTAAATATAATAGGATAAGGTATTTTATTAATGATTTAATAAATAAATCAGATGTTAATATGACAAAGGGACAAGGAAAACTCAAAATACTTTACACAACTAAGAAGTGAAGATTTCTGAAGCAAATTTCATTATATTAACTTCAACACTTAGATTTAGAATAGTAAGTAATTTTGAGGGGATTTTATGAAATATGGCATGATTTTCCTAAGTAAAATGAGATTTTACTTAGGAAAAGATTTAAAGTGAATAAGTGTAATGATGAATAATCTCAAGTACTAAGGTCTTTTCAATTATTGGGCCGAGGGTCCGGTCCCTCCAAAAGTCAAGGAAATGCCTTGAGCCCCTTTAATATTCAAATACCTTAGCACTTTAGGGAAATTAGTAAAACCTTTAGGGAGAAAGTGAGATGGGAAGTTAATGATTCTGACTTTGCCTTATTGTGAACTTCTTCCAATGTAGTATCTACCTTTGCACTTTGTGATAAAAGTAAAATTGAACACATTTAGAACCATCATTCATCATATGAAATCTTGCAACAACATCTACCTACCCTACTTACTTTATCCTACCATTTTGTCTTCTTTATTAGGGTGCAATTAGACTGGCAAACCCTTATCAATCTTCTTTTTCTTTTACATGGAAAACCTATCTAAGTCTACACTTATTACATCCAAGGGCTCAGATTAAACTGTTGAGCACCTTTTATTAACTCTACCTATCTACTTATCTGCCAAGATTAAACTGTTTGGCCATATATTTATTCTCTATTCTACAACATGAAATTGAAAAATGAATGAGTCAAGTTTAAACAGTTTGACTCTTCATAAATTGTGGCAAAAGTTTGACAAGCTGCACACAATTGCTTATTACAGAAAATGAAATAGTAGTGGCATTTAGACTTGCACACTTTCCTGGTCTATTTTTGTTTGGGGTTCATTTCTTTCACTTTTTTGACCAATTTATTCTTTTTACCCTTTGATTTTTCTTTTAGGGTATACCCTCTTTACATTTTTAAATTTTTTGATTTTTTGATTTTTTAAGAATATGGAACACCTTTGCACAAGAAAAAGGTTTGAACATATTGCATAGTTCAATAAGACAATCATGAAAAATGACACCTATTGGTATAGGAGTCTAACACTGGCTCCACTTGGGGATGGCTTTTCCTGGTGAAAAGTCAAGAACAACAGGTCAGTTGTCCTCATCCATTGACCTTGGTGAACCAGTAAATGTCTTCTGTCTTCTGCAAACTGAAATCTAATCTGAAACTAAAACAACACACAAAAGTTTTCAAACCAACTTAATGAAAAACTAGCTGAAAATTGAAAACTAAAAAAATTGCTCAAAATTCTGAGCTTATTGGTACTGATCTACCTACTCAATCTACTAAAAATCTTATTGAATTAGGTAATACAAAAATGCCAATGAAGCCAATCAAGTAGCTGTAAAAATAAATGGATAACTTGATTGCTTGTGATCAAAATTGGAAGTATGTTATGATCATGTGCCTTTATAATAAATGATATGATGTGTAAAGGCCACTTTTGATGTATTTGATCCTTATAGAGAAAACATGTTTGTAGATTTGGGCTCAAAAGATTCTCCATATAATCTGATATAGGATCAATAAAAGCATGATGTATTTTATTTACTTCTAGGCCTTCAATGACTAATTGTTCAATTGAATTATGAATATTAGACCATGAACTTATTTTTTCAGTCTTGTGTTTGAAAGAATAATGATCTTCAATATGCAAGTCAAAAGATGGTACAATTTCCTCTTGCTTTGGAGAAGGAAGATTTTCAAAGAATTCTTTAGGATTTCAGAAATTGTATGACTGAATTTGAGAATGCAAAAGTTTGATTTCATTTTCATAATTTTCAGAAATTATATCAAGAAGCCTTTTTTTAACTTGAGAAGAACATTTTCTTGATTTTAAGAGAAGAAAGAAAGCTCTTAGAAAATCTTCATCAAGCTGAAGTTCTAATATCTCATCCCTCAAAATATCTAGTGATTGTTTTGTGAAATTATCATAATTATCATCATACTGGTCATATTTAGGCAAATCTTCAGAATAAGGAATGTCATTAATTATAAACATTGGATCAGCATATTTCTCTTCCAACAATCCCAATATGTCTTGATTAGATTGGTTGCATTCTTTTTTAAAGTCATTATTTTGCTCAATAGGAGTGCCATCAAGCAATGGACCTTTTTGGGAAAGTAGAATAATATGAGCATCAACTTGTTCTTCTGTCCCTTTATGGATAAAAACTTTTGTACATTCATCAACATTAGAAGAAGTAGAAACAATTTCTTCATTATGTAAATATTTTGAGGATGGTTGCATGTTTAGAAGCAAATTGATTTCTTCTTCGGTGAGGGGGGGTGGGAATCTCTGAATTCTTAGATTGGAATGACGGTTGTTTTTTCTCTTATCTAAAAATTGATCATGAGGCTGAATATTTTCTTTAACTCCATTCAAAACATTAAATGAAACATCATTTGTTAATATAGAGGGGTTTTGTGGATATTGATTCATCTCCTGATCTATTTCATCTTTGTTTAACTCCTCTTGATTATTATGACATTTAACTTGAGAAAGAAAATTATGGACTTCTTCTAATAAATCTTCAGGAAACCAATTTCCAAAATCTTCATCAATATTTTTAAGGTAATGTATAAGATCTTCAGCTTGATCACAACAATTTTCAGCTAATGATAAAGATGGAAAATTTTCTTTGTAATGCTCATAAAATACCTTATGAAAATCTTTTAGAGAAAACAAACTTGCAGGTTTGAGAGCTTCATACCATTCCCTTGCTTTTCCTTCTAAGGTTCCCATGAATATCTTCATAAGGCAATCCTCATGCCAATCACCTTTCAATCTTGATGAGTGTGTATGAAATTTAATAAGATGTAGTAAAGGATCATCAATATTTTCATCTTGAAACATGGGCAGATTTTCACCCCAATTTACCTTCGGTAGTTTGTGTGAAAATCCAGGTATGTGATCTCTGCTCATGGGAGCATATCTTCGTTTTATTCTTGGATCATCTTGAAAATCAGCCATAATGAAAGGCCACGATATCTGTAAAACCAAGTTAGATCCTTATATAAAATACAATACATATTGAAAAACGTTCTTAATGAGAAAGAACATAATGTCTTGGATTAAGATCCAAGTTGAAAGCCTGATCTTTCCACATTGTTCTTCCAGGTTCATTCCTCCAGTGGAGTCTTGATTGTGAAATGGATTTGGAGTGGCCAGGTGGATGATTTTAACCTTTGTGTGTCTGATCCTTGTCCACCATCATCGATCAGATCTGAACCTGTAAAGTATTTCTAAAGAAAAAGGTTAGCCTTCCCCAGTCAGTTTTCTAGATAATTCTTTTTTTTTGGTTTTTGGTTTTAAATAAAATGAAAGTACAACTTCGACAAATTCTTCAAGAAATTTAATATTTTTAGTTAAAATTTTCTCAAATATTTATTGAACTAGAGAGTTTGATTAAACATTTTAAACTAAGGTCCAGTGTATAAGCTAAATCAGAGATAGACTGAAGCAGCATTTATTTACTATGCAGTTGCAGGGAAAAAGCATTTCAAAGGCTACCTGGCTGATCTTCAGACTCTGTCTATAGCTTATAAGTGAACAATATTGACAATAAAAATGATTCAGATCCCCAGTATGGTCGCCACTATGTTATCACTCAGGTTTTCCTTGAAGTTGTGGAAAAGGAAAGTATACCCGAGGTAACCACAAACCAACCTTCGGATACAAAATCTAGCCAATCTGTATCCAGAGAGGGCTCTCTCTTTATGATTTAACTTTATTCTTAGAAAATTTTAGGCTAGTTATAAGTCCAAGAGTTTGTTTGAAAATGGTGGAATTCGCCAACTAAGGGCAAGGTTGAATATTTTCAGGCCATTGGGCTATGGAGTCGAAAGGATGGCTTTACTGGATTAATCTTCTACACACAAGATGGCTTTGCAGGGCAAGATAGCCAAACATAGAACAATTTTTAGGAATTAAAGTGGATGGAATGGGTTTTGAAGGGATGAAAGGCACTCAAGAATCTTTCAACATGTTCAAAAGAAAGAAATGGAATGATTACAAATAAAGAGAAGTGAAGAATTCTTTACTATAGTAATCAATATGCTTAAATTAGCGAAGCAAGAGCAATTAAGAATTCGTTGCTTATAACTAATTTAGAGGAAAACATTTAGAATAATCACAATTGAAATCAGAGTACAATTAAGTAAATTCTGATTTATTCTTTTATGTCAATTATTCAGAAATGGACATGATGATAATATAAACAGATATAAAACTTAAGACATAAGATAGAAAGACTTATTGAACTGCAGTCCGACACATGAATCCTGCAAAAAGTCCCGAGCTTCAAATTGTCATCCAGCAAGCCACAAATAAATTTCTCCAAAACACTTTTATTCCAAAAACATCAATGTCACAGCAAAGTAGTAGAATCCACCCTCAATACTTTATTCGAGGGTTTATTTATACAAAAAATGATTTAAAATATCTCACACTAACCTAGGAAATAATCTAGGGTGACTAATGAATAAGTTACAATAAAAGAGGAGACAGATGGTCTCGTAGATAGGACAAAAGATAACTGCTGGTGTGCTGTTTCCTCCCTTTGTGGATGTGCTGGAGGCAGGTCCTACAAAAGGGCTCGATGCTGTCTTTTTGAGTAATTCTTTTTGAGTGCTTTGCTTGTATGATACTCTTTATTTCTACTGATACACTTTCAACTGCCAAACTGATACTCTTTAACCTTTAGTCATCTATTTATCCTTTACACAATAGTAAAAGGAAAAAATTTCTATCTGAAGATGAATTTTACAAAATTTCCAACAGGTCTTCCCACCATTTGTCTTCTGCTATTATGGTTCTTTTGAGTTTTCTTAATTTTTCATCAGCCTCTGTGTATTTGAAAAAATTGGGCTGATTTGGGAACAAATACCTTATTTCATGCTCAAGATGAAACAAATTCTTTAACCTGTCGTAGAGATTCTTCCCTGTTGGCAATGTTGATTCTGATGAGCTGGTAGAGGAACATGTGACGTTGTGAGCATGTATGTCCAATTTGTTGACATAAGTTTCCAATTCCATTATTTTGTCTTCTGAAACCATCGGACTGGGCAACCCGCTGGCTAATAAAACATTAAACCTTTCTTTAAATGCACTGATCTCTTGCTGAATATCTGAGCATTTTCTTTCCAGATTTTGCATAAGAGTTCTCTTGGTAAAAACTTTTTTTATTACTAAAATAGTACCTGTCATGTCCTCAATTCCAAGCTCTGCAAGCTGTTGCTTGGTCCGGGTGTTCAAAAACTGTATAAGTTGATTCGCTTTCTCAGGTCTGTGCCTTAATTCTTCTCTTGTTTTGTCAATCTCTTCCTGAGCTACTTTCACCAAGTCATTTTGTTCAAATATTATTTGAACAAAGGACCAAATACTCTTTATTGAATCAATAATATTATTCCAAAGAATTTCATTTATTTCTCTTAAAGGCTTTTCTAATGAGAGATCTTTTTCTAAAGCCTTAACCAATTTTTCCAGCCTTTTGATTTCCCTTGTGTTATTTGCAACAGTCTTTTTCGACATATCATATTTTTGTTCCAAGTTCACCAGCTGTAATTTTGTAGATTGAAGTTCTGTGACTCTGAGTTTTAAACTTTCCATTTGTTTTGCTAATTCATCAGAACTTAAATTGGAAGTATTTACGTGTGATGGATCTGTTTGTTGATCTGCTACTATTGTACCTGTAGTGGCCTCGATTTTGGATGTCTGCATGATGGCTTGATTTTATTTTAATGCCTGCTCTAGTTCTTTCTCGGTCTCACTCAGTTGCTCAGTCATTTTCAGGAGCAATTTCATCATTTCTTCTTGTGAATTTTCCTTCAAAACTTCTTGAGTTTGGGGATGCCTTGAGGCTGGCAATTTCAATTTTTTTCTTAGTGCAGCAATATCATCATCCTTCTTTTTAATTAGTGCCTCAATGCTTTTTATATCTTTGGGATTATGACCCAAACTGATGATTATTTCTTCCAGAGATTTTATTCTATTATCCTTTGCCTGAGAAGAAGCTTTCTCAATTTGCAACTGGGTATTCATATTATTTAAAGAATCTTGCAATCTATGGGCTGTCATTGCTTTATCAGTAAGGGTAGAATATATCATTTCCCCAGTTTGTTTATGTAATTCTATCTGGTATAATGGATGAATGCCTCTTTCTAGGACCTCAAAATTGGTCCTAATGTAATCAAATGTTGTCTTGGGTTTTGGCACTTTGGATTTGAAATGGCTCATCATCATTTTCCCTTGCTGAATGTCAAAAGCTGACATTAATCTTTCTTGATTGTGTGGATCCATTCTAAGATACTGATCATATACCTGCATCCTCAATGGGTCATTCTTGGCTTTTATATTAATGAAAGTCTTCTTTATATCACCTGCATCTGTCTTTGGTTGTTTAAAGAAAGATACTTCAGTGCTCAACTTTTTTTGTAATTCCTTTCTTTTATGACCTGTGCGTGTTTCACTAACTGAACCAGTTAGTTGACTATCCTCTCTTTCATCATCAATGATTTCATCTATAGATTCCACTTCTGGGAGTGGATTCAGTTTCTTCCTTTTAGCTTGATGTTGTTGTGAGGATTCTTTGGGAGGAGTGGGATCTGCAACCTGTCTTTTCTTGCCTATTTCTATATTAGATGGAGTCTACAATTCTGAAACTTCAGGGTGATTAACTTGGGTAGGAGAAACCTGTGTTTGATCTGGTGCCTTGGAAGTTTGAGGCTTTTCTGTCATAATGAAAGTTTCAATGACTTGTACTTCAGGTTCTTTCCCTTTGCCTTTAGACTCAACTGCAATTGATGGACTGATTTCCTGTAATCCCTGTTGAAGATTTCCTGCTGAAGAAGTGCCAATATGAGGTACCTGCACTTGCCCAAAAGATTCTAGGTCAAACTTTTTCTCAAGATCTTTCATAATTTTGTTCATATTGTCTTCTTCACTATCTTGCTCAATTAGTGTTCCTTCCACCCACTCATCTTGATTAGCATATTGTTCTATTTCTGGAATTCTGTGGTGAAAGTAGGGTGCTGATTTGTTCTTCATTCTTTTGTCACAGATAAAACTGAATGGATCATAAGGAATCCAACGGAAACTCTTTTGTAACTTGAAATGGTTTTGCAATATATTTTCTGCTTCTTGTTCAACATCTCTAGAATTGCATATAAAGGGACCTAACTGACTTTTGATTCTGAGTTGGGCTTTCTTTTTAGCATTACAAAAATGAATAACATCAGAATTATTCATTTGCCTGAAATATTCTAAGGCAAAAAGTCTCATAGGCACATATTTAGGCAATTTGAATGGACAAAGTTCACATCCATATATTCTGATTTCTGAATAATTTTGGTATAAATACCAGTCCCCAACTTTGTATGTCCTTGAAAGCTACAAAGTTTTCTTAATCTCGTTGCTGAGCCTTGGAGGAGCAACTCCTGTCAACAAGGTAGTTGCAGGATGTATGAAAAGATCAACGAACTCAGCATAAGAATAGGGAGAATTATAGGAACTGTGAGTTATGGCAGACCAAAATATAACAGATCTAGGGTTTCCCTTGGCATCAAGCTTTTGAACAAAAAAAGGGAACTTCTCTGATTGATAATAGATGATGAGATGGTAAATGACTGAGGAATACTTAAACACTTTCTTATTATCTAACCTCATGTATTGGTCATGGATTTTATTTGCAATGAAAGATGCAAAGTCATATTTCACAGCAGGTGGTTGTCCAGGAGTGAAGATGGATAGTAATACTAGGGTTAATTCATAAACATACTCACTAGTATTAAAACCCAGTAAAAAAGATATCATATTCAGGATGAGCTTGCCTAAATTAGTAAAATAAGCAAAACCATAGGGAGGAGGGCCCTTAGGTTGATGTTCAGGTAACATAAAGGTCTGGCAAATGCATTTCAATTTTTCTTGGGACAATTGAGTAGACTTTTCAAGTAGTTCTTCCATGGACAAGGGAGTAAGATTTTGATTAGGTTCAAAATGGAGCATTGTATTAATAGCTCGAGGAGTAATGGGGAAAAGGATACTCTGGTCCGGGGATAACACTGCTCTTTGAGTTGGATCATAATTGGAATGACAGTAGTGGATAATCTCTAGGAAAACATGGACTGAGGGGATGAGATATCTTGGGAAATTGGATTCCCATAACCCAATGACATCCAAACCTTTTGAATAATCATCTCTGCAGCGACAATAACTTCAAAGGGGATTTTCATCGAACACTAAGTCTTTAATTTGAAAGTCTTTATCCACTAATGGCAAGTATTCCAATTCTCTGTGAGGGGCATTTAATGGGGCTACACTCAAGGCTACAGGAACTTCCATTTTGGTTCTTGTGTATTCAAAGTGGAAATTTCGGGGGTTTTTCACAGAACGAGCGCAATTTTAGTTTTGGAAGTTTGATTTTAGTTGCAGGAACTAAAACAGATCAATATTAAGCTTCTCTTCGTCTATGGCATAAATTTAACACTGGAATGTGGATTTTTCAAAGAGTTCCAGCGAGAAATCGGATAAATACCTGTTTTATGGAGAATGTCGAATTTTTAGAGGCAATGGTTAATGGCGGAGGAATGCTCGGGCACTGGTATAGCAATGGAGTTCAGTAATCTTGGTCGACAGTAGTTTAACAACGATATTTTCAAATTTTCAGTGGAGGGCACAGTCACTTTCACCAGACAAAATGATAGAAAAAACGCGGAGTTTTGTTTTATTTACAAAGTCAACAGGTTTTTTATTATTTATGGGAGTGACGTCATCAGGGTACGGGAAGGACACGTCATCAGGGACGAGCAGTAAGCGGTAATTTCCACACCGCTTTCAGGAGTTGGCGGTTTCAGACGAACGAGCAGCGAATCCATTCAGCGTTTAACACATGGCCATGGCACTGTTTCGAAACCATTTGGATTTCGCGCATTAAATCTCAAACGAAGGATGGGCAGCAGAACGGATGCGCGTCGTGGATTTTTGATGGAATGATCCAACGGACGACGGGACAGGAAAATGGTATGGGAGTTAATGCGCGGGCCCGATGGGTCTTTAAAATAATTAATATTTAATTAACTATTTCGAGAGGCATTGGATTGGCGGAGGGATGTGATTATTAACTAATCCAAATGATTTAATTAATCTCAAGGGTTAATGAATGGTCCGGTTACAGAAACTTTGATTTTTTATTTATGTTTTTTCGTTCAAAACATATATTTAATATATGTTTAAAACCCTTTTCCTCGTTTATTTTTATTATATGGTAATAAATTAATATAATTTATTAACCATAGGGGCGGGACTAGTTATAAGGATATGTTTTTAGCCAAAGGGGTTTATAATGTGGGAATTTGATTTTATTATATAGGTTTAAATACTTTGGCTAAAAATCTATAGTAAGAAGGTTTTGGGGATATTATATAGGAGGAGTTAAATATAATAGGATAAGGTATTTTATTAAGGATTTAATAAATAAATCAGATGTTAATATGACAAAGGGACAAGGAAAACTCAAAATACTTTACACAACTAAGAAGTGAAGATTTCTGAAGCAAATTTCATTATATTAACTTCAACACTTAGATTTAGAATAGTAAGTAATTTTGAGGGGATTTTATGAAATATGGCATGATTTTCCTAAGTAAAATGAGATTTTACTTAGGAAAAGATTTAAAGTGAATAAGTGTAATGATGAATAATCTCAAGTACTAAGGTCTTTTCAATTATTGGGCTGAGGGTCCGGTCCCTCCAAAAGTCAAGGAAATGCCTTGAGCCCCTCTAATCTTTAAATTCCTTAGCACTTTGGGGAAATTAGTAAAACTTTTAGGGAGAAAGTGAGATGGGAAATTAATGATTTTGACTTTTCCTTCTGTGAAAAACTGCCAATGTAGTGTTCTGCCTTTGCACTTGTGATGAAAGTAAATTCTTAACACATTCTAACACCATCATTCATCACATGAAAATTTGCAACATCATCTACCTACCCTATCTACTTTACTCTACCATTTTTTCTCTTTTATTAGGGTGCACTTAGACTGGCAAACCCTTATCACACTTTTTCTTTTACATGGAAAACCTATCTAAGTCTACACTTATTACATCCAAGGGCTCAGATTAAACTGTTGATCACCTTTTATTCACTCTACCTATCTACTTATCTGCCAAGATTAAATTGTTTGGCCAGATATTTATTCTCTATTCTACAACATGAAATTAAAAGATGAATGAGTCAAGTTTAAACAGTTTGACTCTTCATAAATTGTGGCAAAAGTTTAACAAGCTGCACATAATTGCTTATTACAGAAAATGAAATAGTAGTGGCATTTATACTTGCACACTTTCTTTGGCCTTTCTTTTAATGGGGTTCATTTTCTTTCACTTTTTTGGCCAATTTTATTCTTTTACCCTTTGATTTTTCTTTTAGGGTATACCCTCTTTACATTTTTTAAATTTTTTGATTTTTTGATTTTTTGAGAATATGGAACACCTTTGCAATAAGAAAAAGGTTTGAGCATATTGCATAGTTCAACAAGTCAATCATGAAAAATGACACCTATTGGTATAGGAGTCTAACACAACATACTATGCCAATGATGTCCACTGAAAAACATATACAATAAAAGTTAAGAAAAATTCATCCCGATCTTGAAATTCAAAACAAAAGTGATCTCGACAAACTCTTTAAGGCTAAAATTATCTTCCCTGTTAGGCATTCAAAGTGGGTCTCTAACCTAGTACCTATTAGGAAAAAGAATGGTGATATTTGTATTTGTATTGATTTTAGGAACTTAAAGAAAGCTTGCCTAAAAGACAATTTCCCATTACCACCGATGGAACAAAATTTTCAATCAGTTGTTGGTTCTGAATTAATGTCTTTTCTTTATGGATTTTCAGGCTACAATCAAGTAATGGTTCATCCCGAAGATAGATTAAAGACTACATTTAGAACTAAATGAGGCATGTATGCCTATCAGAAAATTCCCTTTGGTCTAATCAATGCAAGAGAAACTTTTCAAAGAGCAATGGACATTACTTTTAGAGGATTGATAAATAAAATTGTGGTTTCATATTTAGAAGATATAACCATTTACTCCAAGAAAAGAATTTACCACTATCATGATCTTAAGAAAATACTTGAACGCTGCTTGAAATATGGAATTTCTTTAAATCCCAGAAATTCCTATTTTTCTTTAAGTGAAGGAAAAAATTTAGGGTTTATTGTCTCAAAAGAAGACATTTGCATTGATCTAGAAAGGATAAAGGAAATGTCTGAATTCTCCCATTCCCATAACAAAAAATCTATGCAGTCCCTTTTAGGAGAGATAAATTTTTTCAAGAGATTTGTTCCAAATATTTTAACAAATTGCTTTTCCATTGCAAATGATGATTAAGAAAAATTCACTCTTCAAATGGGGACATAATGAAAGAGAAGCTTTTGATCTAATCCAGAAAGCCATCATCAATGCTCCTTCTCTGACTACCCCAAATTTTTCTATTCATTTCATGTTATATACTTTTGCATCTGAAACATCTTATGTTGTTGTGTTAACACAAATAAATGATCAAAATATTGAAGCACCCTGTTAGTGTGAATTCTAATCGCAAGCGTACGAAGAAAGCTCACTTTAGTTGTGCATAACAAATAGCCCTAACATAAAATATGGCTGTCAATTTCTTTAGATCTATGATTAGTTGAACAAGACAAATCCTACAAAATCTAGATCTATGCAGTAAAAGACATTAAACAACAAATAAAAGAAAGAGTTGCTCCATGCATCCAATAGAAAAGACAAGGATATTTTTAAAGAATTTTTGTATTTATGACACTTGGTAAGGGAACATAGAAAGGTGTTACTAGTCCCCCTCAATGGAATGGGTTCTTGTATGTCCTCAGTACTTTAGATCTAAGATCCTTCTCTCTTGATGGTGTCGAAAACCCAGACAAAATGGAACTCAAGGGGAGTTCACAAGCAAAAAGATAGAAAAAATATGACAATGATGGAGGATCAAAGTCTACCCGAGTATAGATCTAGAGTGATCTTTAGGCAACAAAAGGTAGTGAAATGAATGGAAAACCCTTCTATTTATAACAAAATATTGAGTTAGTCTAGATGTTCGTGCATAATTAAAATATAATTAACCAATCTAGATCCAACTTTTATGCAATATTTTATTATATTTGTTCGAGGGAAAAATAATTTGAATTTGGTCAAATCCATTTATTTGTAAATAATAAATAAATAAATGATTTATTTATTATTTTAAGAGTGTGGTTGAGTAATAATTAAATAATAGTGATTTATTCAATTATTTATAAATTATTTAGTCAAATTTAACAAGAAATATTATTTAAATAATGTTTAAATAATTATTCCTAGAAAATAATAAGATAAATAGTGATTTATCTAATTAAGTTTCTTGTTTTGGGTTAAATATGACCAGGAATATTAATTAAACTAATGTTTAACTAATTATCCCTTGAGGAAAATCAAACAATAAGGATTTATTCAATTACTCCTCATGGGGTTTCCTGTTTAGACCATAAACAACTTAATAAATTATGGATTACTAAGTTATTTTTCATAGTGAAATCCATTTTACTTGGGGTAAAATTGGTCTTAAATGGTGTACTTTGGTCCATATAATAGTAACAGGTTAGATGACAAAAAATTGGTGTAACGGATTTCCCCCCAGCGTGCGAGCGCTAGGATCTAATCGTATGACCGAAGTACGTTGTAAGAACTCAATCACCAGACACCGAAGGGGAAGTCAAAGACAGAGAAATATGAGGTAGAATAAAGTGATAGAGGACAAGAACTTGAGGTTGCAAGACTTATAGGTGTGACAAGTCTCTTTTATGAGTGAGTACATGTTCTACAAGAGGCGGGGGAGGCATACCTATGCCCGATGAGATAACAAAGTACAAAGAATAATGCATCCAGTAAACAAGGGACTGAACTATATAGTACATGATGGCATAAACATGGACCAGATAAAAACATGTTAATGGATCCTACATACATATTTTTCCTGGGATAACAGCCAGGACTTATACAATAATATTTGAGTACATGAGATATAATTAAAACCAAAGAGACCCTGTAAACAGGAGAGGGCTCTGAAAATCTGAATGATACATTCAAACTAAAAGGCACTGCAAGCGGCTAAGTCTGAAACCATCAAATCTATGGAGCTGCATCGAAGGTTGTAATGAAGAGGTCATTTGGGCATGTGGGGGGCTACCTGAAGGGATACCCCCTCATAAGGTCTGAAACATCTCACACACACCCGGGAATCACTAGCACAATCTGCTGCATCACTAAACCATCAAGTATATGGATCTCGATCATGTCGTAAGGAGCTGGAGCTGAGAAAAAATCAAGTCAAAGGGTAATAAGGAGTCCCTTTGCCTGATTCGGGGCACCGAACAAGAGTGGAATTTGGAACCAAGGTACACCTACCTCTAGACTTGTCTTTTGGAATGAATGAGCTGGCGTCAACAGAAGGAGGTCTCCCATAGGTGAGGCAATAATGGATCCTCAACTAGGGCACGAGAGATAATAGTAGAGAAATTGACACACTAACACTAGGGATGATGATGGAATGGGGGGTACTGAGTAGCAGGCTGACGACTTCCCTTATTAGAGCATGAAGGGCATGGATGACCTGGAAGCAACTGACAAAATATCAAAGGGGATAGGGGACAGTATCATTGGAGGCCACAATGTGTGACATGCGAGAGGAACCAAGCAATGAAGGATGGAGGACTATAGCAGGATACAAAGGGACTCAGGATAGAATCCATGGATGCGATGATGACTCAACTCAGATGCTATAAACAAGGGCGACTCAATGATGCTGCCACATAGAAAAGGTCTGGTGTCGACCATAAAAACATGATTACAAGATGGTTACTCTCGACAGAAATCAACATGAGCGTGGATAAGTATGGAGGCAAAGTGGTGCCCCAAGTACAAGTGTGGAAAGTGAAGAAATTCAATTTTGAGGAGTGGTGAAGTGACCCTTCTTGGACAAAAAGTGTCCTGGTGAAGTATCAAATCACAAAAAATACAAGATACCCATTTCAAATCTCAGTGAGAGCTTTCCAATGGTGTTGACGGTTTGTCAAGCAGAGCTACGGTTTGGTCGCAATTGGTAGAAGAAATATCTGGGGTTTATCTTTTAATAAGGCATTTTCCCTCTAATTTAATTCATTTGCAAGTGTATTTGTTTTGAATGTAGAGGGGAGAAAAGACCCTAAATCTTGCGGCGATCGTAGCGGACAAATCAATCGTTAAAATTGAGATCCGTCGGTTGCAGGTAAGAGGTCTAACCCTACTGTTTCATTTCAGTGGATTGAAAGTCCAATTTAGACACCCAGAGCTCAGGAAAAGACCCCTGATATTCCTCACAGTTGGGTCACACTTTTTAGGGCAATATCTACAACCTGGGTAGCAGGTTTTGGGCAGAAAACTGTGACCTATCCCCAGATTTTCCTAAAAAGTGTGACCTGTCAGAGAAGGGATTTTGGTGTTGTTTCTTGGTTGAGAGCTGGGTTTTTATGGTTGAATGCAGTCTTTCCTTTTTGTACACTGACAAATGTGATGGTTTTGTGCAAGTATGGCAGAATTGAGGATCAACTGGAGAGAGAGAGACCTAGACACATTATGGTAGGAGATCCGAGAGGATCATGGTGTACACAGTGCATTGGCCAGGTTTGGGGTCCTGAAGCTTGTGGAGAACCTGCTGATGAGAGCCGGGGAGCCCTTGTTGGCTCGGATTGTCAGCTATTTGGATCCGAATCATGAGATATTTATAGTGCAGGGGCACTAGATTGAGTTGACTGTCCAGGATATATATTTCCTAACTAGTCTCCCATCACTTGGGATGGTGGGGAATATGCAGCCAGTGTTACCATGAGGGTGGAACATTATGGAGTTTGTAGAGCACTATTGCCGACCAGGTCTCCATGTGAAGGGGACACAAATACCAATCAGGGATCTAGAGAGGCTAGAGACTCGTGTTGTGGCTACAGTGGTGTTGCAGATCCTAGGCAACCAGGCACTCCACCACATCACTCGGGGTTAGATTATGCTTATTGAGTGTGTGTTGAGTGGGACATAATATGGGTGGGCGCAAATGATGATGTCTTCATTGAAATGAGAGTTATCATTGTGCAAGTGGCAAGTGCACCATGATTGTGCATATGGCACCGTGTTTTGCTCGCTCTTCTTTGAGAATATCCTGACACTATGACCCCACATACAGATCTAGGATGGGGGCTCGAGAGAGCCCAGGATGCGCCATTAAGGGAGGCTACAACACAAATGGGGAGGTGGGGTAGTCGAATGGGTGTTACGACATGATTTTTTTTCTCATTGGGATCATATGCCACTATCAGAGTTAATGTACTCTTGTGTTAAATGTGTGTGATAAGTTCCAATATATAATATTTTTTGTAATGCTATCTACATAGTGATTTTGTGCTCTAGGTACATGACTAAATGTAATGATTTCAAATTCACGCATCAAAATCTTCACTCGTAAATATATTCTAAAAATTATAGGATTATGAACACGATAGACACCATTCAATTGCTTGAAAAGAAGCAGGGAATCTAAATGAACATGAAGGTGAAGGATGCGATGGGAAAGGGAATCCACTAATAAACCTCACACTGCATCATATTCGACCTCATTATTGGTGGCATTACGAATGCATACGTTGTTCGAGAGAACAAGCGAGTGTAATGGGGTAAAAATGGCCCAACCTACCGAGGCTAGATTCTGGGAGTAGTGACTTGCACCATCGGCATAAACGATATAAGGTGTGGATGGGGTTCGTTTGAAAGGTGCCACAAGACAATAAATGAGAAGATGGTGAAAAATGTTGGCAACCTGAACACAAGGTAGAAATCAAACAAACACTGCTAGAGGGAGTGCTCTTGGTAGGATGTTTACCACTCGCACACTAATGGGTAGGTGGTGTGTGGGAGCTTCCTTGGGGGTAGCTTGTACTCAGGTCATGAAATTCACCATAGAAATAGATGGTACCACTCCTCTTATAGACGGGAAATATGAAGTCAGGGGTGGAAAAGGCTTCCATGATGTCATCATCATAGTAAAATATGGGGTGACTGATGGAAGGGGAACCACATTACGTGGAAAAGCTACCTGAATCATCATCATGAGAAGAAATTTTCACATGCGCATCGTCACGAGGTGTGACGGAAGAACAAGAATATAAGGGATCCACTGATGTTGAGCCCAGGGTGATCACTAAAGGGAGGTCAAGTGAAATAGAAGGGGAAGTATTAGAGGGAGCTTCCACCATGAATCTCATGGATGATGACAGGTAGAGGATGGTGGCCGAAGACTCTGTCATCTCCACATCAGTAGGGGGGATGTTAATGGGAGAAAAGGTATCTTTAGGTT
This sequence comes from Pinus albicaulis, assembly GCA_034641835.2. Lineage (NCBI taxonomy): Eukaryota > Viridiplantae > Streptophyta > Pinopsida > Pinales > Pinaceae > Pinus > Pinus albicaulis. The sequence goes on along the minus strand of CM076573.1, from coordinate 358,420,106 downwards.
GGCTCGAAGCATACTGTGCAAGGACGGTAGAGGCAGACTGGTTTTGTTCAGTCTCATACTCTCGAACTACCTCTAAAGAGGCGCGGTAATGCGTGAGGCGAGGAAAATGGTGGGTATAATGGCCATGGCGATCACACAATACACAGGGGTGGTTGGTAATAGTCTTGGGGTTCTTGGATATAGTCGAGGAAGGAAGAGAGGTTTCCAAGACCATAGACTTAGGGAACGTGACATTGACCATGGGTTTGATACGAGGCAATTCTAGACAATTATGGGTGGCATGACCGACAACATCACGCAAAGCACACGAGGGGGTATGTTTTCAAGGTTGAGGAGGAGCGGGGTTTGTCAGGGAGGCATTTTCTTTAGGTTCCTTCTTACGAACTTTTACCCCATCACCTGAAGCTTTTACAACAAGCGTAAGTTCCTATTGAGGTGGAGGAGACATAGAAGCAAAGGGAGGGGTCATGGGGACTAGTTGAACCAGGGTCAAAGCAAGATAAGGTTTGGGTTGACCAGGGGGATAGTGGTTGGGGGATCGATGTACCAGACTGGGATCCCTAGGGTCATATTAGGAATGGAAAAGGCAGCCATAATAGGTCCCGAAAATACTCTAGGAGGGGGAGCTAGAAACGATATCTGACCAGAGGGGTAATGGCTAGGTGGGACAACTCCAAGATGGTTAAGGCTAGGAGGGTAGGGAGGCCCATGAATACCAGCTATAGATGAGAGACCTTGAGGAGGGGGTCTTGAAGGCTAAGTCGAGGTGCTAGGAGTAGGTCAGGGCTACTGACTAGTCGAAGCAGGCCACTTGAGGTTGGACCGGGATGATTGCATCATGCAAAAATTTGACGAGTTGGGATCAGAGATAGGAGGAGAAAGACCAGGGAAATAACCGAGAAAATAGGAGTCTTTTTAGACTTCAGGTGAAACACTAGTCAAAAGTTCAACTATTTTTTTATTGGCCACCGAAGACATGATGGACTCAGGGGAGGTATGAGACTTCAGTTCGTAATATGTCAACTGGTCAATGGTGAAAATATTTCTGTTGCGAGGAAAGCACATCTTACGGTGAACTGCAGATGGGACAACACACATCACATAAGTGTAGCTATGAGCCAATAGAATTTTGTAATATAAGGGGGCATCAATGACTTTGACATCAACATAAATAGTCTTGCCTGCAAGAGTAATAAAACAATTGTGGAACAATCCTATGGGCTGGGAAGAGTGGCCCTCCCACGCTCGGAGGGTGATAGTAGAAGGGACCAACCCTGGAGATCTAAGTTGCTTCCAAATTGAAGCGGACATCACACAGGTTGATGCCCCCTCATCAATGATACAATGGGAGCCGTTGGCACTCTAGATCTTGACAGGGATTTGGAAGGCGATGGAAGTATGAAGGGGAGGATGTTTCGACCGGTCAAAATCAAAGACAATAAAATGATCATCTAAAGGATCCATAGTGCCTATGGCAATTATTATATATTTTCGTTGTGAAGGGCACAACTAGAGGAGTTCCAGGGTTGAGATGGCAGTAGGGGATTGCACCAAATCATCTACTATACTGTATGAATGGGAAGCTTTACCAAAAGCAGTGTTTCAGCATAATGGTCCCTTGGGGATATTGGTATAAACCTCTTCCTTAGGCTAAGGGATCAGTAAAGGACCATTGGTTGTCGAAAGAGGCTCTGTGGAACCTGAAGAAAGGGGCTCAGGGGCAGACGTAGTGGGAAGCTTGTTGTACTGACAGGACCGAGTCTGAAGGTTAAGGTCAATGGTAATGGGTTGGTCATAGTTCATCATGAGAATATGGTAATCATAGGTACCAAATGGAGGTGGTTGAGTGGCTTCCGAAACTTCACGGGGCTGGGTAGCCACACATCCTTGCTGGAGGGAAGGATTGGTTATAAACACATCTAGTTGGGTAGGTGCAGCATGGGGAGGAACCGAAGGGGAGGCTTTTTTTCCTCGGGATGCTACTTGAGCTTCCCACATCTATGGCATTTGAGGTAAAAGAGGAAAATTGTGGGTATAGTGACCATAGACATTTTTTGGACCTTATTTTCCGGTGGGCAGACCCGCCCATGGTTTTTTTGCACTGTTTTGCACATGGTTCTGGGGTACGATGGTTTTTGGCCCTTGGTACTTTGTAGATCCAGTGAAGGGAACTACGGTTATGTTCTAATCCAGGGTTAATGGATTGGGGTTTATGTATGCTTCAACATGTATATATATGTGTTGTAACACTAAAAGGAATATAATGAAAAATCAAGATGGTCATCCCGATTTGGGATGCAGGGGAAAATCTTTGTGTTTATCTGTTTTATGTTTTATGCTCTCGCTATTGTTTATTTTATGTTTTTAAGATTCGTTTGCAGATAATTTCTATACAGGGTTAAAAACTACAGACATTGCAAAAAGAGCAAGGTTTTTCATGCGAACGGGCATGTCCTGCTTGGGCTGAGTGCCCTGTTGTTGGTTAGCAATTTTAGGTGTATTCCCTTGGGGATTGGGTCTTGGATTACTTGTTGTGCATACACCTGCCCTTGGGGGGGTGGTGGCTACTGTTGCGGCGGTTGAGAAGTCAAGGGTGGTTGAGATGCTAATGCTAGAAGAGTTGGAGTACCATGCTACGGATACAGAAAATAAGGAGTTTGGGAAATATTGTGGTAAACAGGTTGGGCAAAAGGAGGAGGCATGTCGTATACTGGATACATGCTACCAGGAGGGGGAAAAGTGTTGGAGGATCTAGCCCCTCCCTGAGAGAAAGCATAATGCATGGGAGGATGAGTGCACTGATGAGAAAGGGCTCCAATGATACCATCGGTAGAATGGGATTCCCCTGGTGCATTGGCATCACCGGGTCTAGGGAGATCAGGTAAGATGGTATAAACATAACCAAACTGTGCGTAGATCAGGTCATATTTCAACGAAATCTGGAGAGCGACTTCTTCGGTTTGAGGGAAATGAGATGCGATATCTTTGCCAATAACAGGAAAAAGGGATCTGAGAAACCAGTCCATGTAGACACAGTCTTCGAAGGTGGGGGCTCAACATAGGCTCTTTCTTATCCACCATTCCTGGACATGATCGGATAGGCGGGTCGTAGATGATTTATGGAAAGAGGCCAAAAGTTTGGTACCAGTGTCATAACGAAGGGGAAGCTAGAAGTAAGGCAGAAAATCCATGGAAAGAGTCGTAAATTTAGTATGAGAGGAGGAGGTCTAGTCAACATACCACTTAGAATCTTCTCCAGTAAGCGTACTTTGGAACACCTGAAGATAGACAGAGTCATCTGTGATGGAGTTAGACGAAGACCACATGTGGAAAAATCTAACATGATTTGTAGGATCTTCTCTAACAAGACCTTCAAACTTGGGGATGTCGGAAGAGAGCTTCGTTGGCATAGTAGGCCAACCAGGGTCATCGTGTATGGGGTCATTAATCAACTAGTTAAAATCGGGAAGACTGAGGCCTGCCATATAAATGATCAAGGGAGCAGTCGGGATAGTTCCTGTTGCGGTCCCACTAGTAGTATTCCCAGCATTAGGGTTGGGGCTACCACCAGCGTTAGGTCCTGAACCAGACATGTTGAGGGTGACAGGAGGAGAACTAGGGATAGAACTAGAAGGGGAACCTGATGAACCAGAAGTAGAGTCAGAATGGGGACTCCGTGGAGGACTAACTCAAATCCTACGCGGAGGAGTAAGTCTTCCTAACAGAAACTAAGGATGAAGGCCAAGAAGTCTTCGGGATAAACACATTGGGGGCACAATGATGGAAGAACAGACATATATATTACAAGGGAGAAAGACCAACAAGGGCAAGGAGGTGCAAGATCAAATGATTACAATGTCAAAAAAAGGGCAGAGAGGTGCATGATCAAATGATTACAATGTTATAGTCTTGGCCTGGTAGTGTAAACCAGGCGCTCTTCACTTAGGGTGTGCATGTTAAGTGTGTTAATTTTAATTTTTAAACCTAGACATGTGTAGAGAAAAATAAAAAATGTGTTGTATCACTGTAAAAAAATCTACAAATAACAGTAAAGTAAACTGAATATACTAGAAAATAAACAGCTAAAGATGCATCAATCAAAACCCAAGGAGGCGGGCTTCCCAACAACTAGTCCATGGGTGGGAAAAATCTAGTCAAAACACACAAAAAATGGCCAATGGATCTAAATTCAGGAGGGAAAGGGATCTAGAGGTCATATTTGCTGGAAATAGTTGCAGAAAATAACAACAAACAACAGGTAAAAGTGTTGCAAATGAGGCGGCGAAAGGCTAAAACCTGAAGGGAAACAGAGGATACCCTACAAGAGGACCAAAAAAAACTCAAAAGAGGTGTTTTGGATGGATGAATAACTAATCTAAAATGGATCTGAAGTTACAAGATCAGATCTAAAAAATGGTTGAACACACTAAAATCTCAGACGACCTTCTTCAGCTAAAATCCTCCTGGAAAGGTGGAAGCGTATTGAAGCCCTAGGGGGATAGGTTCCTACTTCGACGAGTAAAATAGAGAAATTACATGTCCAAGATGGGTGGAGACCTAGGTTAGATAACCCTGACTAGTAGCCCAGACAAACCTAGAAAAATCACAGAAAAATTCCCGCAAAAAGTACAGGTCGCAGTTTCTGACCTGTTTTCAGCAGAGGTCGCAGGTTTGGGGCTATTTTTTGTGTCCTGAAGGTTGAGGTCACAGGTTTTTGCCAAAAAAGTGTGACCTGCACTTCCGGCACTCTCGGGACCAGGTTTCATAAAAAAGTATCATCTCAGCTGCGGCTGATGCCTGTCACTTGCGTAATAGTCCCAGAACCACATGGAAGTTAGAATTTTTACTGTTTTAGGGTTTTAAAGGTTAAATACAACATCAAGAAAAGAAAAACAAGAAGCTAAAGAAAAACCCTAGGGTTTGAAGAAGCTAGTGATGCAAGGATCGAAAAAAGGACATTGGTCGTAATTATAAACCCTTGTGGAGTCACCAGTTGTTAGTGTGAATTCTAATTGCAAGCATACAAAGAAAGCTCACTTTAGCTATGCATAACAAACAACCCTAACATCAAATATGGTTGTAAATTTCTTTATATCTGCAGTTAGTTGACCAAGACAAATCCTACAAAATCTAGATCTATGCAGTAAAAGGCATTAAAAATAAAATAAAAGCAAGAGTTGCTCCATGCATCCAATAGACAAGACAAGAATATTTTTAAAGAATTTTTGTATTTATGACACGTGGGAAGGGAACATAGAAAGGTGTTACCAGTCCCCCTCAATGGGATGGGTTCTTGTATGTCTCAGCGCTATAGATCTAAGATCCTTCTCTCTTGATGGTGTAGAAAACCAAGACAAAAATGGAACTCAAGGGGACTTCACAAGCAAAAAGATAGAAAAAATATGACAATTATGGAGAATCATAGTCAGACCAAGAGTACAGATCCAGAGTGATCTTTAGGCAACAAAAGGTAGTGAAATGAATGGAAAACCCTTCTATTTATAACAAAATATTGAGTTAGTCTAGATATTGGTGCATAATTAAAATATTATTAACCAAATCTAGATCCAACTTTTATGGAATATTTTATTATATTTGTTGGAGGGAAAAATAATTTGAATTTGGTCAAATCCCTTTATTTGTAAATAATAAATAAATAAATGATTTATTTATTATTTTAAGAGTGTGGTTGAGTAATAATTAAATAAATAGTGATTTATTCAATTATTTATAAGTGATTTAGTCAAATTTAACAAGGAATATTATTTAAATAATGTTTAAAAAATCATTCCTAGAAAATAATAAGATAAATAGTGATTTATCTCATTAATTTTCCTATTTTGAGTTAAATATGACCAAGAATATTAATTAAGCTGCTGTTTAACTAATTAACCCTTGAGGAAAATCAAACAAATAAGGATTTATTCAATTATTCCTCGTGGGGTTTCCTGTTTAGACCATAAACAACTTAATAAATTATGGATTACTAAGTTATTTTTCATAGTGAAAGAAATTTTACTTGGGGTAAAATTGGTCTTACATGGTGTACTTTGGTCCATCTAATAGTAACAGGTTAGATGACCAAAAATTGGTGTAACACAACCATTTATTTCTTTAGTTCAAATCTTCAAGGTGCTTAACTAAATTACTCGGAAGTAGAAAAACAATAATTTGTTGTTTACAAATTCTTAAAGCACTTTAGACCTTTTCTCCTTAAAATTCACACCAAGGTAATAGTTCCATTTTCAACAGTAAGGCAACTTCTTATTCAAAAGTGTAAAAAATCTCTAACACAACTATAGTACCATGTAGAAATTATATCAATGGAGTCAATCCAATCATGCAATGTACTAAAGCAAGACACTGAATCCTTCTACAATATTTACGGAATATAAAACATGATCGCTCAATCACATGCAAGTAAGAGAAAGAATTAAATCAATACACAACACCAGATATTATTGGGGAAAGAAAATGCTCAAAACGCCTCCATATTTATTGTATAATCAACCAAGGAATCATGAAACAATACAATGCATTTGTGCTCACCACAAACTCATACACTCTACCAATTGCTTCACACTGATCTAGGAAAAATTGGACAAACACATAGCCAATTATCAGCCTACCCTACTTACGCAATCCCTAAAGAATTAAACCCCCATTAAATAGGAAATTCAGCCTTCCTTGATTGTGCAATTCATCATGGGCTTCCCATGGTTTTATAATTGCACCTTTTTGAAATTTCCAATAAGAAACAGTGAAATTGGCATCCAAAAACAACATGAAATTACACACATTAGTGTGGGATAACATGTCACATAGTGATGGGTCCTAGTGATACATTAGTGTGCAAGCCAATTTATTAAATAATTTGGAAATGTGACTAATTTAATTTTCCCTTAATTAAATTGGACAATAAATTGTAATCTTATCTCATAAACACTTGTAATAGTTAACTGAGTGTGGTAGACTCAGTTAGCTCATAAATTTTGAGTTGAGGGTGGTTGGTGACGCATGTAGAGTTATTCTGTTTGTTTTAGAGTCCAATTTGTAGTTATTTTATCATTTTAATGCATGTGAAATCAGTTAACTCAGTTATGTGAGTTAAAATCAGTTTAACTGGTCGTAACTGTTTGTTGCACTAGTGAGAGGTCAAGTGCATTAAATCAGATTTAATTCACATGCAGTGATATGTCAAGTGACTCATGATTTACTATTAATTGTTGCATGCATGTCAGTTTTTATGAAGACCCATTTTAGACAGAGGTTAAAGGGAAGTTAAATATAAGTTGTATTTTTTAGAAAACTGCCCAAATGCAATTAAATCACCATAGGATTTCCCATGACGTTTGTGTAGTCAAGGAAGGCTGAAATTACTAAACAATAGGGATTGCATTCCACAGGGATTGCATGAGCAAGGCAGGGTGAGCAGAGGTTGATAAGTGGCTAAGTACTAGCCCAATTTTGTCCAGATAAGTGTCAGACAGTCAGGAGAGTGCTGTAGATTCTTGTGAGCAAGAATGCATTGTATTATTTCATGATTCCTTGGTTCATTATACAATAGAGATAGATGGGTTTTGAGCAGCAAGCTTTCCCCAGGAAAACTATCTGTGTTGTGGATTGATTTTCTTCTTTCTTTTACTTGGCTTCATTGTGTGATCGTGTTTAATTTCCACAAAATTAATTGTAGAAGGATTTAGTATTTTTCTCTAGTATATTGCATGATAATTTTGAATACATTGGTATACATATTGTTTGTATAATTTCTATAGACCTGGGCAGTTTGCCTAAAATACAATTGATATTTTACTAGTCTTGAACCTTTGTATCAACTAGGTATCCACCAAAATTAGCATGCATGCAACTATAAATAGTGAATCATCAGTTACTTGGTAGATCACTACTGGTGAATTAAATCTATTTTAATTTACTTGATCTTCCACTAGCTCATCAAACAGTTAGAACTAGTTAAATTGATTTTAACTCAATCAATGTGAGTTAATTGATCCCACCCACACTACACTAGTGCTACAACTACAACTGGACGTTGTTAATAATAGAATCACTCTATATGCTTATCCTTAGACCCTTAACTCGAAATTCTTGAGCTAACTAGGTCTATCACACTTCGTTAACTATTACCAGTTTTTATGAGATAAGATTACAATTAATTTTCCAATTTATTTAATAAATTGGTTGCACACTAATCCGTCGCTAGGATCCATCAGTGTGTGACCTATGATCCCACACCAATGTTTGTGTTGTTTCTAGATGCCAATTTCACTATTTATTGTTGCAAATTTCAACACTCCCTCTCAACAAGAAAGGTCAATATGTCCCGACCTGGTACCTTTGGAATGTCCTGCATGCAACACTTCTCTAGTGTTTTTTTCACATGCAACTCTCCTGAAATTGAATAGCCTCCAAGCAACTGAATTAGTATAATGCATCTATCATCAAAGTCTTTTGACTACTGCTAGCTACTACACATGTCTACTGGACTCTCTGCTTTTCTGACATTTGCATCTGTTCACTTTGCACTGCTACTAACTCTGATTGCACTACAGTATCTGACACATGTCACTGATTTATGTCCTCCTAAAATCTGACTGCATCAAATCCTTCCTACTACTATTGTATTGTGGGCTCCTCGTAGCTAGGTTCAATCCATGAGAGACACCATCTCAATAGACCCTGCCCAAATTTCTTTTGGTATCAATTCGGCATATCGCCCCACCTCACACCTGGAGGTATAGTTGGATGTACTCCCTATGCCCATATAGCTCGAAATTTACCCCTCCTTGAGGTCTCTGTTAGCTTCATCTTGTAGATCCACCTGGATCCAACCACTAACTTCCCTACTAGTCTTGGGACCAATTTGCATGCACTGTTTCCATTAGGGGGAATTTTGAGGTCTAAAATGGGCCTCAGGAAATTATAAAATAATAGTGGAAATAATAAAAGAATATTTGATTACATCATCAAATTTTAGAGGGAAAAAAATAAAAAACTATTGTTTCAACTTATCTCTCTATGGGTTAACTCAAATTTCAAGCGGGAACACTCGTTGGATGAATAATTTGATTCCTAATCCAATGAGTACCCATGTTGCATACTTTCGATGGACCATAATACATGAAAAACATGATTGCAATCACGTTTTTTCATGTATTTCCCATTTTTCGTGTAGCAGAGTCCATTGAAAGTATGCAACATGGGTACTCCTTGGATGAGAAATTAAATTTTACATCCAACGAGTACTCCCACTCGAAATGTGAGTAAAAACTTAGGGAGATAAGTTTATAATACAAGCTGAAAAAGTAGTTTTATTATTTTATTAATTTTTAATATTTTTACTTTTTTACCCCAAAAATGGTGAATCATCCACCATGGTTGATATCATCATCTTGAAACCTATTGGTTCTTATAAAGTTTATTTTGGTTCTACATTTTTCTTAGGAAGCCCATTTTAAACCTCAAAATTTCTCTAATGTGATAATGGAGTCATACTCCTCAAACATGGCATCAACCCATGTTGGTTATTGCACTACTTCCTCGAAAGAGGATGGTTCTGTCACAATACACTCACTCATAAGAGCCATGTATCGAGTGTACATGTATGGGGACCTTCTCTGCCTGCGTTGTGATGTAGGTGCACCTGCATGCTTTGTCATATCTAGCATCAATCTGTCAGCCTCTCTGGTGCAATTTCTACCATTTTTGGTTGATGGCTATGCATGAGTGGTTTTTTCCACTCCATGATCCTCTACTTATGGCTCTTCCACATCCTGAGGTTCATCCTTTGGAACTAAGCATTCCTCATCTACATGCAAATAAATGTCCCTCTCAAGGAACAATTGCATGGCTTTCTCCTCATCAAATATAAGATCTCTCCTAACAACTGTCATCTTGTTAGCTGGAAAATACACCTGATAGTTGTGGGGAGTATCAGTGTACCCCACAAATATGACTCTGCACTTCTTCTAACTCTGATTTGTGCTACAATATCTGACACCTATCACTCTGATTTCTTTCCTCCTGACATATGACTACATAAATCTAATTGATCCTTCCTTCTACTGTTGTATTGTGGGCTTCTCGTAGCCATGTTTGATCCATGAGACACACCATCTCAATTAACCCTGCCCAAATTTCTTCTTGGGATCATTTTTTCACATTTCCCCACCTCACATATGGAGGTATAGTTACATGTACTCCCTCTGCCGATCTTGCTCGAAATTTTCCCCTACTAGAGGTCTCTTTTTTCTTCACCTTATAGATCCACCTAGATCCAACCACTGACTTCCCCACTAGTCTTGGGACCACTTCCTATGCACTATTTCTAATAATGGAGTCATACACCTCAACCATGACATCAACCCATGTTGGTTGTTGCACTAATTCCTCAAAAGAGGATGGTTTTGTCACAATACATTTGATCATAAGAGCCATGTATCCAGTGTACCTCTCTTGGGACCTTCTCTGCATGCATTGTGATGTAGGTGAACCTACATGCTCTGTCATATCTAGCATCATTCTTTCAGCCTCTCTGGTTCACTTCCTACCATTTCTAGTGGATGGATCTGCATGAGTGGTTTTTTCCACTCCATGATCCTCTGCTTGTGGTTTCTCCACATCCTAAGGTTCATGCTTTAGAACTAAGAGTTCCTCATCTCCATGTAAATCAAGCTCCCTCTCAAGGGAGAATCACATGGCTTTATCCTCATCAAATATAACATCTCTCCTGACAATTTTCATCCTGATAGTCGCAAATACACCCGATAGTTGTGGGGAGTATCAGTGTACCCCACAAATATCGTAACCTCTGATGTTGGTTCTTGCTTCTTCCTAGCATCTTTGGTCACACGACAATAGATAGATGAGCCAAAAATTTTAAAATATGAAACATCTAGTTTCTTACCTAAAAAATCCTCTTCTGGTGTACTCATTCCAAGTATCCGATGAGGACTTCGGTTCTACAAAAATACGGATGTGTTGCATGTCTTTACCCATATATGCAATGGTAGGCCCTGATCATGTAACATAGCTCTTGCTGCTAGCACAATTGATCTATTCTTTCTTTCTGCAACCCCATTCTATTGTGGGTTATGAGGTGCAATCAATTCTCTCTGAATTCCTTCTTTGGCACAGAAGTTCTTGAATTCATTAGAGATATACTCACCACCATTTTCACTCCTTAGAGCCTTCACCTTCTTCCTTGTATCTTTCTCTATCAGTGCTTTGAAATCATTAAACTTGGAGAACACTTGATCTTTCTTCTACAGAAAGAAGATCCAACACATTCTGGAAAAATCATTAACAAAAATCACATAATACATGTGCTTTGTTGTGGAAGGCGTAGAGAATGGTCCACACACATCTAAGTGAACTCTCTCAAGGATTTCCACTGCTCGGTTCTCCTTCTCATAAAAGGTGGCCTTAGTATAATTCCCCATGGTACATCTCTTGCATGTGTCTATCTGCGCAAGAGTACCCTTTGGAAGACCTATAGAAATCTACTGCATGATCCTCAAAGCACTATGGTGTAGATGGACCAATCTCCTATGCGATAACTCACATGTATCCCAGATCACCACCTTCCCTTATTTACTTCTCAATGATGCAAGCCATCTACATCAAGTTTGTAGAGGCGCTTCACACAAACCCGAATCCGTTTTACCATTGATGTGGCTTTGCGATGAAGGAATTCCTTTCCTTCACTGAAAACCACATCATATCCAAGATCCTCCAACATAGCAATTGAAACTAAATTATTTTTCAAGCCTGGTACATTCATGAATATTTTAATAAGAAAGGTTTACCTGACTGTCTCTGGAAAGTAACTATACCAATCTCGGTAGTGCTATATCTCCCGTCATCACCCATCTCTATGTGCATCTAAAGATCCTTCTCCTCCAATCTACTAAAGAGTTATTTGTTTCCCATCATGTGGAAAGATGCTCCACTATCCAAGTACTACATAGATCCCATCACAGTTGACTCCATGCATGCGATGCGAGAGAATTCCAACTCAAACTATGAGGCCAAAGCTTCACCCACTGTAGCTCCTGGATCCTTCTTGTTATTCTTATTATTTTGTGGACATTTTTTGGCATAGTTTCCATGATCATGACAGTGAAAACATTTCACCTTTTTCATATCATGCTTCTTGCCTTCTATTTGGTCAATTTAGTGTGTCCTAAATTGCTACATTAATTTATCAATCCAGGATTCTTAAGCTGATGAAGTGTGGCGCACTATATGTGCAAGATAACCTATTTCTTACCTTTTTGTCGTTTTTGGTTTTCTAATGTGAGATGGAAATTCTAAAATAAAAACAAGTATGGTTATGATTGTTCAAGGCAATGATATCCTTTATAATGATTTACCAACTTCAAACTTCAAAAGGAATTTGAAATATACAATGACAAAACTGAAAGGAAATGAAAATGTGCTGCTAACCTAGTAAATCAAATAGTGAACTATTGAGCATGAAAACCAAACTATCCTTGCTGCTGTCTAAACACAAAAGAAACTATGCTTAAAGAAATCCAAGAATTGCAACAAAGTAAATATAAATCAAATTACATCAACTTATATTCTGATCCCTCGCCATTAGTCCAGCTATGGCTTTCGGAGGTAACCATAAACAACTTGAGCAATCTGATATCTAATTTACAGAAAAAGAAACTAATATCAAACTACACACTCATACTTCAATCCCTCACCATCAGTCCAGCTGTGGCTTTCGGAGGTAACTGAAAATGACATGAGCAATTTAATATATCTAACTTGCAGAAAGTAAACTAATATCAACCTACACACTCATACTTCAATCCCTCACCATCAGTCCAGCTGTGGCTTTCGGAGGTAACTGAAAATGACATGAGCAATTTAATATATCTAACTTGCAGAAAGTAAACTAATATCAAACTACACACTCATACTTCAATCCCTCACCATCAGTCCAGCTGTGGCTTTCGGAGGTAACTCAAAAAGACATGAGCAATTTAATATATCTAAATCTAACTACTGAAACAAATGTGCAAGACTGAAATAAACAAAGAAGTACTGGAATTAAACAAAAACTAAGAAAAATAAATTAGCAGCAGAACAATATTGATTCCATGTCATTAGTCAAAAGATATGCAAATGCCTGGGCTGCCTATTTGTAATCTGAAACAAGAACACTGATCAGTTAACAATAACATAAAACATGAAAGATTATGGACAGAAGTAAAATGTAAAGCATGAAAGATTATGAACAGAGATGAAGCATAAATACCATGAAAGATGCAATGTATAAACACGTGAATGACTTATGGCACAATGAACTTAAAGAAATAAAACAAGAAAATATACAGTAATGCACAAAACCTCAGCGTGTGCAGGGGCCCTCTGCACCAGCCTCGGGCAACAGCCTTCAAATACAAATTACGCTTGGAAACATAGTCTTCTTATATATTAAAATGCAGTCATAACAGAGAAATGATATTACAGCACAGTGGCAACGGAATTACATTACAGAGCTATATGGAGGCTAACTATTATGCGTATGAAAACGCGTTATTTATAACAAAGGTGATATAACTAATTCCCTAAAGTTTGTGCTGATAGAGACATGTGAACCATCACGTCCAGAGATCCAGCATCATGGCCATGGTGAGGAGTAAATCTATGAAGAGTGGATGTTGGATTCGGCTTATGGAGCCGTGTACAGGTGTTGATGTGTCTCCCGTAAATTAGAAACGTTCATACAAATATTCACGTGATGAGAAACAGAGTCCTGTCACCATGGGACTCTACGGTTGACTTCCACTTGGCCACCTTTGACCACAGCCTCCTTATGTGAATTTGCCCGAGCCAATAGGACACGATCCATGTCCACATCATTTCTGACTTGCCCATGTGGCTCGAATTGCCTGAAGACACCTGCAACATAGACTTTCACAAAATGGCTACGGAAAGTTGCAGCAGCTGCGGAAAGTGGCAAGATTTCGCAGCTAAATGAGAAAAAATCTAAATCAAAAAGCAGACACAAGACATAGTTAAAAACCATTTTAGATGATCTTTTACAATTGATATGCAATGATATTGACAACTTAGAAGGTTCAGGTGAATGAAAAAGGTCTAGAAAGGTGTATAGGAAAGATGCAGATTTGAGACTCAACACCTTCATTTCTGGTCTTTGATTTGGAATGGGAATTACTCCTCTTCCCCTAATTTTCCTTGCCAACTAAGGCACAATTTTCCTCATAATCAGTCTTGTATGAGGATCCATCCTTGGTATTCCACCAAAACTCTTCTTGTACCAAATCTGACAAAAGTCGCTCCCAATATGGTAACTTCTCCCTCCCATTCACATAGTCTTGGTAACTATGCCAGCTTTTAGGAAGGCCTAGAAGTGATAGGCTTACCAAGTCATCATCAGCTACAGTAATCCCAACCCTTCCAAGCTCATCTCAACATTGAGTGAACTTCGTCCAGTATTTCTCGATTGTGTCGCCCTTCTCCATTTTGATTTTCCTGAGCTTGTCCTTGAGTGCCAATTTTCTGGGGTCACTGCTGCTTTGAAATAGATCTGTCAAGGCCTTTCACATAGCCTATGGAGTTTCCTTTCCATGGAGACTCAAGACAATATGATCTCAAAATCCCTCTAACAATATCTTGCTCACCTTTTCTACCTTCTTCTTCCATGCATTAAGAAGTTGGGCATTTGTTGTTGTGGGCTTGGGAATATTATTATCTATGAATTCCTTCAACCCATTTTCCTCCATCCTGTCCTTCCATGCAATATAATTAGAAATTTCCTAGAGTGTATATTTGAGTCTCAAGCCATTGAAAGACATCTTGATCCACTTCTAGCTCCAAATAAAGTATCTGCCAATTCCAATATTGTTCAACACAAACTCAATTTCTTCTCCACTATTATGATTCCTGGCACTCTAATACCATGTATAAAATATCTAACATAGTTATAATACAATGTAGAAATTATATCGATGGACTCAATCTAATCATGCAATGTAATAAAGCAAGATACTAAATCCTTCTACAATATTTGCAGAATATAAAACATGATCACTCAATCACATGCAAGTAAGAGAAAGAAGTAAATCAATTCAAAACACCTGGTATTCCTGGGTAAATCAACTGCTTAAACCCCTCCATATTTATTGTATAATCAACTAAGGAATCATGAAACAATATAATGTGTTTGTGCTCACCACAACCTCATACACTCTACCAATTTCTTCACACTGATCTAGGAAAAATTGGACAAACACATAGTTAATTATCAGCCTACCCTTAACCTACCCTACTTACGCAAACCCTAGAGAATTAAACGCCTATTAAATGGGAAATTCATCCTTCCTTGATTGTGCAATTCATCATGGGCTTCCCGTTGTTTTACAACTGCACCTGGGCAGTTTTCCTAAAATACAATTAATAGTTTACTAGCCTTGAAACTTTGTCTCAACTCGGTATCCACTAGAATTAGCATGCATGCAGCTATAAATAGTGAATCATCAATTACTTGGTAGATCACTATTGATGAATTAAATCTATTTTAATTCACTTGATCTTCCACTAGCTCATCAAACAGTTAGAAATAGTTAAACTAATTTTAACTAAATCAATGTGAGTTAACTGATCCCACCCTCACTACACTAGTGCTACAACTGGGACCCTGTTAATAATAAAATCACTCTATATGCCTATCCTTAGACCCTCAACTTGAAATTCTTGAGCTAACTAAGTCTATCACACGTAGTTAACTATTACAATTTGTTATGAGATAAGATTACAATTAATGTGTTGCTAGGATCCATCATTGTGTGACCTGTGATCTCACACTAGTGTGTGTGTTGTTTTTGGATGCCAATTTCACTGTTTCTTGTTGCAAATTTCAACAAAAAGGAACTAGGAGAAAAGAGAGAAAATTGGGTAACTTATCTGTAGGAATATGACATTGAAATAAGACCAGCCAAAATCATCAGAGGAAAAGGTCTCTACAGATTAGTATCTGGAGCATCCAACATGGAATATGATGACGAGTTAGGTAGCACTGTACACATTGCTGAGGTAAGCCTGAACGACTTTGAATCAATGTATTCTGATCTAATATTTTATTTGAAAAATGGATATGCTCCTACAGAACTCAATTACAAAAGAAAAAGAGCTTTAAGATTAAAATCTATCCAATATCAGATCATAGATAATGTTTTGTTTAGAAAAAGTTATGACTCTATTCTATTAAGATGCCTCGAGAAATATGAAGCAAAAGGGGTTTTGCAGGAACTCCATAATGGACCTGCACATGGACATTTCGGTGGAGATACCACCACACATAAGATCCTTCATGCAAGATATTATTGGCACACTCTATTTAAAGATGCTCATGTATATGTGAGAAATCGAAAATCTTGCTAAATTGTTGTAGGAAGACAAATAAAACCATCCTTACCCTTACAACCAATCAACATTGAACAACCTTTTGAGCAATGGGGATTGGATATCATAGGTGAGATTATTCCTAACTCATCCAAACATCATAAATACATTCTCACTTCAACAAATTATTTTACTAAGTATGTGGAAGTTGTTCCACTAAAGGTAGCTAACTCTGAAGCCATTATGGAATTTATTGATCTACTCATTATTACCAAGTTTGGCTTACCCAATGCACTTATGTTTGATCATGAATCTCATTTTTCGAGAAATATTATGACTAAATTTACTCTCAAAAGATGTTTCAAGCTTAAATACGCTGTTAATTAATATCCCCAACGGAATGGTTTGGAAAAATCAACAAATAAAAATTACATAAGAATAATAAAAAGGACCATTGATCAAAGCCGAAAAATTTGGCATAAGACTTTAGCATTTTCACTATCAGCGGATAAGATTACTTAGAAGGAATTTATAGGAACTTCTCCATTCAATCTATTCTATGGGAAATAAGTTGTAATTCCATCAAATTTAGCTCTTCCTTCATTAGCCCTAGTTAAATTTATTGACGAAGTACCTTCTTCTTCCCTACAATTAAGAATGTCTCAGATCCTTAAAATGAAAGAATAAAGAGAAAAAACCAAATTAACTCATGTTCGACACCAACAGATAGTGAAAAATTATTTTGATGAAAATTTTGTCTCCCAAAAAACATTCCAAGTTGGAGACCTCATACTTAAGTGGGACAAGGCACATGAGGAAAAAGGTAAGCAATGTGGCTTCAACCATTTCAAATCATAGAACAAATTAGCCCATCAACCTTCATGTTACAATATCTTCAAGGGAGAAAATATTTTCTCCCTATCAATGGCTGATTTTGAAAAAAAAAAAATCTGAGAAGAAAATTTTCTTCTAGATGTACTATACCAACACTTTTACATTTCTGGGAAAATAATGTTTGATTACATACTTTTGGTTTTTCACAACATTTATGAAAAATTTTATGTTTTTATTTTTTAATAATAGAATTTTTTATAGGAAATAACTACGAAACTTGAAAGTTGAATGAATACTATAAAACTCTGAAATATTTTTCCATAAAAATTGTAAATTTTATAGACCTGAAGTTTGTAAAGTCCTTTTACTTTATCATCAATCAGAAAAAGGTTCATCCTTAAAAAGTAAATACTTGTTGTTACTAAGCATATTTAACTCTAAATTGTCATCCAAAACTCTTAAGGAGTCAATGATTCTCCCCATCCAATGAAAATGATTTTTTAGAGTGTAATTCAAAAATATAAAAACTTTAAAGGATAAGAGGTCTCATCATGATCCTGCTTACCATGATACTAGGTAAATATTGAACTGACATTACCACTTGTTGTGGCTCATTTGCATTTTCTTTTGAAATATTTCTCAAAACACCAAAAAAAAGCATATATGTTAGGAAATGTAAAAGTTTTGTATACCAAAAAATAATTTTTGATTTATATGTTTGTGTATTGACATTATGTGCGGATATGTGAATGCAAATCGAGTCGACTTGGGCCGATTGATGCGTTTAGAACATTGCACACAGCTCAGGGTCAAGTCGTGCAAATATATGTGAAGAACATTGTTCGTAGGCTTAATCACAGTTGCATGTGGAAGGCCTTCCCGCATATCACAAATCCCAATCGAAAATCTCAGGAGGAATGGGGATCACGAACTATGTTATGAACGCTGATATGCAATTTGTGATAAGTTTTACATTGTCGATTGTGATTCACAATTATACCCACATCCATGTCATCCCTACCTTTATCTCACATCGCAAGTTGAGGAGGAATGGCACTAAGGAATATGTTTTAAAGGCCGAAATGCAAATTGCGACAAGGTTTCATATCGCCGCTTGCGATTTATGATCGGCCCCACCTCCACTTGCCACGCCATGCCTCCATTTATTGTATATTTCACGTCAGAATCGCAAAGCTCAAGAGGAATGGTGCTAAGGAATATGTTATAAATGCCAAAATGCGATAAGGGGCAGATGCGACGTAGTTTCAGAATTAAATTGGAAAGGATTTCAAATCCGGAAGTAAGGACCTTTCCTTTGATAAATCGCATCGGAGGTAAGAGGAGGCTTATAACAGAGCAACAAGGAAAGCCAAAATGCGATGGAAAGGTGGACACAATACCATTCAAAGGTTAATTAAAATTTATTTAAGGTCCAGGATTATTTGTAGTTGCATTGTTTTATGAACATGAATGGGGGCAGTAAACTTGGGTGACTCTCGACCCCGTGCAGAGAAGTGCTGTATGAAGTGGTGCCTTGTAAATAAATGGAAGACTAAATGTTGTGTGCATGAGAATAAGAGGCATAGTCAGAAAGAAGGGGACATGATAACATTGTTTGAAACGCAGAAGCATAGGATGAGTCAAGAAAAAGGAGAATATAGTGGAACTATTGGAAACGCAACAGCTGGGTCAAGTTGAACAAAGAGGCGTCATTGCAGAATTGTTCGAATACAACATCAGAAATAGAAAAGACATGACAGCAAGAAGAAAATAATAATATTGAACATCGGAATAAATGTAGGGCAAGGATGTCAGATCTATTAGGGAGACACATCAACACTTCAGGGAGACACATCAGCAACAAATCAGATTTAGCAAAAAGAATAATATTTTAAGTTTAATTTATTTCCTTTGTTTGTTAAGATCATAGCTATAGTGATTTCCTCAATTGAAATGTAATAAGTATTTTTAACAGTTTAGGTAGTCGAAGTAGTTCAAGAAATTCTAGCAGTTAAGAACTGTTTTTGTGGTATTTAAGAAAGACAGAAAGAAATAATAGGGGTTCTGAGTTTTCGACCTCTGGAAGACTAAAGATTTGGTACTTACTTTTATGAGGAATTAATGAAAGAAGCATCAAGTTTCCTACAACTGTTGATGGTGATTCGTTTTTTCTATGTAATTTTGTGTCCCTTCTTCCTGGACTGAAGTGAAGTAAAGTAGTTGTCGGTCTCTTAATTACATATTTGAGTAAGAGTTAAAAAACCTTAATTTGCGCTCCTTCACTCCAACTCCTCTCCCTTCACAAATTCTTTTTGGTACTTAAAAGTAATATATTCCGTGTTTACAATATATTATTTTGAGTTTCCTCTCTATCCAAAAAGTCATTATGAAGTTTAAAGAGGTAGATTCTATGTTACAACATATCACTTTGAGTTTCCTCTGTGGTTCTTCTTTTCCATTCAAATATCAGTAGTTAATGGCATTGTAGATTATTTCATTATACCAGATTATTAAGAGTTTTAAAGAATTAGTTTCCAAAGGGATTGAACGAAGACCACCTGATATAATTACTTTTGTGACACATTGTTAAAAAAATGTCGTAAGCACTGATTCCTTTTCATGGCCAAGGAAATATCTCTTAAGATAAAACATTTTCTGACATCGTTGTTGGGGACAAAGAGACGAAGTTTATTTTCCCTAGGTTTTTCACATTGTTTCCTCTGGTTGTTTAGTGAGGAGGAAATATTTGGCTATATTTGTTATTCTCATAATTTTGGCTCACAAAAGGCCTCACACGAGGTCGGATACCTCACAGCAAAAGGTCCCTTCTTTTTCAAACCCTGAAAGATTGGTTTCTAAAAGGGTTCGGAAGCCCAAAACCCCCTCAACACCTAATCCTACACTTTCCACTTCTGACAGTTATTCTAGTAATATTTTGTTTGAAGATATCTCTAAATTACCTCCTTTCTTGGAACAAGATTCACCCTTCACACCAATTTATTTTCAAGAACTTAAGTTGGAAGAACACTCCTTCGAGTCTATTTCTTTTACTTTTACTGAATCTCAAAAAACTCCAGTTGTTGGTCCCTTTTCCATTGTCCATCAACCCACTCCCATATTAGTTTTACCTCCACCTTTGTTCATTTTCATAGTCGGTTCATCGACTGCATCTAACCATGGAACAGTCAGTAAAGGTGCAAACATGGTAGCACTAGCCTTTTTGTTGAAAATATATGCTCCACTTAACCTTCCACAACCAATGAATGCAATGCATGAAGAGTATCTTAAATTACTCCCACGTTTTACTAGAGAAGATGAAATAACTGCAGTAAAACACTTTCTTGTGTTTTGTAATTTTACTGAAAATTTGAATGTAGAATATCTTGATGTTGTAATGAGGATTTTTATTCAATCTCTAGATTGAGAGGCTAGAAATTGGTTTAAGGGATTGAAAAATGATTCTATTAATACATGGGAAGAACTGGGAAATCAATTCACTTAGAGATGGGGTGAAAAAAGGGATCATGGATATTCACTAATAGAATTCAATGCAATCAAAGTAAAACTAGATGAGAATTTATGAGATTTTATCAAAAGGTTTAATAAATTGTATAGCATTTTGCCTGTAGAAATGAAGCCCCCTCCTATTGGAGCAAAGGTATTTTTTGTTGTGGCTTTTAAAGCCAATTTTAGTTTCACACTTAGAGAAAGGATATCCCCTACTCTAGAGCATATATAGACATATGCTTTAGAAATTGAAGCTAATATGAATACAGCGGGGAAGGCGAAAGGAAAACAACTAGTCCAAGAGAAGGGGAAAGAAAAAGAAGAACCTTCACAAGATCGAAGAATTGAAGATATGACAAAGGTGATAAAATTTTTGTCAAATAAGCTAGTTAATATGGAATTGGAAAGAAAAAACTCCCAAAGACAAGTACAACAAAACTAAGGAGGATTTAATCGTCAATTCAGAAGAAAACCCCTGCAAATTTTGCAGAGGGAAAGAAAAGTTCAAGACCAGGTTCAAGAACAATTATATATAGAAGCAACACCCGGAGAGTCAACAGAAGATGACCAAAAGGAAGTTGAAGATGATATATCTGCTATGTACACAATAGAAGAGGATGAAGAGGAAGATTGTAAGGGAGAATATGCTGAAGCTAAATTATCTTTTGATCAAGATGAAATGGATGAATGTTGTAGGAAATTCACAGATTTCATGCAAGCTGAGTTACATAAAAATTATGATTTAAGGTCTAGGAAGAGATCTAGAGTACAGGATAATGAAGGTGAACAACAAAATTCTATTCCTCCTCCAATTGTGACTCCACAACAAAAGGTCCCTGTAAAACAAGTCAATAATGGGAAGAAACCTGTAAATTCAGTTGATAGAACAGATGTGCAACAATGTGAACCTTCCTAGAGAAAATCATTTAATACTAATATTTTGGATAGAGTTATTCCTATACTTGAACAAGCAGTAAATTCTAGAAAGAGTGAAGAAGAACCTGAAAATAATGTTAAACAAACTCATTTTTTCAGTTTGAAAAAAGAGTTGGAGAAGGTAAAAATTTAGGTACCTCTTCTAGAATTAGCTAAAATACAAGTCTACAAGAAAGAAATTTCAGAATTTATTAATCTCACAGAGATTGAAGATATAAGTGACACTGTGAACTTACAAGAATAAAATCTAGTTGTCACCTTTGGTCCTCATGTATAAGAAGTAGACCCTTTTTTTCAACCATTCTATATTTCTATGTTCCTTCAAGATTTTACTCTCCATAATTTTATGTTGGACTAAGGTGCATCCCATAATTTCATGCCATTGTCTGTTATGAAGAAAATAAACTTGAAAATTACCAAACATTCCAAGGATATGTATTCATTTGATTCCAAAAGGGTGAAATGTGTTGGGTTAATTAAATATGTAGTAGTTTCTTTGGCACAAATTCTAGCAAAGAGTATAGTCATGGATGTAGTTTTTGCTTACATTCCAGCTAGGTATGGAATGCTCCTATCAAGATATTGGGAGAAAAGTTGGTAGGTGTTCTAAAATTAGATTTCACTTATGCTATCATTCCTATTTTTAATGGTGATGAAAGGAGATTGTACAAGGAAAAAAGGTTTGTCAAGACCACTACCAAGAAAGATGCAGGAAATTCCCCTATTTATAGTTGAGAAACAGAAGATGTTTCATGTTTCATGTTGTATGAAGATGAAGAATTTGTTGAAGACACAAGGAAGTAGCTCTCTTCAACAGTTGTAAATATTGAGTTGAACTCAAAAATTCTTTGGAAATGCTACTTTGATGGCGCCTACTCCAAGGAAGGCCTAGGAGCTGGATTCTTGCTAATATCGGCAGAAGGTAACCTCATGCCTTTTTTTTTCAAGTTAGAGTTTGATTCAACAAACAATGTAGTTTAGTATGAGGCCTTAATCATTAGCCTTCAAGTTGCTAAATAGATGGGAGTTTAGTGAATTTCAATTTTTGGTGACTTTGGATTGACAATAAGATAGATCAAAAATCATTGTCAAACCAAGCATATGAGATTAAGATCATAAAGGAATGAAGTTTGGGATATGATAGAGAACTATTTTGAAGCCTGAAATCTTCAATTTATTCTGAGGGAGGAGAATATATTGGAAGATTCTTTATCAATTGCAACTAGAACCTTCAAGCCACCTCTGAATCCAAGGTTAAGGTACAAGATTGAAATTAGACATAGACCCTCTATTCTCGATAATGTGAAACATTGGTAGGTGTTTGAAGACGATGATAAAATAAATCATTTCTTGACAATGATCGGAAACTTTTAAGATGTTGAGATAGATAAAGAAGAAGAACAAACAGAGAAAAAAACAGAGGTAAGACATTTCAAAATTCAATAGGTGATCAGAATATTATTCAGTTGAAATATAATGTACTCCATAAAGGTTTGGTTCCTCCTAAGAGATTGTTTGATTCAAATGATGTGGTTGTTAATTCAAATAATTCTTGATGATGTGGTTTTTATTCCATCATCAAGAGGAAGAGATGGAATATTGTAATTTGGGAACTCAACAAGAGCAAAAAATTATGAAATTATTCAAATGTGTTCCCAAAAATTATAAAGAAAGATATATGGATCTCTTTAAAAATTATATGGATGTGTTTTCCTTGTCATATGAAGACTTGAAAACTTATGATAAAAACATAATACAACATAAGATCCCATTAAAAGAGGGAATCAAACCACACAGACAAAAGCTCAAACAGATTAATCCATTATTGTTAGCTCCAATTGAAAAGGAAGTGAAGAAATTGATGCACGCAAAAATCATATTCCCTCTCAGAATTCGAATTGGGTTTCTAATCTAGTTCTTGTGAGGAAGAAAAATGGAGAGATAATATTGTGTGTGGAATTCAGGAATTTGAACAGAGCATCTCTAAAGGATAATTATCCTTTACCTAAAATGGATTATGTCTTACAGAAGGTGACAGGAGCTTACATGATGTTTATGGTTGATGGATTCTCTGGATATAATCAAGTGGCAGAGGATCAGGAAGATCAGAAAAAGACAGCTTTCACAACCCCCTAGGTCACCTTCATGTATGCAAGGATGCCATTTGGCCTTATGAATGCAGGTGCAACTTTTCAAAGGGCCATGGACATAGTGTTTGTTGAATACAATTATGTGGTTATATATTTGGATGATATAACTGTTTTTTCAGGATCAAATGATGTCACATGGAACATATGGAAAGAACTTTCAAAAAGTGCAGGAAGTATGGTCTGTCACTAAATCCCAAAAAATCTTTGTTTTGCCTTGGAGGAAGGTAAATTATTGGGTCACATAGTTTCAAAACAAGGGGTAAAGATTGATCCAAAAAGGGTGGATGCAATTTACACCATTCCTTTACCCATAAGAAATAAATGTATTCAGATATTTTTGGGGAAAATAACTTTCTGAGAAGATTTGTACCAATTATGCTGAGATTGTGAGAAATATAACTGACATGTTGAAGAAAAAAACAGAATTAAGGTAGGATAAAGAAGCAAGGAAAGCATTTTGCAGAATAAAAAAAGCACTCTAGGGAGCTCTTGTTTTAATAAGTCCTGATTATCAAAAGGTATTTCAAATATTTTCATTTTCTTCCCCCACTACTATTGTTGTTGTGTTATTGCAGAAAAATGAGGATAGTAAGGAACAACCAGTGGCATTCTTTAGCAAAGTTCTCAGAGATGATGAACTCAAATGTAACATTTTGGAGAAACAAGTGTATGCATTGGTCAAAGCACTCAGAGCCTTCAGGACTTATGTTCTACAATCCCAAATAATTTCTTATGTACCTAATTATGTTTTCAAGGATGTGCTGGTTCAAAGTGATGTTGAAGGAAAACGAGGAAAGTGGATAGATAAAATCCAGGAGTATGATTTGGACATTAAACCCACCAAGTTAATCAAAGGATATGGTTTAGAAAATTTGCTACCAGAAACAAATTTTCAAGCATTGGGAATTAAACTTTTGGCACCAGTGGATGTAGCTGACAACGAAGAAGGTCAGAATAAGCCAAAAACACGTATTCAATAAAAAAAAATTTGTTCAGGTTGGTATAAAGATGTTGTTCATTATCTGTTTTTATTTTCTTACCCATCTTCACTGAATAGAACCAAATTCAGAGCTCTCAAGCTTAAATCTTAGCCATATGTCATAGTAGAAGTAAAGTTGTACTGGAAAGATCCTGCTGGTATTTTGTTGTTGTGTTTAACTAAAGGTGAACCCATTGAGGTTATCAAGGAATATCATGAAAGTCTGTGTGGAGGAAATTATAGTTGGAAGGTCACAACCCATAAAATCCTCAAGTCAGGTTTCTATTGGCCTACCTTGTTTGTAGATGTGCATAGATTGGTCCAAATTTTTCACAAATGTCAGTTGTTTTCTAAGAATAAAAGAATTGCTCCATTACCTCTTATCCCTGTATTCATAGAAGAGCCCTTCAGGCAGTGGTGACTGGATTTTATTAGAGAGATAAATCCACCATCAAGTGGGTAGTTCAAATGGATTCTAACTTCCACTAATTACTTCACAAAGTGGGTTGAATCAATCCCCACCAAGAAAGAAAATGACCAAGTGGTGATGAAGCTTTTGGAGGAGAACATCTTCAGTAGGTTTGGTTTTCCAGTCAATATTGTAGCTAATAATTCTCAGGTATTTAATTCTTCTTGATTCATTAATTTCTGCCAAACATATAATGTAATCTTGTCACATTCCACAACATATCATCCACAAGGGAATGGGTTGGAAGAATATTCAAATAGGAACCTAGTTAGGATTTTGAAGAAAAAAACCACTGAAATTCGGAAAGATTGGGATTCAAAGTTGAAGTTTTCTTTTTGGAAAATCCGAGTAACCACCAGGAGGCTTACTGGAAAGTTGCATTATGAATTGTTTTATGGAAATCAGGTACTATTTCCTATTCAGTTGGCCAAGCGAGTGATTTCTTTCCTTCAAGAAGCTTAGGAAGAACCTAATGCTCTAGTGATAAGATTGAACAAAGTGATTGAATCATGTGAAAATAGAAACAAAGTTAGAGATAACTTGATTTCTTATCAGACAAAGATGAAGTCCATATTTGATAGAAAATTAAAATAAATCCTCTTCCAAGCAGGAGAATTAGTATTAAGATGGGACACCAGAAGGGAGGATAAAGGAAATAATGGTAAGTTTTACCCTCTCTGGTATGGTCTGTACATAATTTCTGAAACCAGATAAAACAATACTTTCATCCTAGAAGATTTAGATGGAGAATGTATGCAGCTTCCTGTGAATGGGCAACATTTGAAGCATTATTTCGAGCATTAAAAGTCAGCATTCCACCATTATAAATATCATATTTCTCATTGTTCATATGTCACCAAGAAATGTTCTAATCCATGCCCAATGGATTAGGAACTAATCTACGGTTCTTAGCACTTTCATCGAAAAAAGCACTATCCCCAAGTGGAGCCAACTGTTGTGGCTCATTTGCATTTACTTTTGAAATATTTCTCAAAACACCAAAAAAAATAAGATATGTTAGAAAATGTAAAATTTTTGTATACCGAAAAATAATTTTTGATTTATATGTTGGTGTATTGACATTATGTGCGGAGATGTGAAGGAGGGTCAAGTTAGGCTTATTCATGTGCATAGAAGTTCAAGACTCGGGCCGATTGATGCATTTAGAACATTGCACATAGGTTAGGGTTGATTCATTAAAATATATGTGTAGAATAGTGTTCAAAGGCTTAATCGCAGTCGCATGTGGAAGGCCTTCCCACATATCGCAAATCGAAATCACAAAGCTCAGGAGGAATGACACTCATGAACTATGTTATGAACGTCGATATGTTATTTGTGACAAGTTTTACATTGCCGATTGCGATTCACAGTTGTCCCCACCTCCACATCATCCCTAACTTTATCTCACATCGCACATCGCAAGCTCGGGAGGAATGGCACTAAGGAATATGTTAGAAAGGCCGAAATGTGAAGTTCGACAAGGTTTCATATCACCGCTTGCGATTTGCAATCGACCCCACCTCCACTTGCCACGTCATCCCTCCCTTTATCGCATATCGCTCATCGCAATCACAAAGCTCAGGAGGAATGGTGCTAAGGAATATGTTATAAAAGCTGAAATGCGATAAGGGGTGGATGCGATGTAGTTTCAGAGTTAAATTACAAAGGATTTCAAATCCGAAAGGACCTTTCCTTTGAGAAATCGCATTGGAGGTAAGAGGAGGCTTATAACATAGAAGAAAGGAAAGTCAAAATGCAATGGAAAGGCAGACACGATTCCATTCAAAGGTTAACTAAAATGTATTTAAAGTCTAGGATTATTTGTAGTTGCATTTTTTTATGAAGAAACTTGAATGTGGGCAATAGACTTAGGTAACGCCCAGCCCCGTGTAGAACAATGTTGTATGCGGTGGCACCTTGTAAATAAATGGAAGACTGAACATTGTGGGCATGAGCAAAAGAGGCCGAGTCAGGAATAAGGGGACATGATAACATTGTTTAAAATGCAGAGGCATAGGTAGAGTCAGGAAAAAGGGGCATATAGTGGCACTGTTGGAAACACAACAGCTGGGTCAAGTCGGGCAAAGAGGCGTCATTGCAGAATTGTTCGAATACCACATCATAAACATAAAAGACATGAAAACAAGTAGAAAAGACAAATATTGAACTTCAGAATAAATGCAGGGCAAGGATGTCTGGTCTGTCAGGGATACACATCAACACTTCAGGGAGACGCATCAACAACAAATCAGATTCAACAAAAAGAATAATATTTCAATTTTAATTTGTTTCCTTTGTTTGTTAAGATCAAAGTTATAGTGATGTCCTCAATTGAAATGTAATAAGTAGTTTTAACAATTTAGGTAGTCATAGTAGTTCAATAAATTCTAGCAGTTATGAACTGTGTTTGATGTATTTAAGCAAGACAGAAAGATAGAACAAGTGTTCTGAGTTTTGTACCTCTAGAAGACTAAATCTTTGGTACTTAATTTTCTGAGAAATTAAATAAAGAAGCATCAAGTTTCCTGCAACTCTTGATGGTGATTCGTTTTTCCTGTGCCATTTTGTGTCCCTTCTTCCTAGAATGAAGTGAAGTAAAGTAGTTTTTGGTCTCTTAATTACATCTGTGAGTAAGAGTTAAATAAACTTAATTTGTGCTCCTTCACTCCAACTCCTCTCCCTTCACAAATTATCTCTCGAAATTAAAAGTAATAGATTTTGTGTTTACAACATACTATTTTGAGTTTCCTCTCTATCCATAAATTCATTCTGAAGTTTAAAGTGGTAGATTTTGTGTTACAGCATATCACTTTGAGTTTCTTCTGCATTTCTTCTTTTCCATTCGAATATCAGTAGTTAATGGCATTTTAGAGTCTTTCATTATACCAGATTATTAAGAGTTTTAAAGAATTAGTTTCCAAAGGGATTGAACGAAGATCACTTGATATAATTACTTCTATGACACATTGTTAAAAAATATCTTAAGCATTGATTCCTTTTCACGGCCAAGGAATTTTCTCTTAATATACAACACCACTATTGCACACCAAACCAAGGTAATGGCTCATGATTATTAAAATCATAAGACAAGGGGTCTCATCACGAGCCAACTTGTTCAGTTCAATTATAACCAGTAAATGGAATTTTCACTTTTTGGTCATCAAGCAAGGACAATGAATTTTTAAGAAAAAAGAAAATAAATAACAAGTTATATGATTAAGGATTTATCTCAAAAAATTGTAATGATAAATGGATGGAATATTGAATCATTGAAGTTTAAAAGGTAACCTTGTCGGGGCTATGATGCCTATTAATAGCAATGGCTCTACCTATGATAAAAGGAGAAAATCAAAAGGCCTAGTTACAAAGAGAAATTGACTTTATATTTTTAACTATATAATGATTGATATAGAGAAATGAAGATATTTATTTAGGAAAGTTTTCTGAAATATTAGAAGTAATGATGAGCTTTTATATTCAGGGTAATTTTATTCATTTAAATATTTTGAAAGAAATTTTTGTTTCCTTAAATTATTTCTAATTATTTAAAGATACTAAGAAAAAACTTTTCAGAGATAACTGGTTCTTCTAGTGAATTGCCAATTGTTGTGTTATTCAACAACCCCCATTATTTTAGCATTAGTTACGTTAGAAAATAATGGGGACCCTTTTTAAATTTTTTAAAGTTAAACATATAAGACCATTAGAGTGATTCATTAGATGGAAATAGGAATCAAAAGGGATAAAATCTTGACTTTTGGCCTTAAAAGCACTTAAGCGGAGAAAGATTGCATTATCAGAAGCACAATACTGCAATAAAGCACATATGACTCCTAAAAAGTCACTTAAAATATATTGCAATGAGATATAAGAAAAAACACTTTTGTAAAGGGAAAATGAAACTTTAAGTGAATTCTATAAAGGGAAAGCCTGCGGGACCCACTTCCACCACGTAGGTCATCGCAAAATCACATTTCGCACTTTGTAATTCTACCCTGACGACCTATTTGTCACCCTCTATGTTTTCCCGATGTGATATACCACATCGCATCGCATTTCAGAAAACATAATCATTCTTCCCCCTCCCTATATTCACTGATTCGATATAGTCCATCGAACATCGCACATCACACATTGCACTTTCGCAACTTAAACACTTTGCACTCCATCTCTTTTCGCCGATATTTCAATGCTGATATCACAATCGGAAAAACTAATTCGATCAGTATTAAATGAAAATTTACACACGAGAAATGTTGCGATGCGACATATATGTTTTTTAATGCAGAAATTATTATATGGGCACATCAACCCATATCAACCATTAATTCCATAACTTAATGGTTTTGTTACCCATACCTCCATAATCATTCCACTATAAGAAGAATTGAATTAATATCTTAACAACGTGCCAAGGTTCATTTGTTTAATCATTTCTATTTCTATGGTACTTGTGCATTTGTAAAATCAAAGTTCTCTCTTTCTGCTTATGATTTCTCATTTATTCGTAGGCAAGCCCAAATAAGCAAAATTATTTTGAGATGCTAAAGTTCTTAAGAAATCCAAGAAACAGATGGCCCCTGTAAAAACCCTACACTTGCTGCACTCGAGAGAACAAAAATTCTTCCTTTGTTCATAGACACTAAATGTGGACCGAAATGCGGATCCTCCTCATGGGAATCCATGTACAAGCTGGTCGAGGATGAGAAACCTCACCAAGTTCAAAGGAAAGTTGCTATTAATGCCTCTTATTCCTCGGAAGCTAGTACTGAAGAGGAAATCAATTATTTCCTACATCGAATTGCGGCGTGACCTAAAAGCTTACCATACACTGATATGGTAATATGGATCATTGATAACCTTCATATTGGGGATAGGAATTTTTTGACTAGCAGAGAAACGATGATTGGTTACCTATAATCTGAAGACTTGAAGCTGATGTACCACATCCCAAACCCTGAAAAGGTCTATGAGAAAGATTTTCTGGCGTAGTTTTCCAGCGAGAACGAGGTCAAATCAAATCTATTCAAGCAATGGAGAAGCAACCCCAATAAGCACAATAATGATGACAAGGGTATGTATTCCACTGACTCCATTGCAAGTCCCTATTATTATGTAGCTACCATGATGTATAGGATTTTTGGTTAGCCTGACACTACCAAATTTTTAGTAGAGTGGGTTTGTCTCATGGAAGAGGATGCAGACTCTTATGTTATGGATTGGGGAAACATTATATCTAATAATATTTTTACCCAAATTTTGGAATATATAAAAATCTCTCTATTTCTTCCAATATTTTTCCCTCGTTTTATATGAGTGAATATATCATGGAAGCTGGTGTTTTGCATCGGATTTTCAAGACATGGACTAGAAATGAACTACCCAAGACCCTGTACCCATTCATATATTTCATAGTATGTTATGGGAATCCAAATTTGAGAATCATTTTTATAAAATTTACCACGAATTCAATCTCCCTCTGTTTCAAGTTTTTTTTAATGAGAAAGCCCCCATATTATCAAAAGAGGCCCAAGCTGATTTTTCCTACATAGGAAAATGGTTTGGTGAAGAGTTGTTCACCTATGTCAGAGTGTTTGGGAGCTAATCTCGACCGCACATTTTACCCATGTATGTTCCTCACAAGCTTCTCGCGAGAGAATTTGCATATCATACTGTTAGCAATGGACTTACCAGGTTTCTAAAAGAGGCCAAGAAAGCATCATGGCCTTCCTTTCCAATTAATTATGGTGTTAATGGTCTAGAAAACTACAAGCATGCAGTTTTAGAGATTAGTCAAATTGAAATTTTAAAATTATTTACAATTTCAAACAAAAAATATGACCCAACTAAAGTCACCAATAATTTTATTACACAAGTTAACATTAGGCCTTATGTTCAAGAATAAGATGAGTTTTACGACCTTTTTGAGTCAGATGATAATTATTCCTCAGTTTAGAAGTTGGAAGCCATATGTCTCCACCCACATAAATTACGAAAGTTCAAAAAATACAGGAATAAGAGATTGGAATCAATTCCATTAAAAATTTTGGAAGTATCCCAACCCCTAGCTCAAAAGGAAAAGGAAAATGAACCAAAAAATAAGGATATCGAAGTCCTTAGAAAAACAGATCAAGATAAATCAGTTGAGGTTCAAACTATGGATGTAGATTTTCCAAGTAATATGAGTGAAGTTTGGAATGAGTTTAACATGAAACTCTAGCAAGATCAAGGAGCCATAGTTATTGATCAGCAATATATTGTGCATATGCCTCAAACAAAAAGTCAAGACTCGTTCACTGTTGAGCCCTCTGAAAAATTAGTAAGCACATAGAGAGTGGAATTCATCTCGGACTTCCCCACTACTGAAATTGTACTTAACATTAAGGAAATCCCTCCTTTGTACAGTTTCTATAGTCCAAAACACAAATCCGTTATGAGTAGACAGAAGAAAATAAGGAGATCAGAGAAATATCAACCACTTTTCCAAGGATATATCTCAATGGATGTTGTTTGGAAAGACTGATAGGCAGATCCTTCACAAGATCTAACATGCCTAACTCATTTTGTAGGAGTTATGCCTCTGTAAATATTGATAAAGCTTCTGAATTCCAATAGTTGATGAAGGAAAAGGATGAGAAAATCATCCAATTAGTATAGAAATGATACAACAAGCATGTATATCATGGATTCAATTCAATCTAACAATGTACTAAAGTTAAATATTTAATCGCTTCTACAAATATTTTGTGGAATTAAAAACACAATCGCCAATCACATGAAGCAAAGAAGAATCAATGAAGCCACAACATAGATAATTTCCCTGGGAAAGCTTGCTAATCAAAAACCCACTTTATTCTATTGTATATTCAGCATGGAATCATGAAAAAATTACATAAAATGATTATCAAAAGAGCCCTCCTATACTCAGTTAATTGTCTCACACTGTCACACATAAAACTAACCAATACTTAGCCAATTTACTACCACTAGATAGCATGCCTTGCTTGCACAATCCCTAATTAATGAAATCCCTAAAGAATAGTAATTTTGGGCTTCCTTGACTATGAAAGTATCGTGGGCACTCCAATGGGTGTTTGGTTCACTAGAAAATTTGGCGGAATTTCCGACGGCCAATTTGTCGCTATTCCGACACATAGTCGTTGCAAGAGTGACAGTTCGAGGCTAGGAAAAACGCGGTTTGCCATACTGTCACAATTCCGACGCACTTAAAAAGTGTCGCACTATCGACACTTTTTCCGTCGCTTCCAAACAAGCATCGCGCTTCCGACGTTTCCCAAAACGTCGCATATCCAACGTTTGTAAATTTTCGCACTTCCGACGAAATGTGGTCTGACGTTTTGAACGTCGCTCTTTCGACGTTTGTAAACTGTCGTAATTCTGACGAAATGTGGTCCGACGTTTTGAACATCGCTCTTCCAACATTTGTAAACTGTTTCAATTCCGACGCAATGTGGTTCGATGTTTTGGACATCACTCTTCTGACATTTGTAAACTGTCACAATTTTGACGAAATGTGGTCCGACGTTTTGAACATCGCTCTTCCGAAATTTGTAAACTGTCACAATTCCGACGAAATGTGGTCTGACGTTTTGAACATCGCTCGTCCGACGTTTTTATACTTTCGCTCTTCCTACGTTTTTAAGTTGTCGCAATTTCGACGCTTACAAGGCGTCGGTATACCGACGGTGGGTTCAATTTAAAAAAAAAAAATGAAACTTTAAAAGAGGAAAAATGTTGTTTTGAATATATTATATCAAGTAAAACAGTCCATGAAGTCGTTAAATTTTCGCATCAGAAGATTGGAACCCAAATATCCATCCAGAAAAGTGGAAGTCCCACCCCAGACAATGATAGAAAAATTCCCCATGTCACATACAGGGACATGATATAAAACCCAGTAACGGTCCACATGGAGATTATTGACAATTTGAGAAAGCATCCAAATATGCCTGAGGCATCTATAAGAAAGTGAAATAGCAGTATGTAGAATAGCAAAGCAACAGATAGAGTACCGACGTCCATTGTTCCAAATACAAATTAAAGTACCCAAATCCTTGAACAGAGAAAAACGCTAATCATGTGAGGAGTGTGATATGTCCAAAATATAAAAAGACCATCAGACCATATCAATAAACCAGCAACATAGACCAGCATCGCTAGTTTTGAAGGCGGAGTGATAAACATTAATCATTTTTTTTTCACAAGAGAAAAAACGTTGTTTTGAATATATTATATGAAGTAAAACAGTCCATGAAGTCATTGCATTTTCACATCTGAAGATTGGAACCCAAATATCCATCCAGAAAAGTGGAAGTCCCACCCCAGACAGTGATAGAAAAATACCCCATGTCACATACGGGGACTTGATATAAAACCCAGTAACGGTCCACATGGAGATTATCGACAATCTGAGAAAGCATCCAAATATGCCCGAGGCATCTATAAGAAAGTGAAATAGCGGTATGTAGAATAGTAAAGCAACAGATAGAGTATCGACGTCCATTGTTCCAAATACAAATTAAAGTACCCAAAATCCTTGAACAGAGAAAAACGCTAATCATGTGAGGAGTGTGATATGTCAAAAATATAAAAAGACCATCAGACCATATCAATAAACCAGCAACATAGACCAGCATCGCTAGTTTTGAAGGCAGAGTGATAAACATTAATCATTTTTTTTTCACAAGATAAAAAACATTGTTTTGAATATATTATATGAAGTAAAACAATCCATGAAGTCATTACATTTTCACATCTGAAGATTGGAACCCAAATATCCATCCAGAAAAGTGGAAGTCCCACCCCAGACGGTGATAGAAAAATACCCCATGTCACATACAGGGACTTGATATAAAACCCAGTAACGGTCCACATGGAGATTATCGACAAATCTAAGAAAGCATCCAAATATGCCCGAGGCATCTATAAGAAAGTGAAATAGCAGTATGTAGAATAGTAAAACAACAAATAGAGTACCGACGTCCATTGTTCCAAATACAAATTAAAGTAACCAAAATCCTTGAACAGAGAAAAATGTTAATCATGTGAGGAGTGTGATATGTCAAAAATATAAAAAGACCATCAGACCATATCAATAAACCAACAACATAGACCAGCATCGCTAGTTTTGAAGGCAGAGTGATAAAAATTATTAATCAATTTTTTTTCACAAGAGAAAAAACGTTGTTTTGAATATATTATATGAAGTAAAACAGTCCATGAAGTTATTACATTTTCACATCTGAAGATTGGAACCCAAATATCCATCGAGAAAAGTGGAAGTCCCACCCCAGACAGTGATAGAAAAATACCCCATGTCACATACAGGGACTTGATATAAAACCCAGTAACGGTCCACATGGAGATTATCGACAATCTGAGAAAGCATCCAAATATGCCCGAAGCATCTATAAGAAAGTGAAATAGCAGTATGTAGAATAGTAAAGCAACAGATAGAGTACCGACGTCCATTGTTCCAAATACGAATTAAAGTACCAAAAATCTTTGAACAGAGAAAAAAACTAATCATGTGAGGAGCGTGATATGTCCAAAATATAAAAATACGATAAGACCATATCAATAAACCAGCAACATAGACCAGCATCACTAGTTTTGAAGGCAGAGTGATAAACATTAATCATTTTTTTTTTCACAAGAGAAAAAAAAGTTGTTTTGAATATATTATATGAAGTAAAACAGTCCATGAAATCATTACATTTTCACATCTGAAGATTGGAACCCAAATATCCATCCAGAAAAGTGGAAGTCCCACCCCAGACAATGATAGAAAAATACCCCATGTCACATACGGGGACATGATATAAAACCCAGTAACGGTCCACATGGAGATTATCGACAATCTGAGAAAGCATCCAAATATGCCCGAGGCATCTATAAGAAAGTGAAATAGCAGTATGTAGAATATTAAAGCAACAGATAGAGTACCGATGTCCATTGTTCCTGCAAATACAAATTAAAGTACCCAAAATCCTTGAACAGAGAAAAACGCTAATCATGTGAGGAGTGTGATATGTCCAAAATATAAAAAGACCATCAGACCATATCAATAAACCAGCATCGCTAGTTTTGAAGGCAGAGTGATAAACATTAATCATTTTTTTTCACAAGAGAAAAAATGTTGTTTTGAATATATTATATGAAGTAAAACCGTCCATGAAAATAGTATCATAAAGCGGATACAGGAAATGTACAGAGACATGTACTGTTGATATACTCCTCACACAAAAACATTGCCCAGAATCATGGCAAATTTGTCATCAAAAAATCAAAAAATTAAGAAGACTGCCCTCATACAGGAAAACTAGTCTTGAACGTTTACAGAATTCAAAAATATTACAGAGGTCCAACATAGTAATATAATCTAAAAGCAGCCCAATTAAGTGGGCTGCGAAGTAATAAAAACAAATTAACCAAACTACTCCTCCGGTGGTTCCTCCACGATTCGGCACCATCCTTCGGAAGTTCCAGGATCGCTAAGTGCTACCTCCACATTCATGCCACGGCTCCCCTCCTGAAGGCCCAAATGCTGGCCAGATTTTTCCGAGCTCAGACCCGTCGGACGAGTGCATTCTTCCTCCGTTTGGGCCTCCTCGTGGAAAACCACAGTGACTGAAGCTGTGATTCGTGGGCGGTTGAGAGAGAAATTAAAGGAAAATTGCGCAGTGCGTGTCGTGGGAGAAGGTGAAATAGCGGTGGGGAAACGAGGAGTAGGGGAATCCATACGGTGGCCAGATCCTACAACCCGACCTTGCCCACTCCTAGTATTTGGATAGCGACCTGCGTAATAATCATTGGACTGGCTGGAAGACGACTCGGTTGAGGGGCTGGAGGGAGCGCGCAGCAACGCATCCTTTGACGCAGGCGAGGCATGGGTGTAGTCTCAATAGTGGGCACAAGAGGAGACAGAGAAGCAGAATTCCAAGAAACAGAGGAAGACAGACACAGACGAGACCGAGAGAAATGCAGATATGCAGCAAGGTCTAAGCAGCAGTTCAGCTGGCCACTTCTCCTTCTCGTCACAGTGAGCAGGCAGTGTAACCTAGCAACCGGCTCGTCTGAAAAACCATAGCGAAATGACATTTTATCGACCCGACTGCAATGCAATCGAAGGATACCCATCATAATTAATCTCTGATCATTAATGAGAGCCGAAGGCCGGATCATATTGGAGCATGCAGAATCGCTAACAGGAGTGGAGGTCCGCTCTTGAACAATGTTAAAACTTAATTAATTAAATGTGGATTTGATGTGAAAACCTTGGAACTTAATTGAATAGCGTTAAAACATAATGCGATTGATATGAAATCGCCACATCCATGTCCCATCACCTTAAACGCCATCGAATGCACCCGTAGCCGGGAGCAGGGCAAGTTTTTATTGAGGACATGTGGTAGAAATTGATTGGAGTGGATCTTTGTTTGGGCCACTCGTGCAGTGGAAATCCAGACCCGAAAAATATTAGGGTGAATTTGATAAGAAATTCGCGTCACAACTCTCCCTCCGTACGCCAGCCCAACTTCGGACCCGAAAAAGATTAGGGCGGAATTCATTTGGTTTTCGCGTCACAAAATTGGCCGACATCAGCAGGCTATTTTGGAACGCGAATTTGGTTTGAATTATGGTTTATCGCCGTTTGAAGTCCGGAGGGCTCGACTTAAGAACAATTTTGTTTGATCCCATCTTATAAAATTTGTGTTGGTTTTCTTTAATAACACACATATTTATAATAAATAATTGGAATACCACACTAAACATGTGGAAAAGTTATATAAATTATTGAGAACAATCATTTTTATGTAAAAATATCCAAATGTGCTTTTGGGAAATAAGAATTCGAGTATTTGGTTCATATTTTTTTAAAGGAAGGAGTGAAGTTGGAGCCTCAAAAGATGCAAGCTATTACCAAATGACCTATTCCTAAGAAAATCAAGGTTCTTAGAAGATTTTTTAGACTTACATGATATTATTGATCATTTGTTAAGAATTATGCATGCATTTCAAGTCCACTCATATCTCTTGAAGAAAATATCATTTATATGGAATGATGAGGCTACTTTGGCATTCTCTCTTTCAATGGATGCCATGTCTTCTACACCAACATCGGTTGCACCTACTTTTGGTAAAACATTCATAGTAGAGTGTGAGGCACTAGGAAAAGGAATTTACGTAACATTAACACAATAAGGGATATCATTGGCTTTTAAAAGAAAGGAATTCAAAGAAAATATTTGGTGAAATCTACATATGAAAAATAAATGGAAGCAATATTACATGCAATAAAAAATGGGGATAGTATATCATTGGGAGGTAATTTAAAGTCAAGAT
This sequence comes from Pinus albicaulis, assembly GCA_034641835.2. Classification (NCBI taxonomy): domain Eukaryota; kingdom Viridiplantae; phylum Streptophyta; class Pinopsida; order Pinales; family Pinaceae; genus Pinus; species Pinus albicaulis. The sequence goes on along the minus strand of CM076573.1, from coordinate 358,382,464 downwards.
ATACCATGATAGCATAAAGTATTTTTTTAAGCTATGGATTTCATTGGAAGATTAACAAAAATGAGGACAAAAAATGCAAAGTTTTAATTTTGAGATAATCTGCAAAAAGGGTAAGGAAAATTTAGTACATGATGCTCTTTCTAAAATAGAAGAGGCCTCAAATTTATATCCAATTACATTTTCTATTCCTAGTGGCTAGAAGAAGCTTGCCATAATGGAAAAATGACAATAGTACTAAACAAAAACTAAAATTTATAAAGGATTGGATGAACTCTATGGAGCATTGGGAGTGAAAGAGAGATATACTTTGGTGCAAATGTAGAATATTTTTATGCACACAAGCATATTTGAATAAACAAATATTAAGGGATTCCCATGTCTCTCTGATGGTAGGACGCAGGGTTCCTCAAAACATCTCAAAGGATCAAAAAATATATTTTTGGAAGGAATGAAGAAAGATATTCAAAATATTGTAAGAGAAGGTCAGGTTTGCATAATAAATAAAAGAGAGATAGTAAAATCTCTAGGGTTACTTCAACCATTCCACATACATATTCAAAGACTAGAAGATATATCAATAGACTTTATTACAGGGTTAATGAAATATAAAGGTAAGTATTACATTTTTGTGGTCATTTATGTAGACAAATTTTGTAGATTTTTTTGGTAGAGCTCAAAGTACATAAAGAACAAGCCAAGTGGGAGAAGTGTCTATGAAATAAATTCATAGTCTTCATGGTTTTCATAAAGTAATAGTAACAAGAAACTTTTGGAAATAATTATTTAATATGAGTGGAGAAACACTAGCTTCCATGAGTTCTACATATCAAACACAATCAAATGGTCAAAAAAAAATAGTTAACAAATGTTTTTGAGGTTATCTACAATGTTACTCTTTAGAAAATCAATCTTAATGGATGAAGTGGGTTTGTCAAGGAATAATGGTAATATGATACTACCTATCAGACATCTACTAAAATTTCCCCATTTAAAGCCCTTTATGGATATCCAACTCCTAGTATCTCATACTTTTTGCAAGATAAGTCCAAAGTATAGGAAACAGAGTCACATATGGAAAATACTAAAGAAACCTTGAAAATTATTATGGAAAACCTTCAAATGACATGAAACATGATAAAACAACAAGGGGAGCAACATTGAAGTGAAAGATAATTTGAGGAGGGTAATTGGGTATTTTTTAGATTATAGCATTATAAGCAATCTTCATTCAAGAAAAAGAAGAATAAAGAATTAGCTCAAAAATGTTATGGCCCTAAATAATTATTCATAGGATTGCCCAAGTGGTATAGAAGTTAAATTTTCCTTCTTCTTGCATTCATAAGGTTTTTCATGTATCTTTCCTAAAAAAGGTTTTGGGAAAAAATATGCCAATGTAAATAGAACTTCCAAAATTAGATGAAGAATGAAAGTTGATTCTTGAACCACAAAAAGTTATAGATAAATATTTTGTATCTCTTTGACATATAACCATTATGAAGTACCTAATCAAGTGGAATAATATTCCTCTAGAATAAGGTACATGGTAAAATGATCAATTTGTGATGAAATACTCACGGCTAAAGGGTTCGTTTGAAGTTTTGACAAAGGTTTTGTAATATGTTTTATATAACGTGCAGCAGAATAGTTTTATTGTTTGTTAAGGTCCCACACAGTGATAAAATTTGAAGGGAAGGTCCTAATTTCAATTAGAATGGCATATATCTATGTCGCCCTTCCATAATGAAAAGCTTAAAAAAAAAAACTTTTCAATTGACCACAATAAATTATTTTTACATTTCATTTTTAGAAAGACAAAACCATCAATCTTTATATTAATAAAAGACTGTTACATATACAACAATGAAGAAGGCTCCATATTTCACTGCTTAAATATCTCATTGGCAATGTCAACATAAGTCTTGAAGACACTATTATAATAATTTGGATACATACCACCGGGATATCGGAGATTCTTATGTGTCAGATTGTGTAATGAAATTTTGACTTTGTCTCACAAGGAGTAGCAGCATGGAGGTCCGGATTTTTCTTATAGAACTTTTTTATTCTTATTTGAAACATTGTTTATAGATATGAAGACAACAATGAAATTATGAGCATGGTGGACAATTAGTCAAGCTCATGATGCCAAACCATGATGATGTAAGTTTGGAATTTAACATTTTTACATGTTAAAGACAAATAGTCAAAATCACTGACAACTTAGTATGCTATAATTAATAATCATTCCCTGTTCACTTTTGTTAATAGGTTTATGTCACACGATGATCTCTCTTCTCTGGCATTTACTTGTATTGAAGATCACTATTCTAGGAATAAGGAGTTATTTTCTCCAAAAATAACCCTAACCAAACATTGACAATGCATCAAGGATATCTTTCTATGCTTCATAAGCACATTTGTTCTACTTCTAAATCATGTCTTGGAAGTGGTTGTTGTGCTGGAAATTATTCACGAGTTGGTTTCATACCAAAGTCTTTTTCACATTTTCAGCATCCAATACATGAAAAAGATAATGGTTTAAACAACATAAATATTTGAAATTTTGCAAGAATTGTCTGGCACACTTTGAATATGAATTTTGAAGTCAAGTGCATGATGTTGTATAGGATCAAGTGTCATTTTGAATACCAAATGTTTCACAAGAAAATTCTCAACATGCTACCCTGCAGTAAGGATTAAATGACAATATTGCATCAACTATTTCCATAATAAAAGTGCACCTCGGCCATAAGACTAAGCAACTACAAATGTTGTAGATCTAACAAGACCACACAATCAAATGTATTCCACAAGGCCAATACTGTATGAAAAATGAAAAGGAGTTTGCAACCAAAAATACCTTAGTCAACTAATTCAATTAGATACACCAAACCATCAGCAAAAAGGAAAACCAGCCTACTCAAAAGGCAAGCGTTTACCTCCTTTGACAAAATTTTGAGTTCTGAAACAAGGGCCTTTATTGTCTTGTCAATGCCCCTAGTAATTTGAACGGGGTTTGCACCTGCTGCAACAACCTAAACAAAAAGGTTTCATTTCAAATTATTTTCCACAAATTTAGGATACAACCATTGTCAGTTTTGTATTTCCTAACAAGCTCATAAATTTTGACAAAAGAACCAAATTTTTTTAATACCTGATAGCAACTTTTTCACTCAAAAACTATCTTAGACTCAATAAGCCCCACCCAAAACTAAAAAACCAAAACCATAAGACCCTACAAAAATTAATAGATGATCTTAATCTAGTACTATCGACAAAAATTTACCTTTACACCCTCACTTATTAAACCTTGTGTTGTTGAATTTTAACTTCAACTACTGCAGCAGAAGGACGGATGCAGTAACAACATTTTTTTTGGATGTTGCTTGCACACCATCCAGAAATTTAATTCAGCATTTAAAATTCCTACAAGTTTTTTTTGTAGACAGCCGCAGCCATATTTCTGTACAGGATTGTATTTAAACACAAAAACCAGCATTAACGCAATTCACCAACCAGAAATTGAACAAACAGAAATTTACCCCCCAATTTTGTAAATTCAAAAGGAGGACATGTGGAGCATTAATATTGGATGGCATGAAATTGAAGGGAATCTAAAAACCTGAAAACCGGACCTGAATTTTTTATAAGGCACATTGGATTGAGAATTCGCGTTACAAACTAGGTAGACATCAGCATCCCATTTTGGAATGCGAATTTGGTTTGAAATTCAATCTATTCAGACTTTTGAAGTCCGACGGAAAGGGTTCTTTAATGTTTTGATATTTTAATTTTATGTATGCTTTAATATATACATATGTTTTAAACATATGTTATATATATATATCATATGCGAAATGAAAGGTGGGCCATAGAATTTAGTTTTAGTTTTATTATTTTAAAAAGAGGCTTTATTATAATATGTTTTATATGTTACGGCATATAAAAATAAAAAGGACAAAAAAGCTTGGTAGTTTTTTTTATAGACAGTAGGTAAATTTTTTATTACACAGCAGTGTGTAAAAAGTGAAAGACTGAGTGTAAATTTTTAAGTGTGTATGCACAACTGTGCGAAAGTGAAAAACACAACAGAGTGTTTTAAAGACAGAGTATGTTTGTTTTGAACATACAGTGAGTTGGTTTTATGCACTGCGTTTTGTAGCAGTCATAATTTTGTAATCCCTCCCAGTGAGGAAGAAGTGTAATAGATTTTTTTTGAGTTATTGAAGGGAATAGAAGTTTGTTTTCAAAGTATTGAAACTCTCTCTCCTGTCAAAGAAATTTTTATTTTCTCTGTGTTAGCGGAAGGGAGATTTATTCTCCATTCATTGTTCTGGAATTTTTCAATATTCCAACATGTGCAAGAATAACAGATGTTGTGGTTCCATCCCCAGCTAAATCATTTATCTTTGCCGCATCTTGCCTTACCAACTTTGCCCCAATATTTTCAACTGGGTCCTCTAATTCAACCAATAAAAAGGCCAAAACCATAGCATTGAGATACATTTCATTACACTGTCAATAAAAATAAAATTTGACTCAGCCATAACCCTTTCCCTTTATTGTTGTGAAAAGATTTATGCATTACTCTAATGTGGCTAGTCCATAGGCCAAGTAGACCACTAGGTAACAAATATGTTTCCTTTCACCTTTGAGTTTTCAAATTATGCCTACCAAATCTAAGACATTTAAGAGGGGGAACTAATACAACATTAAAAAGAAAACCAGATCACACATCTACAAATTACCTCCTTAGCTACTGTCACACCATCATTAAAAATTTTCGGAGAACCATGCTTGCTCTCCCAGACAACATTTTTCCCTTCGCCCCAAGGGTGACTCCAACAAGATCAGCAAGTTTGTTCACACCGCCTGCAAGACAAATTGACAATGCTTTCAGTAAGTGTGCAATTGAATGCCAGACCATATGCCAAAACAACCCTCCATGAAAATTTAAAATAACACATTAAAATCGAATATAAATTGTTGGCAATATGATGCAATGTGTTGTCCTTGATGGCAACCTACTTGATGAAGTTGTCTTTGGATAGCAACCTATTTGATATTGATATAAATCTGATGTGGAGATTTTTGGAAATATGATGCATGTGTTGTCCTTGATGGCAACCTACTTGATGAAATAAGATTGTTGGCAATATGATGCAATGTGTTGTCTTTGATGGCAACCTACTTGATGAAGTTGTTCTTGATAGAAACCTTCTTGATGAGTTGCCTATGATAAGCAACCTATGTGTTAAATATGTAAGGAAGATGTATCTTGTGTTAAATAAGGAAGGATGACGTATCTACAGATCAGCTCAGAAGTAATAGAAGAAAGGAATTCCAGTAAGTGCCAGAGAAATGATAAATATGACATGTCACAAAGCATACACAGGTTTGTAAAGGCGAAGTAGCGTATGTACGCGGAAAAGTACGTACCAAGTAGCGTATGCCTATTTGCGCTCTAAATTCATAAAAACCAAGGGATTTTACCATGATATTGACCCATTGTATTGAGCGCTGGAATATCTACTCGATCCCGTCTAGGAATACTATTAGTAGTTGAGTGGTTTTGACTCATGGTATTGACAATGGCTAAATCTATTTAAGGAGAAGAAGATAATAGTGCAAGGTGTGCATAAGTTTGGGTTTTAATGAATACTTCACTTTGAAGTATATCTGCATGGAAGGGTAACAGTTTATTGATTGATCTGAATTAATAATGCACCTATGAAGAAAATGATGAAGAAGGATCTCTAGATCTGAAATGACTATGTATTTTCTAGATCTGTTTATGGAATGTTTAGATCTGAGATGAGGCGAATATTTTCTGAAGTGAAGGGTAAGATCTAAGCTATTTATCTATTCTGAAGAGTTGTGCAGCCATACAAAGTTTGAAGATCTATACGCAGGTTCAATTCATAAAAAGTGCGTGCATACGCAGGTGGGCTTAAGCAAAAGCGTGTATGGAATGTGAGATCGGTTCTGAAATATGTGCAGAAGTATACACAAGTTTGTCTCTGTGAAAGCGTGTATATACGCTGGTTCAGTGAAGTAAAAGCGCGTATGAAATCTAGGGTTTTGCTGAAGTTTGTAGAATGAAATGTCTGATCTGTTCTACTATTTACTGCTGTCTGTCAATGATGTATTCATACAAATCTGGGTTATTTGAATGTTGATTATGCTGTCGATTATGTTGATCAAAGATCAAGTTGTTGGTTGATTGGTTGATGATTCAATGAATGAATTGATGGAGTTATAAGTTTCATTTTGATGTATGTTGAGCTTAAATGTGTGGAGTTGGATCCAGTGTGAAAATTGATGAAACATGGTCCGCAATGGTGCTGAGTTCGAAGCCTTCAATGAGGGGGTTGTAGCTCCCTTCTAGTGGTAGCTGGTAAATGAGAGCAGGGGGTAGTAGCTCCCTTCCAGGAGAGGCTGGTAAACGAGAGCAGGGGGTCATAGCTCCCTTCCAGGAGAGGCTGGTAAACGAGAGCAGGGGGTCGTAGCTCCCTTCCAGGAGAGGCTGGTAAACGAGAGAAGGTTTTATCCTTCTGCAGGTGGGTTCCTGCGTGCTGGTATGATTTTGCGCCAGTACAATGTTGTAAGATGTTTTCTTTATAATAAATATTGAAGAATGAGACGACGACAGCGGTGGTTTTCTCCTGAATTGGGTTTCCACCTTAAATCTTGGTGTTCATGTGTGTTGCTTATGTGTGATTATTTATTCTGTTCCTACTGCACATGTTTACTGCTTACTAAACATCTAATGAATGAATGATACAATGATCTAAGTAAAGAATTATCTGCATAAAGAGATCTCTGGTAATACGCAAGTTTCATTAAGGATATCCGCGTGTATACGCGAGTTGGGTTCAGTAAAGTAGCATATGGGTTTTAGAGAAAGAAAAAGTAAAAAAAAAATCATTCTGCACTAAATACTGATTCACCCCCCCTCTCAGTATTTTTCCCAACAATTGGTATCAGAGTAGGTTCTTCTATAGAAGCTTGATTGCTTGAAGGAGATCCGTCACAATGGGAAGTCATGAAGGAGTATTGTCTCTAAAGCCACCTCTATTCAATGGAAGTAATCTATTATTCTGGAAGATACGAACAAAAGCATATTTGCAAAGCCTTGGTGCAGAAGTATGGGAAATTGTGGAAGAAGGTTATCAGTATCCAGTAATTATTCCTACTGATGCAGCAGAAAGGAAGAAATATAAAATCAATGCCAAAGAAGTCAATTTTTTATTAGGAAGCATGTCTGAATCAGAATTTGTTAAAGTGATGCAGCTAAATTCAACAAAAGAAGTATGGGACAAAATCATTCTAAGCTATGAAGGAGATACAAAGGTAAAAAGTGCAAAACTCCAAACTCTCAGAATTGAATATGAAAATTTAAGGATGCATAATGATGAGAGTATTGCCAGTTTATTTTTACGTCTAGATGATATTGTAAATCGTATGAGAAATTTGGGTGAAACCATAACTGATACTACTCTGGTGGAAAAAGTCTTAAGATATTTGACTTCAAAATTTGAGTCAAAAGTATCAGCTATTAAAGAAAGGAAAGATCTGCAAACTCTTACTGTTGTTCAACTACATGGTATCCTGACTGCTTTTGAAATGAGACAAGGAGGTCCCTCTCAAATCAGAGAAGTTGTCTTTAAGGCATGTGCAAAAGGAAAAGAAAAGGAAGTTGTCAAGGAATCAAGTTATATATTAGAAGAAGAAGAAGCAAATTTTGTGAGAAGACTCCAACTAGGTACTGGAAGATTCAAAGGTAAGCTTCCCTTCAAGTGTTTTAATTGTGGAAGAGTTGGTCATTATGTTGCTAAATGTCCTTATGAAGAAAATCATGATAAAGGGAAACAATTTGAAAAGGGAAAGAGTTATTATACAAATGAAGATAATGATGAAATATCAAAAGAGGACGAAGAAGATTCTGACCAAGATGTGCAAGTGCTCATGGCAAGGAAGCAAAAGAAGAAGGCTACTCAAAGAAAGGAGATACCTCAGAAAACTTGTGCAGCAGAAAATGAAGAAAATGAAACAGGTATTGATTGTTGTTCTTGTGATTCACTTTCTTGTGCATGCAATGGTGAAGATAGTGAAAGTAACAGTATGAGTCTAGAAGCAAATCTCAAGATCAATGATTGGGATCAATTTAAAAGGAAGGAATCTATCTACCAAGAGATGATCTCTAGAATGAATGGATAGATAGAAACAATGAAGGGACAGATAGAAATATATCAAAGACTACAGGATGAAGTAACCAATCGAAGTGAAATCCTTGAAGCAGAAATCATCTCTCTCAAAGAAGATCTGGAAAAATCAAATAAGAAGAATGAAGAACTTCTACAAACATTTGAAGAACAAGAAAATGGGTTGAAAGAGGGATTTTAAAAATGAATGATCAAGTAGAAGAAGGAAGAAGGATCGAAGAAAGCATGAAGAAGCAATGCCAAAGATTGGAGGTTGAGGTAAATATTTTGAAAGGTAAATTAGAAGAAAAAGATAAACTCTTTAGGTTTCAAGATAGTATTAAGATTCTGGACAATATTCTCAGTAGTCAAAGGTCTCCTTCTATTAAATTTGGCCTTGGTTTTCATGAAACTTTTAAAGGAGAATATAGTTCACAAGAAAGTGTTAAATATTCAAAGGATATCAATGCAGAACCTGAAGTGTTGAAAGAAACAAAAGGTCAACCGACAATCATGAAATCTCAAAAGAAATCATTCCCTCCTTTGAAAAATAATGTTGAATGCTTTAAATGTCATAAGCATGTTGCAGCCAATTGCAGAAGAATATTGTTTCAGTCACAAACAAACATATTCTACACAAAAAGGTACTCAGGTTTCTTTAAGGGATATTGTTTTTCATGCAGCAAGTTTGGACATAAAGCAGTTGATTGCAATAGAAGAAAGAATAGAAAAACACATTATGATCCCTATGCTTACTTTTCTGGTCACACAAGATGTTATGCTTGTAACAAGTATGGACATGTAGAAAAAGAATGCAGGATGAACAGATCTGAGAAATTGGATAATGTTCAGCACACAATAAGAAATTTCAAGCAAAGCTGGAAAAAGAAGGAGGACCGGTCAGAAACGTAGGGGATAATAATCCCACTACAGTCATCCACTTCTAAAGCTTACTTCTCATAATGACTGCAGGAGTAATGTGAGATACATTATAGGGATTAGTAATGTATCATCACAGGGGGAGCAATATATGGTGATTCTCATGGTTGGCTTGGTAATTCTGGTTATGTTTATTTCTGACAGTGCATCTGATGTGAAGAAGACAGGTATAGGTGGCATAAGTTCAGGGGGAGATGAAGTTGTGAAATTTTCAGTATTTCACTTTCCATACGCGGGTTTTGTGAACTAAAGCCACGTATACACACGAGTTCCTTTGGAGACAGAAGCGTATACTTTTCTGTTAAGAAAAACAGTGAGATGGCTCAAGAACAGGAGCACAGGTTCAGGGGGAGAATCATTCTAACTACTAATGATTTCATTGTTGGCATTGTATCTGCTTATTCCTTAGTTCTTGCAATACTCATGCTCAAATGATGATGACATGATACATGGTTTCTTATGATGAGATTATAGATAAGCCCTGATTTCTTGTTGATGAAGAGTATATTTTGTTTTCACACATGGATGAGATGGAAGTCTTATGATTCATAGATAAGATCACATGAATGATTGCATATTGTCTGTTGAAGAAGTTGTTTTGGTATGATAATTCCTCTTGGGAAGAATATGTTGATGCTGCAAAGAGTCTGAAAGCTTGGTTACTAATGTGCTTATGCTACAACTCTTGGATGACACTTGAAAACACAGTTACATTGTCATATATTTCTTCTCTCATATATTCCAGGGAATCATTTGAATATCTCAGATAGAAGCTCGGAGTAGTCTCTGCCATACAGAAGATCAGACCTGCTTAAAATCAGAAGATTAAATTGGATACGCGGGTTTCCTGAAAGACAGTCACGTATATACGCGAGTTTATACATAGAAAACCACGTATGGGTGGTTGCTGACAAATTTTTCTGGGTCAGCATTCTTTAGCACAGCTGCAGTGCTGTTTGGTATCTTTGGTGGTGTTCTAGTTCTCATAATTTTGTTTCATTCTCTGATATTTGATAAATAGGCCTTGATGATTTTCTGTTGAAAGTGTTCAGGATGCACAAGCTAAGGGGGAGCATTGGTCATGTGGAAAAGATGCATTGTTGGCATTATGATAGTTCTGAAATATGATCTCTCTCTTGAGGTCTTTTTGGTCTTGATTATAAAAATTCATATTTGTATTTTGATGAAAAGGTCATGTTGAGACCTATGATGTAAAATAGTAATATTCAGTCATGTAAGGACTTGATCAAATTTGTAAACCCACTTGGTTGGGTAGTTGAGTCAAAATGTGTAAACCCACTTGGTTGGGTACTTGATTCATATATGTAAATCCACTTGATTGGATCTTTGATGTAAGTATAAGTCCTTGGTGATAGGAAATGTCATAAATTCATGTACTTCATTGAAAAATATGTTTGAAGATTCGGCATGAACTCAGGGGGAGCATGGTAACTTTAGTGCACATCAGATCTACAGAGCTCTTCTTTTTACATAAGAAGAAAAACCTTGTTTTGGTCTTGATCCGCCCTTTTCCCTTGATGTCAAAGGGGGAGAGTGACATGGTGTTTGAATAGTGGGAGAGTATCATGGTGTTTGAATAATGGTTATAATCAATGTATCTATCTATTGTGGTGATAAAACACCATCATGGTTGCCATCAAGTCCAAAGGGGGAGATTGTTGGCAATATGATGCAATGTGTTATCCTTGATGGCAACCTACTTGATGAAGTTGTCTTTGGATAGCAACCTATTTGATACTAATATAAATATAATGTGGAGGTTGTTGGCAATATTATGCATGTGTTGTCCTTGATGGCAACCTACTTGATGAAATAATATTTTTGGCAATATGATGCAATATTTTTTCTTTGATGGCAACCTACTTGATGAAGTTGTTCTTGATAGAAACCTACTTGATGAGGTGCCTATCATAAGCAACCTATGTGTTAAATATGTAAGGAAGATGTATCTTGTGTTAAATAAGGAAGGATGATGTATCTACAGATCAGCTTAGAAGTAACAGAAGAATGGAATTCCAGTAAGTTCCAGAGAAATGATAAATATGACATGTCACAAAGCATACGTGGGTTTGTAAAGGCGAAGTAGCGTATGTACGCGGAAAAGTACGTACCAAGTAGCGTATGCCTATTTGCGCTCTTAATTCATAAAAACCAATGAATTTTACCATGATATTGACCCATTGTATTGAGAACTGGAATATCTATTTGATCCCGTCCAGGAATACCATTAGTAGTTGAGTGGTTTTGACTCATGGTATTGACAAAGGCTAAATCTATTTAAGGAGAAGAAGATCATAGTGCAAGGTGTGCATAAGTCTAGGTTTTAATGAATAATTCACTTTGAAGTATATCTGCAGGGAAGGGTAATATTTTATTGATTGATCTGAATTAATAATACACCTATGAAGAAAATGATGAAGAGGGATCTATAGATATGAAATGACTATGTATTTTCTAGATCTGTTTATGGAATGTTTAGATCTAAGATGAGGCGAATATCTTCTGAAGTGAAGGGTAAGATCTGAGCTATTTATCTATTCTGAAGAGTTGTGCAGCCATACAAAGTTTGAATATCTATACGCGGGTTCGCTTCATAAAAAGCGCGTGCATATGTAGGTTGGCTTAAGCAAAAGCGTGTATGGAATGTGAGATCGGTTCTGAAAGATGTGCAGAAGTATACGCAAGTTTGTCTCTGTGAAAGCGCGTATATACGCAGGTTCAGTGAAGTAAAAGCGCGTATGAAATCTTGGGTTTTGCTGAATTATGTGGAATGAAATGTCTGATCTGTTCTACTGTTTTACTGCTATCCGTCAATGATGTATTCATATAGATCTAGGTTGTTTGAATTTTGATTACGTTGTTGATTATGTTGATCAAAGATCAAGTTGTTGGTTGATTGGTTGATGATTCAATGAATGAATTGATGGATTTATAGGTTTCATTTTGATGTATGTTGAGCTTAAATGTGTGGAGTTTGATCCAGTGTGAAAATTGATGAAACGTGGTCCACAATGGTGCTGAGGGTCGAAGCCTTCAGTGAGGGGGTTGTAGCTCCCTTCTAGTGGTAGCTGGTGAACGAGAGCAGGGGGTAGTAGCTCCCTTCCAGGAGAGGCTGGTAAACGAGAGCAGGGGGTAGTAGCTCCCTTCCAGGAGAGGCTAGTAAACGAGAGCAGGGGGTTGTAGCTCCCTTCTAGGAGAGGCTGGTAAACGAGAGCAGGGGGTCGTACCTCCCTTCCAGGAGAGGCTAGTAAACGAGAGAAGGTTGTAGCCTTCTGCAGGTGGGTGCCTACGTGCTGGTATGAGTCTACACCAGTACAATGTTGTAAGATGTTTTCTTTATAATAAATATTGAAGACTGAGATGACGACAACGGTGTTTTTCTTCCGAATTGGGTTTCCACCTTAAATCCTGGTGTTCATGTGTGTTGCTTATGTGTGATGATTTATTCTGTTCCTACTGCACATGTTTACCGCTTACTAAACATATAATGAATGAATGATAAAATGATCTAAGTAAATAATTATCTGCATAAAGATATCTCTGGTAATACGCAAGTTTCATTAAGGATATCCGCGTGTATACGCGACTTGGGTTCAGTAAAGTAGCGTATGGGTTTTAGAGAAAGAAAAAGTAAAAAGTTTTTCAGTCTACACTAAATACTGATTCACCCCCCCTCTTGGTATTTTTCCCAACATAAGTGGACAAGGAAAGATCCACTGCAATGAATTTTCATGTGCAGGTGACCTTCCTTTAAACATAATTTTTTCTCTGACCTGCAATTTTTTTGTCACTGAGCCATCCTCGTTGAAGTACAACTCATTTTCCATAGCTCTTGTATTAACTACATTCTCTATTTCTCGTAATCTCAGAGTCCCTCTTCTGCTTGAGCGATTAAAGGAAATGGGTGAAAAAACTAAAAGAGAAGACAATTGTCTGCCATAATTATCAAACATTACACCCAAATTCTTCCCCTTTCCATTGTTACCTAATGAGGTAGATGTGGCAATTGTTGTCATACTTCCCAAAGCAGAGGCCATCTTCTCTTATGCTGAATATAGAATTACAATATCTTCATATTAGTATGAACCTTAAAAAACATGACTCCCATTGCTAAAAACCACTTTTAAGTTGTAACAGGCAAACTAAAAAACTATCGCAAATTTTGGCAACTTCTGGAGCATTAAGAGAGAAACAACCAAAGAGAAATACAACCACAATCCTCATTTTAATGAGACCGGACTATATATTTTCATTAAGATAATAGAAAGAAATCACGACTATATTAAGGCCAGCACAAAACAATGTTTAACCAGTGTCTCTCGCGGCCTTCAAGTTTCCATGCTAGAGGTTGCATATTTTTAATTTAAATTCTTGACCTCTCATGCCCATCTATGAATGCATCCAATGGGATATCTACATCAAATGCTCCTTTATATCCCCAAAAACAAATTCCCTACTACAAGAGCACCAGTATTGATGGATCACCCAACAACATCCCACCCACTAGAAACGGTGAAAAAGGAAACCCGAGAAAACTTCTGAAATATCTCAAGATGACTATATGGGTGGTTATTATGAATCAACCAACCATTTAGAACATTCGCATCAATCCAAACCATGAGTATTATGTGACGATATTCAAGCAAGCACTGAATCGGATTTCTGAAGCTATGTTAGAGAAACCCTAAACTCTCACTGAAAATAGGTGAAATGTGGCACCACTCAGAGATTGACATGTGCCAATTTGTACAAGTGGTAGAAAATTGGCATGCTCAAACAACGAGGTGATGCAGGAATGACATGAGGGAGAAAATATCAGAAAGCCCCAAATCTGGAGAACTAAAGCTCATCACCAACCTGAGATTGACAACTTTACATGATGTAACCTATGAAATCGTAAATGGAGAAATCATAGTAACAATAAAGTAACCTATGTAAAAATAAAGTCGGATTCATATTGGGAGTGGTAATGGGAGAAATCATAGTGAACAACAGGAAACATGCAGAGTTTCTTACAATCAAATAGATGAAAAAACACATACAAAAAACCTATATAATAATCATGAACAAGCTTAATATTGAATTATGAATTGTAAAGGAACTTACAAACTGTGACATTACGAACCTGGTCAAGCACACAAGCAAAAATATCCTGGACATGACCCTGGTTGACAAGTTGTATTGCTCATGATGCAAGAGGATTTGTACCTAAACTGCCAAGTCAATCAAAATCCATCATTATCTATACAACAAATACAAGTAGTTGATGTAGTATTTTTTACTCTAAGATGCATTCTTATGATAATGTTAGAACATATGTTGAAAATGTCAAAGCATACCTGAATAAGCTCCTCTTCATTTCAAGAATAATTTATTAGAGTCGCATGAACTTGGAACAAGCCTCCCACGATCTGAAAGAGTAGCAACTAAGTCAACAGTGACTTTTTTGTTGCTACACTGGATCGAGGGAGGTTTTCTCCAAGATTAGATTGCTCCAATAAATTATTCTCTACTAAATAGGGCCAACCACATGAAGGTGGAAGCTCTTATGGCCCCTCCCCCCCCTCACATCACTCTCAATTCTCCAATACCCAATCTATATTTCATTTTTTACTTTCATGAGAATAAAAAAAAATATTCAATAACCAATAAAAAAAAATTCAACAAAATGTACGCAAGGAAACATTGCAATTAATGCTTGACATAAAAATAGTATGATAAATGAGTTTTTTATATAACGCAAAAAACTTTCCAAGTATGGTAACATTTTTCTTATAATAATACAATATTTTACATTATCAAATTTTATATTTCTTCTTCCTATTTCTAAAGCTCATAATTACATCATCAATATCATCGTGCTCTGCTCCTGTTTGGTGCCTTTCAACCCGCATGCTGACCTAGTTGCGTAGTCACAATGTCTGGTCTCATCCTGTGACGGGGCATCGCCTACAAAAACAGATAATATTAAATTTTAATTGTCAGTTTTTAAATATCATTGAACTAGTTCGGTAATATTAATAAAATAATTGCAATGAGATTATTTACCAGGTGCACCAATTGTCGTTGCTGACCTAGTTGCGTAGTCACGATGTCTAGTCTCATCTAGTGACGGGGCATCACCTACAAAAACAAATAATATTAAATTTTAATTGTCAGTTTTTAAATATCATTGAACTAGTTCAATAATATTAATAAAAAAAATTGCAATGAGATTATTTACCTGATGCACTAGTTGTCGCCGCTAACCTAGTTGCGTAGTCACGATGTCTGGTCTCATCCAGTGACGGGGCATCGCCTACAAAAAAAGATAATATTAAATTTTAACTATCAGTTTTTAAATATCATTGAACTAGTTCGGTAATATTAATAAAAAAAATTGCAATGAGATTATTTACCTAGTGCACCAATTATCGCCGCTGATCTAGTTGCGTAGTCACGATGTCTGGTCTCATCTAGTGACGAGGCATCGCCTACAAAAATAGATAATATTGAATTTTAATTGTCAGTTTTTAAATATCATTGAACTAGTTCGGTAATATTAATAAAAAAATTGCAATGAGATTATTTACCTGGTGCACCAGTTTTCGTCGTTGGGACTATTGCCCTGTCTTCCTCTCTGGTGGTAAGATCCTCAAGGGAAACATTCTCTGTCATTTAAACCAAAAACATTATAAGGACAACCATCAAGGTATAATTAGAAAAAATTATAAGTGAAAATTAATTACCGTCACGGCCCTCACTGATAGTAGCATTGTCGGCCTGGTCCCCACTACAATGATCAGGTTACACGTGAGGATCATCTACATCTGGCTCTAAAACTAGGTTATTTGCCTCGTCGGTAGTGTTGCTCCCCTGATTTAAACAAAGTTGTTAGGCATTAAATTTATGGACGAAAACAAACATATTGAAAGGTCAATGTTTTACCTTATCAGGCATTCTAGATCTTGGGACCTGCCCCAAGCTTCTGCGACGTTCAACTACGGCTTGATAGCCGAAATGGAAAGTGATATTTTTATCTTCCTTTGTAGTTTCTGTTCCGAAGTCATCACCCTACATTACATATGATTTTGTATTTTTAATAATATTTGATAGGATTACAAAAACTTTGGAAGGCGATACAATTAATCATAAGATGTTTAGCTACTTAATTACAATTCTTGCGGCTAATTTCAAGTAGTTGCCCTGGCCTAGCTTGTGATGGCCCTTTTTTAAAATCCTAGCTTTGGTTGCCTTTGAGGTGTCAGGCAACCTAGCATCAAAATATTGAATTTAGATATGACGTAGCACACTTTTATTTTAGACATAGAGAAAATTAAAGCTATTGAATTAAAGTTGTAATTTACCTTGCTGGTCCAGTTGGCATTTTTCCTTCTTTCTTTGCCCTTTTCTCTTTTCCATCATGGATGAGTGCTCTCCACTCACTCTCTGGAACTATGAGAGGATGCTCATATCTAGGGTTAAATTGCAATTGCGTCCTATGGGTGTCCCTGGTATATTTCAAATATTTGCTGGCTACCCGAGCCACCGCTGTTCTGTCAAATGTGTCGACCACAAAAAGGGCTTCTAGATAATCTAGAAGTTCTTTTTTCAGGTTGGAATTCTGGGAATTCCACCCTATATATATTGTTGGGCCAAAAATTACCAATACATGGCTCTCTAAAAACCTGTAGAACTCATTGTTTCCTACACAGAAAAAAAATGATATTATCATTAATTTAAAAATAAAAATCATGATAAATATGTTTTAGATAAAGTACATGATATAGTTAAAATATTAAAATTTACTTAGGAGTTGTATGTGCTTTATAGGGACACCTTCATCGTTCACCAACAACATGCCATTAATGGTCCCTGTGTAGCTGACACGTGTAGCTCCAGGAAACACAATAATGTAGTTTTCCATATCAGCCTCATCATTGCCAACACGTTCAGTGGTTGGCTGGGTGTCTGCTTGGGCAGGGTGTGTTTCTTGGCTGGCACCTAAAGGAGTAGAAGGTGTACGAGAGGGTTGTTGGGCAATCTCTTGCCCTTTTGTCCCACTACCACCAACACCGGGTTCAGCAAGTGCCAGAAAACGCTACATACAAAAGAACTTTTTGTTAGTTTAGTCAATGTAAAAATTAAAAATCAAACTATCACAATTCATCTCATACAGAACAAAAAAAATATCCTTTTGACTTTTTATTATTACCTGATATCTTTCTAGCTGGCTCATAAGATGTTTTATCCTCTCTTCTGTTTCAGGTGTTTGAGGCGCGTCTATCAAAGTATTAAATTCTGACCTTGCATCTCATGCCTTTTTTCGCAACAAGAACACTGGAGATAGGGATGAAGAAAGCTCTTCCTCAAAGAGGGAATCATCAGGCATACCATGGCTAGGTGTCTGCATATTTGAACAAAATTAATATTATTTCAATCATGTAAATAACTAAAATACCTGAAGATAGAGCAATTCTGGCACTTTACATGTTCTTTCGCTGGCCTCTTTCCATGATCATCCCGTCTCAGGGTTGTTCCTATACTGCCCTGATCAGTATGCCACATTGCAATAAAATTATAAATGTAAAAACTTGAAAACAATATCTAACTTGAAAAAACAAAATGAAAACTGAAATAATTTCTAATAAGACACCAGAAGACAGAGTTAGAGTTTCAAATATGCCTTGCATTGAATTCAGTCCTGGAAACATATCATTGCAAATTAAGGCACCCAAACAAGAGACGAGTTGACAATGAAGACCTTATTGAATATATTGTTGGAGCAACTTCTAGTAAACTTGTTGTGAAGACCTTGAGGACATTTTTGGAGCAACATTGTTGAATCTGATGGTATAGCATTGTTGGAGACGATCTTGAAGGGCCTTGAAGTGAAGCTTTTGGAGCAACTATTGAAAAATCCTTAGAGCATTTAAGTAAGGCACTTTATATCTTCCATCACCTTTTTCCTTTCAATATCCTTTAAACGATTTTGTTGATATTTAATGATTTAAACTATGTTGCTAGAAACGTGGGTTCGAGGATGGGGACGGGGACGAGGACAACATTTTTTGAAACCGGGTGTGTGGGTTCGTCTGGGTATTTTTATATTAATATATATTATAATTTATATATCATATATAATACTATATTTTCTAAATTATAATTTATAAATTATAAATTTAATGACACTAATATAGTAATTTGTAAATTACTAATAATTTATAAACTTTAAACTTTAAAGATTTAAACATGCACATTATTTAACATTCAAGTTTCAACATTCACATGTGACATTTGTCATTGAAATTTCAAAATTTCTAGTTTGATAATATCATGATTCATATATGATATCAAGTGCAAATTGGAGCTCAGTTTACATATTAATAACTTATAAGAAATTAGAATCATGATTCAAAATTTTAAAATATATGTCCATTGTCATACTAAATTCAAAATTTGCCTCAAGGCATCTCCAAATTGCAAACTGTAAACATGAACTAGGAAATTTTGATATACTAAAATAAAAATAGCTAAAGCCTAATAGTGAGCAATGGCTTCCTCAAGCCATATCATCAGCATCCATGTCATCATAATCACTTAGATCTTCACTTAGCATGCTCTCCAAGCAGGAATCACTCTCATCTTGAGGTTCCGGCTCATCCATAGCAATTTGAGGATGGATGTTTGTGGTAAGTCTACACTTTCGTTGGGTAAGTTATGAACTTATGATGGCATGGCTATGTCAATGGGACATAGTGGTTGGAATCCCAAGCCCACCTGAAAGGGGCTATGGCCAATTGAACTGTGGAGAGCCCTGTTATAACTATGTTGTACATAGGGGAGGCTCTTGTCCCATGTGCGTGGATGCTTTGAATTGTACATGCGCATAATGTGTACAATCATTCTGTTGACGACCTCTGTCTGGCCATCTGTTTGGGGATGGAAAGCTGTGGACTTGGTGAGCTTTGTGTCCAACATTGACCAGAGGCTAGACCAAAATGTGTTGAGGAACCTGCTATCTCGATCTGATATGATAGACTGTGGGATCCCAAAGTGCACCCACACTCGTTCAAAGAAGAGTTTAGCAGTGGCTTCTGCTGTGATATTCTTCTTACAAGCCGCCATAATGGCCATCTTCGAGAATCTGTCAACGACCACGAAAACACAGTCATTTCCATTCTTAGTAGAGGGCAGGCCCGACATGTAATCCATGGAGATGGATTCCCACGGTCGACTAGGGTTAGGTAGTGGAGTATATAGGCCTTGCTTCTTGATGGTCGGTTTGGCAATGGCACAAGCAGTGCAGGATCTGATGTGCTTCTCGACATCCTTTCGAAGGTTCGGCCAATAGAAATACTTCTGTGGTATTGCTACTGTTTTCTCGACCCCGAAATGCCCAGCGACTCGACTGTAGTGTGCTTCCCATATCATCTTGGCACGCTCGCTTGAAGGAACACAAAGGTGTCCCAGGTGACATAAAAGTGCATCTTGGAGGTGAAAATTTGGAACTTGCATGCCCCCCAAGAGTGCCTTGTAAGTGTGGCCGAATTCCGGGTCACTCTCATAGAGAAGCGGCCAATCAGAAGTCTCGTGCCCACAAGAGTTGAGCACGGTGGTGAGCGCCACGATCGGTGGTCAGCTGAGGCAGTCTGCAACATTATTGGTGCTACCCTTCTTGTACTTGATATTCAAATGAAACTGTTGTAGATATGTGGACCACTTCTGATGGCAATCATTCTACAACTTCCCTTGTGTCTGTATGAATTGCAGGGGCCAGTGGTCTGTGTGGATGATTTTTTCCTTCCCCAAAATGTAATGCTTCCATTGTCGACAGGCTTGCACAATGGAATACATTTCTTTTTCATAGGTGGGATACTTGCGAACTGTATCAGACAATGTCTCACTGTGATATGCCACTAGATGTCCCTGTTGAGTAAGAACTGCCCCAATAGCATAGTCAGAGGCATCTGTCTCGATCTAAAATGGTTGTTGCAAGTCTGGTAATGTGAGCATTGGGGCAGAACAGAGGCGATTTTTCAATTCTGTGAACGCCTTTTGTTGAGGTTCTAACCAAAAGAATTTTTCTCTCACTCCTCCTTTTGTGACTTGACTCAAGGGCCAGGTGATATGAGAGAATCCCAACACGAATCTACAGTAGAAATTAACAAGACCCAGAAAGCTGCGAAGCTCTGTTATAGTGGTTGGGGCTGGCCAATCTCGAATGACTTGGATCTTGGCTGGATCCACATGCACCCCCCTTTCATCAATAATGTATCCCAGATATTGAACCTGGGTCATGCCAAACGTACACTTCTCCAAATTGGAATAGAACTTGTGTTGCCGCAGTGTTTAGAGGACTTGTCGGATGTGGTGAAGGTGCTCTTCCCAAGTGTTGCTGAAGATCAGAATGTCATCCAAGTACACCACTACAAATGAGTTGGTGAATGGCCGCAAGATGTCATCCATCATCCTCATGAAGGTTGCGAGAGCATTCGTCAACCTGAAACGCATGACTAGCCATTCAAAAAGGCCTTCCTTGGCTTTAAAGGCAGTCTTCCACACATCAGAGGGTTCAATTGGTACCTAGTGATACCCAGACTTCAGGTCAATCTTGCTGAAATATTTTGCACTTTTGAGTGGGTCCAGAAGGTCATCAATCCGTGGGATTGGGTACCTATTCTAGACAGTGATCTTGTTCAGTGCTCGATAGTCAATACAGAGTCTCCACGTCCCATCCTTCTTCTGTACCAACACGATCGAGCTCCCACAGGGTGATGAACTTGGTCTGATGTGACCTTTTTCCAACATCTCCTGAGTCTGCCTCTTGATTTCATCATTCTCCAAAACAGAGCGCCGATAGATCGGTCCATTGGGTAGCAGCGCACCTGGGGTCAGATCAATCGGGTGCTTGACCTGACAGTGTAGAGGAATCCCTGTGGGTGAGGTGAAGATGTCCCCATACTCCTCCACAACCTGATCCATTTGTTGTTGTCGTGCAGAGGAGCCCTATCTAGAGGTCATGGCCATAGTCTTCTTCTTGCCCTAGGGGTGGATCATCAGGAAAACGAATTTCCTGGTTTGGGAAATGAGCTTATTGCATTGTTTTGCAGTAACCAAAGAGATAGTTGTAGGAGGTGGTACCTCTGGTATCCTGTACAACTTATTTCCCAAAGTAACAATAACAGCACGAGGTCAAGACTCATACACAACATTACGCTTCCACAAGTATGGTTGTCTTAATAATACATCAGAAACATCAATAGGAGCAACATCACATAATGCCTCATCCGTGAAGGGCTTGATTCTATAGGGAAGGCGGCAATATTGGCTGACGCGGAGATATCGTCCTTGGTGAAGCCACCTGATGGTGTATGGATGTGGGTGAGCTATGGTTGGCAAGCCCAACCGCTTCACGGCGTCTATTGAAATGAGGTTCTTCTGGCTCCCATTGTCAACAATGAACTGTACAGGGGAGCCCTTTACCCACATCTGGGAGTGTAAGAGACATTCCTCCTCCTCTAGATCTTCCGATTCCTCCTTCTGGATCTTTGTAGTGGCAACACTGGCATTGGGCTTTGCATCAATAATCTGTTTCTCTTTTTCATTCCCCTTTTTAGGTTCTGATTCGGAGTCAGAGCATGCATCTGACTCAGAAGCCCTCATCTCGGCCACTAGCGACTGCTTGGCCCGACACTCACTTGTGTTGTGAGTGGATTATGGAACTCACACCACTTTCCCGTGTCCTTATTTGGCTTTGCGGTGATGTTATTTTCTTGTGGCTTTGACAGGTTTTCTTTAGGCGCCATGCCTTGGCTCTGTCCTTTGTTCTACGATTTGGAAGAACCTTTCCCCTGCTTTTGATTCTCAGATCCAAAGTCTCACTTCTTCTGTTTGAATTTCTGCTCAATCTTGGTAGCATACCGGTATGTCGTACCAAGCAAGGAGATGTCGAGGAACTCCATTTCCTCCTAAATGTATCTATGCAGATAGCTGCGATACTTTAGCACCAAATTTTTCTCTGAATATTTGATCCCCAAATTTGTGCATACGGTATGGAACAGATTTGTCAGCTCATGCACATCTTGATCCCTTTGTTGCCGTAGCGTGGTCCATTGTATGTACTCGTCCTCATAGCTCCCCATGGGATAGTATTGTTCCTTGACAGCGTCTCAGAAAGAATTCCAAGTTGTTACAGCTGTGAATAGAGAGGGTTCTGTCTGATCCTTGTTTTCACAGTAGGTTTCCAACCAGTCCTTAACATGGGGGGTAGCTTTGAGGAGTGCAAAAATAATCTTCTCCCGGTCTGAAAAGTCATGAACAGAGAAATATCCTTCTAATATATTTAACCAGCTATCTACATCATCTGCGTCTATTTGACCCTCAAATATGGAAATTTCAAAATTTACTTGTACCTTAAAAGGAGTCGCACCTCCAGAGTGGCTGTTGGATGCAGATGCGCCGCCGGTGGGCAACCGTTGAAGGATCTGAGCAAAGTTATCCATCATCGCGTTCCTTTGTTTTTTGAGGGCCTCCTCGAGTAATATTTTGATAGGATCTCCTGCTCCCTTATCTTTCTTTTCGTCCCCCATGGGCGTCCATCAAGGTTTGCGAGGCTGATCTTGCAAAGGTTCCACCAGATCAAGCCCTAGCTCCTTATACCCCGACCTCGTTGGGGACATGCAAAGAAGGATCGAGAAAAATCAGACTGCTTTGATACCACTGATCTGGATTTATGCAGGAACGCAACAAAATAAACATATAACCCTAAATACAGAGATGCAGCGGAAATAACACTTCATTTCATTAATATTAAAGAACTGAAATTTTCTTACAAACAGAATGGAAATAAAACTAGCTAGGGCGCTGGTAGCTATCTTTGAGAAGAGATGTGGCGGCTATGGGCCTCTGAACTTAGTTACAATGAGTCTTGAGGGCCTATTTATTATTGAGAAACAATGGAGAACCCTAAACATCCAAAAACCTAACCCTAGGAGATGAAGCGCCAAAACTATGGGCCCCGTTTGGGTAAATTGGTGTTTCAACTTCCCAAGGACGTAAATTTGGCATACTTTCTCCGTTTGATGCACATGATATATCATTAGAAAGCTCTATCCGAGGAATAAAAATTTCACCATGAATATCATTCCAAAATGGAATGATATTAATTGAAGGTGCGATGCCCAAAAAATGTCGTTTAGGGCCTCAAAACGGCTCCGGAAGTTCAGGACCCGAAAAACTGCTAAAAATAGTAAGTTATGCCGAAACTGAAAAATTGAAAGAGACAATGGTGGGGGCCCAAGTGGAATAGGCAGGTGGCCACCAATATCCACCTGGATCACACTTCTTCATGATGATAGCTATTTGGGATTGTCACCAAAAGCTAACTTGCATACTTGGGAGGAGCAACTTGGAGATTTATTGATGAAACAACATCTTGTTAATTGGAGGAGCTATCATATGAGGATGCAACAGGAGGAGGACAGGAGGCTCTTCAGTTTTATCCTTTCAGTTTCTTGAGGACAAGCAACATTTGGGAGGGGAGGACTGTAATATTCATAAATTAGCACATAGCTAATTGGAATATTACATTTTGATTTTGATCTTAGCTAGAGAAATAAGAGGGTATGGAGACCCATAAATCTCCTTAGTAGGAATAAAAGACACTCCTAATGCGAAAGGAGGTCATATAAAAGATGTATTTAAGACCCTTAGGTGTGAAAAGTGGATGGAGTATGAAGACTGGGTCAATCTTGACCAAATCAAGCAGTGCTGGTATGGAAGGAGTGGCATTCATGGAAGGACAACATATTTTTGGAGGGAATTGCATGCATGGAAGTAGTGGCTTTAATGAGTGGGGCCCAAGGTGAGGAAGCTCACCAAGAATATAAGGAAGAGGATGGTATCCATTTTTGTTATGATTGGATTATTATTTTCTTGATGGTCTATTTAGACTTTTTTCTCTCTTCAACTGCTTAGCTAAGATTGCAGTGTTGTTTAGCACAGGGTGTTCCCGAGCAAGAGACCCACCTATTTCCTTGAGGAGCCTCTATGAAGAGTATTGCACTAAATTTCCACATTCCAGCATCAGGCCAAGCTCTACTTTACTTCCACAGCATAGTTTCTGTTGAGAGGTGTGCTGAGTTGTAGGGTGTGACAGTGGAGAATTGCATTGGGTGTCTTCAGAGCTACTTTTGCAGTGGAGGAAGGTTTCCTTCCTTTGGAAGGCCAATAAAGAAGCTTGTTGGGATTATTTGACATATTTGGCATTACTTCAAGGAGTATTTATCCCCTACAATGTAGTTTCAGTCCAGATCTGCGTTATTTTACGGAGGAGTTGTAGGGGTGGTTGCAGTGTTAGTTTTGGGAGGTGGTTTCTTCAGTGGAGGAGACATTATTTCATCCGGAGGCTCTATTAGAGAAGAGATGTAGGATTCTACATCTGATTCAGCCATATGTTCTCATTTCTATTGTTGGAGCATACCTTTAGCCCTAGGGCTGCAACTTACATTGGCACATTGTATGCATTTTTTCTGAAAACCCTCTTGGGTTGTCTTGGAAAGTTGATATAGTGCCCAAATATGTATGTGTAGCATCTATTGTGGCCTATATCAATATTTTTGTATCATTGTATGATCTCCAGCTGTATTTATTCTTAGTATGACTGTGTTGTAGCAGCTCTTCAAGATTTTGTATTGTAGCAGCATCTCATATTTGGGGGTGATTGTTTATGGGAGGGTTGCTTCCTCATTTCATATGATTTATGCCTCACTATTTTGTATTGATTTGCTGTTATTACACATAATTTTATGGCTCCATATTGGTCTCCAATATTGATGTGTTGATTTACCTTGCTATTTCCAGTTTTATGCACTATATTCCTGCTTTTCCCATTTGGGAATATTACAGTATAACACTTCCTTCCATACTACAGAAAAAATGACCCCATTTATGGCACTTTATGGATATCATCCACCGTCCATCACATCATCTTTAAGAGAAAATTCTAAGGTTAAAGAAGTGGAAGATCACATCCAGCATCAACAAAAAGTTCTCCAACTCTTAAAGGATAAATTTGGCACAAAATCGAATGAAACAACAAGAAAATCAACATTGCAGCAAGATAATTTTTGATGTAAGAGACTAGGTATTTTTATAGCTACAACCATACAACCAAATTTCCCTCAATAAATCTAAGAAGGATAATAAATTATCGACAGAGTGTTATGGTCCTTAGAAGGTTTTGCAAAAGATTGGTACTATGTCATACAAATTGGAGCTTCCTACTTCTTCTCGAGTGCACCCAGTTTTCCATGTTTCATGCTTAAAGAAGGTTATAGGTGACAAACTTCCAGTTCACAAAATATTATCATAACTTGATGAGGAAAGAAAAATAATATTAGAACCTGAAGTAGTCACGAAAACAAGAACACGACGGCTACGAAATCGATCAATTTCATAGTATCTCATCAAGTGGAAGAACTTACCCAATGAAAATTCCTCATGGGAGGATGAGAATTTTATATAGAAGCATCCAAAGCTATTCAACCGTTGAGGAAAACACTTTTTTGAAGGAGAGGGGCATGTTAGGTCCCTAGATTACTAGTGTAGTGCCTTATTGTTGTTAGTGTAGCCCCCTTATTGTTATTGTTGTATTCCTGTAGTCCCCATATTGTTATTATTCTGCCACATAAAAGCCAACTATTGTTATTGTTTTTCCCTTACATTGTTATTGTTAGGTCAGCTAGGATTATATTGTGACCCCATGGACTCCTATATATAGAAAAGGGGTTTTTTCATTTTTATCATCCAAGAATTGTTCATTTATGTAATGTAAATGAGGGTGCCTCGTAGAAACCGATGATTTCTAAGACGTTGATTTTTATTTTATTCTATTTTGGGAGCTGGTTTCATAACATGTACTGATCTGTTATATTTTTGTGAGCGGTGACCTTTGGTGTTTGATCTAAGGAACTTACCTTGTAAATCCCTACATGGCATCAGATCTATTTTAAGGGCCGCATCCATTTTTTATCCAAATATGAAGACGGTTTAACTACATGTGACTACCGTTTTCCATATCTACCGTTTCTGACCACTTTCAGGCTGGTAGAACTGCTCTGTTGTGTTTGGAGCCTCTGTTCCAGTGAGGAACCCCTAAAGGTTTCTGGTTGCCCAAGTTATGTCATTTTAGATCTGGAGGTATAAAGTATTTTTTTTTGCAATTATATTTATTTATGCCTTTGTTTATTTTGGTTTATATTCTTTTTTTATTACCGGATCTATACCCTCTTCTCTGTGTATTCTCTTTTCTTTGTGTTGTGTGTGATTTGGAAAACCAGAAACAAATGGACGTGATTTTTCTGTTCCATGTGCTCTTTCCCCGTGACTTTGTGCGATCTCGCGAAATTAGAAATAGAAAGAAAAATATCTAGTTGCCAGATAGACTAATCGAAAATCTAACGTTTTTCCGTAAGGCTTGTATTTTTTTGTGTTGTTTGCGCGGTTGTTTTTTTTGTAGGAAAAAACACATAACCCGAAGAGCAAAAAAAAAACCCTTCCTCCTTTTCAAAAATTACAACATCCTTTTACTATTTCACTTGGCGTAAAGTTACTTTATGATAATATAAGTGTTGGGTTCAAGTCTCTTTGTCAAAATTATTTTTTCCTAAAATTCTTTTTGTCAAGTTGCTTTTTCTTAAAACGTTTTTTGGCAAGTTACATTTTTTTCTAAAAAAGGGTTTTATTTAAAAGCACATGTAACTTATGCTTTAAAGTTAATTTATGTAATAGTGTTTCTCACCCATTATAGAAAGTGTGTCACTTACCATCTAAATTCACTTTATCTTTTATTTAAGTTGCAGTCTACTTGGCCATTAGTTCATAAAATAAAATTGTAAAAGTGACTCTCATTTATTTATAAAAGTGGGTCACATAAAGTAGTATTTTTTTTTTTAAATGTGAGCTTATTATATTAAGTTTGGAAAAGTGGGGGATTTTTTTTTAAATATACAACTTCATCATCAACTTTCAACCTATCACATGACTACTCAACATCTAGTACAATTGTTCTTAAAAAATGCATAACTTCTTCATCTAGAAGTTATTTTGAGAAGCATTTTTTTTTTTAACCGGCCTAAATTTTAAAGATCTTACCATTTGAGCAGTTAGTTTCAACCTTTTCAGCTTCATTTTTAAAAAATGTAAAGTGCATGCCCAATTATTCTTAACAACACCAACTATTTCCAATGGCGATCCTACATGGTAGAATTACCTAGAAGTAAAGGGCTTTATAGAATAGCCTCATAACAAGAATATAAACCTACCGATGGAGATAAAAAGGCTAAATGAGAAAATAAAGAAGATCAAGCACAACGATTGATAAGAATGTCAATTGCTCAAGATATTAGATTTCATATCCATGAAATTGACTCCCCTGATGAAGCTATGACAACGATAAATACTATTTTTGGCATGAAAAATGAAATTAGAGCCCACCAACGTGAAAGGAGTTTCTTACCTTGGACCCCAATAATTTCTCCTCTATTGAAGATTTTTTTGTCCAAATTCAAGACCCTTGTACGGTCAAAAAGGAATATAGTAGTCTTATATATTCCATTCTTTCTAAGTTAGGCCCTACATACTCTACATTTGTTTCCACATTCCATTCCACTAGATAATCCCTCATTTCTCAAGGAACACCCTACAAGTCCCCCTCATTTGATTCCTTTTGTGATAATTTGATAAGATAACAAGAAAAAATCTTACACCTTGATTTTATTAATACTGGAAATTCTTCTAATAAAGCCTTAGCAACCTAGCAACAACCATATCCAAAGAATCATAAGAAGCAACATCCTAAAAAGAATGTTCCTAAACCAGAAAAGGGTCTTAAGAAATCTTAGCCACAAAATGAAAAAGAAGCTCAACAAACCGATAAGGAAAATAAAAACAAAGGGAAGAAGACAGATAGACATTTCAACTTTTGTAATCATGATGGCCACATAGAGTCAAAATGTTTTAAGAATATGGAAGCCTTGGAAGCAGCAATGAAGGAGCACAACATCCATTTGCAGAACTCTTCAATTTCATCTTCGGGAATGGCACTTTCTGCATGTGGTTGTCAAGCATCAAGATCTGGTTATGCATTGAATGTATCTTCTTCTTCTCATTCTCATGAGTGGCTCATTGATTTTGGAGCCTCTTACCACATGGAAAAAATTAAAGCAATGTTTTCTTCTTTAAATGATTGTAACACCAAAAATATTTATGTTGGTGATAATAGATCTCTTAGTGTTATAGGATCTGGAACCATTATTCTAAATAATGATCAGTTTAATGATGTATTATGTGTGCCTACCTTGTCGTGCAACCTTCTATCCATTTATGAGATAACTCATTCAGGTGAAGGGAAAACAATAGAATTCTCACCTCATGATGTTGTAATTAAGGACTTAAGAGATCCTAGACATATTTTAGCTACTCAAATTGCTAATGATTCCACAAGAATGTATAAGTTTGACAACTTTGGGTCATCATGTGTTCCCTCAGTTTTTTTTTCTCATAATGATGAAGTGAGCAAAATTTGGCATGAACGACTTGGTCACTTAAACTATCGCTCTCTTCGAACTCTATGTAAAGAAATTATGGTGACAAATCTTCCTATGGTATCTTGCTGAGATGGTGTTTTTTCTGGTTGTGTACTAAAAAAACATCATTGATACAGTTTTGAAAAACATGCCTCCTGGCACGCTTTAACCCCTTTTCAGCTTGTGCACAGTTATTTATGTGGTCCACTTACAGTTTTTTATTTCTCGTTACAAGTACTTCTTAACCTTAATTGATAATTTTTCCAAATGCACTTGGGTATACTTCTTAAAACTCAAGAGTGAATTTTTTAACATTCTCTTGTCCTTTAAGGCCTTTGTTGAGAAACAATCTGGACATCACATTCTTAAGTTGAGATCTCACAAGGGAGGAGAATATGTTAACAACAAATTTATCAACTTTTTCATTAAGCATGTCATTAAATTGCAACATACTTTTCCATATACTCCACAACAAAATGGTCTAGCAGAAAGGAAGAATCACACTAAAAAAGAAATGGCTAATTGTATGCTTCAATCTAAAGGACTTATTCCTAATCTTTGGGCAGAAGCAATTAAATATGAAAATTACATAGTAAATCACACTCCGGAGGAAGCCTGAAGCTTAATCAAACTAGATATAAATCACTTTTGTATTCTTGGAAGTGAATCTTGGGCCCATATTCCCGATGAGAAACATAAAGCCTTAGAACCTAAGAGTGAAAAATGCATTTTTGTTGTATATTTTGAAGATGTCAAAGGATATAGACTTCTTCAACCCAAATCCAAAAATTTAATCATTAGAAGATATGTAAAATTTAATGAAAATATATCGGTCTACGAGCCTAGTTTAGCAGGTGTGCCACCTTTGTCTTGTGAGCCTGATTTGACATATGTGCCACCTCTCTCTATCTCTTCAGCTTTTGGCAGCATTCCTTCTACTTCGGGAGATGACAAGGAGGATGAAAATCCTCCTCCACCTCCTCAAAATCTTCCTTAATATCCACAACTTCCAAAATGGGCCCGATCTACTTAGGATTCCACAGGTTCTCTTGCAGGTGACCCTATAAATCAACATTGTACACATTCTCAGTTTGGTAGAGCCTCTTCCTTATTGGCTCAAGTTCCAAAAAATCATGATCCAAATACATTTGAAGAAGCTTCAGGTCATCCAGATTAGGATGCAACTATGACTGAAGAATATCGTTCCTTATTAGAAAATGATAGTTGGGATCTTGTTCCTCTTCCAAAGGGAAGAAAACTTGTCAAATGCAAATCGGTTTATAGAACAAAGTTTGGACCAGATGGAAAAGTGGATAAACATAAAGCTCGTCTTGTTTCTAAAGTATTTTCACAATTTGAAGGCATTGAATATAATGAAACCTTATCCCATGTTTCCAAAATTAATTCTATCTACCATGTTCTTTCCCTTGTTGCCTCCTTCTATTTGGAAGTCCATCAAATGGATATTAAATTTTCCTTCTTACATGGGGACTTGCATGAAGAAATCTACATGGAAAAACCACCTGGCTTTGTCCAAAACTCCTCTAGCCTTATTTTTCACCTTAGAAAGTCTCTCTATAGTCTCAAAGAGGCCCCTCCGGCTTGGTATGCCAAAATGGATAGCTTTCTCTTAGATAATGGATTTTCTAGATGTCATTCTGACAACACTGTATACACCAAGAAATTAAGTCCTTAATCATCCTTATTATTTATGTTGATGATCTTATCCTTACTGGTAGTGATCCCAACCATATAAACCATGTGAATTCTAGCCTCAAAAAGAAGTTTGAAATTATAGACTTACGACACTTGCATTATTTCATTGATACTCAAGTCTTGCAATCCAAAGAAGGTATTACCCTTTCTCATTCCAAGTATGCATGTGATCTTCTATGCCACATTCACATGGAATAATATAAGCCAACCCCTTCTCCCTTTCATTCTAGAGTCAAGCTTTGAGTCACTTGTACTTCCCTAAAGTTTATGCTACTTCATACCATCGACTTATTGGTAAAATTTTGTATGTAACCCATACCCGTCTTGGCCTTTCCTTTGTCATTGGTCTTGTTGCTTGGTTTATGCACAAACCTCATGAAAGTCACTAGGGAGCAGTGAAATGAATACTTCAATATATTCGAGGTATATTTCAGTTCAGGATTCATTAAAATGCAGGAGCATCTCCATTGTTGGTAGGTTCTACTGATTTTGATTGGGCTGGTGACCCTGATGATCGAAAGTATACTACAGGTTATGTATCCACTCTTGGTTCAGGACCTATTACATGGTCTTGTAAGAAAAAAAGTGCCATCTCTCTTTCTTCGGTAGAATAATAGTATCATGGTGTTGTTGAAGCTAGCAAGGAAGCCTGGTGGCTTTGTCAAATCCTGTCTGAATTTGGTCTTCATCAGCAACATCCAACTGCGCTTTGGTGTGATAATCAGATTGCCATTCAACTATGAAAATATCCAGTTCAACATCAACGCATGAAACACATTGAGCTACACATGCACTTCATTAGAAATCTCATTCATGATCTTGTTCTTGAAGTGCACTATTATTCAAGTAATGATCAAGTTGCTGATATCTTTACAAGGGCTCTCACAGAAGCGAATTTTACCAAACTTCGATCTATGCTTCAAGTTCAGGAAAGTTATCATTAAGGGGGGATAGGCTCTAATGTCTCCTTCCTTCTCCTATTGTGTCACCTTTGTAAATCCTTCAATCCTATCCTAAGTTTTTCTTAACGGGGGGTGTTAGGATTTTTCGACACATAGGAAATAGTTAAGTATAACTTGGTCTAGCATAGAGTTAGGTAAAGTTTGTTTCTTTACTTTGTACTTTTGTAACTTATAATATGATGGTCACGATATGTAGTGATCCGACTATTCATTCTCTCTTTGGTATTACCGACACTTGATCCATGGCTTAACGCCCTATTGGCCCATGATCTTTATTTAAAGAGCATGGAGGGTCCTTTATCCAATGACCGTTTATGAAAGAAGCTTATGTAATTTTTCTTACTTTATATTAATAAATTTCCTGAAGTGGCTGCGTTGGCTCAAACCATGGAATTTTTCCCTCTTTGAGGGTTTTAACCACGTCAAATATTGGTGTACTAATTTTTGATTTGTTTGTGAGTGATGAAATTTGGTGTTTCATCTAAGGAACTTACCCTGTAAATTCCTACACATCGATGTTAAAGACCTGCTGCATGGGTGATCAAAGGAAACCACCTCAGTCAAAGTCTCATATTCCACCTCGATTGGTGAAGAGAGCGACTTGACGTGATACGTGGGGATCAAATAATAGATCAAATTCCAGATCAAGCAAGTGTTTTGCATGAGGATCAACCTAGTGTGTTACGTGAGCATCAATCCAATGTGTTGTGTGAGTGTGTGGGTTGTGATCCAATTTGCAGCGTGAGTGAAGGGGTTGAGAGGTTTGATCGATTCTCCAGTCTCATATTATGTCGATCAATCCATTGGACTCTCATTTTGGAGCATAAGACAACAAATTCTCACTTTCGAACTTGCAACATCGGGAAATGTTGGAGCAGGACCTTTCATTAGTGTATATGTAATAAATACTACAAAGTTGAGTATTGTTCAAATATTTTTTCCCTTTGATTTTTTTTTAAAGGGGTTATAATATTTTTTAAATGAAATTATTGTAGCTTGGGGCACCCATTTGAAAGGGGTTCTTATTTTTTTTAAAGGGGATTTAATTTTAATAACAACACCATTTTTTTGATATTTGGAGAAAGATTCCTTTTCTTTCAATTGTTAGAGGTGGAAAGTTTCTTTTAGACCTATCAAGATGAATAACTAGATGGTAGAGGTGTACTTGAACGAGAGAAATAAGCTTGATGGATCGAATTGTTCTAATTGGAAATTCAAGTTGCAGACCCTACTTGAGGGAAAAAGGGCATGGGTGATTGTAAATGGAGATGATGTGAAGCCGACAACAACAAGAGGTAGAATAGCTGCAACAATTTAGGATTGGGAGAAGAGGGAGAAAAAGGAGAAAGTTTCGTTGAAATTGTCAGTGAAAGACTGCATTATCCCTCACATCAGAGAGTGTAAATCAAAAAATGAGATATGGAAAACCCTCAAGGATGTGTACGAGATTAAAAAAATAAATCTCTTATTGTTCCTAAAGAGCAAGATTCTCTCCATTAAAATGGAGGAGAATGAATTAGTAGTTGCATTCATCTCTTGAATCAAGGAGCTTAGAGATAAGCTGGGTGACATATGAGAGATAGTTTCAAACACTGATCTGGCCACGATTACCATGAATTGTTTGACTAATGACTATCAGATGTTCATCACATGCTTGAATGTGAGAGAGAAAGCCACCAAATTTGAAGAACTAACAGGGATCTTGATGCAAGAGGAAGAAAGACGGATGACTATGAAACCCCAGAGTTCAGATCTTACTTTAATGGTGAACAAGAAGCCCTTTAGAGGAAAGAAAATTGCATGACATAAAGACGGAGGTACTCCACAAATAAATCCACCTCAAAGTATCCCATCTCAAGGTATGTCTTAAAAAAAAATCAATTCAGGAACCAAATGTTTTGATTGTGGTATAGTTGGTCATATTTCTAGGAATTTCCATAATAAGAAGCTTGATGAATCTCGACATAGACATAAGATGCATGCAAGGAAATTTACTGATGAATATTAGAATCAGGACCTCAGACTGTTTACACCTAATTTTGTTCTTTCTGCTGAGAATGATGAAGCATATACTTGGTTTGTGGACTCAGGAGCTTCCACTAACATGATAGGTAATAGACAGTGGTTTGAATATTTTAAATAAACCAGCAGTGGTGCTAAAATATTACTTGGTGATTACAGAGGGTACCAAATCAAATGGTATGGTAATTTTCCTGTCATATTTATTGATGGAAATATTAGGCATGTTCAAAATGTAATGTATGTACCTAGAATAAAAAATAATACGATCTTTGTGTCTATGATAACAAATCATAATCTTAGGGTATATTTTCTTAAGTCTTATTGTGTTATTAAAGATCTGTTAGATCATATGAATCCAATTTCATCAGGGATTCGAGTGGGAGGTTTGTACAAGCTTAATGTAAGAAGTGTGCCACACCAAGCCTTGACTTCATCAGTTATGATTGCAGAAGACTTATGGAATCAAAGATTCGGTCATATTAATTTCAATGACCTATTTCAACTTCAAAAATGAGGTATGGTTAATGGTCTCCCTATTTTAAATAATTTTAATGTTGATTGTGAAGCATGTGCTCTTGGGAAGATGCACATAAATGAGTTTCCTACAAACTTAGATAGAAAGAAGAGAGATATATTAGAACTTGTGCACACTGATTTATGTGGGTTGATGAAAACAAGGTCATTAGGAGGTGCATATTACTTTTTATTATTTTTTGATGATTGCAAAAGATTTACCTAGGTATATTTTCTCAGTATGAAGAGTCATACTTTTGAATACTTTAAAGATTTCAGAAGCATGGTGGAAAAATATATAGGGATGTTCATCAAAATTCTATGTGCGGATCAAGGAGAGAATACAAGCAGAGTGGCTTCACCAAATATTGCAAGGACCATGGGATAGTTCAAAAATTCACAGAACCCCACTCTCCTCAACAAAACGAGGTTGCAGAGAGGAAGAAAAAAACCCTTATGGAGTGTGCTCGTAGCATGTTAAAAGGTAAGAATATGTTTAATGGTTTTTGGGAAGAGGCAATAAATACTGCAATATATTTAAAAAATAGGAGTCGAACAAAAAGCATTGAGTTTAAAAATCCATTCGAATCTTTATTAGGTTTTAAGCCTGCAGTTAAAAATTTAAATTTTTTTGGCTCCAAACCTTTTTCTGATGTTCCAAAGGAGGCTAGGAAGAAACTAGATTCAAAGGCCATTAAATGCACCTTTTTTGGGGTATCATGCAGAGTTTAAAGGTCATAAATTTTTTAATCCCTCTACTCATAAAGTCTTTACATGTAGAGATGTAGTATTCCATGAGCAGGTTCATGGTGGAAATTGTGATAAAGGCAACGAATAGTGGGACATTCCTTTTCTGATGGAAGAAGGGAGTGAAGAAATAGGGAACAACCATGAGAAGTAGCAGCAACAAAAAAAAGGAAGAATCAGATGGTAGAGATGAATTCACCAAGTTAAGTCCACCAAGGGATCATCAGAACATATTTCAAGCCAATCCACCACTCAGGTGATCAGGTGGGAAAATTCAATTGCTAGCAAGATATAAAGATCATGCTCTTATAACTAGTATGTCAAATTTTGTTGAACCCTAAAATTATAAATAAGCTAGTCAATATGATGAATGAAGGGAAGCCATGGAAGAGGAATATGAGTCAATACTTAAAAAAAAAACATGGGATCTAGTTGAATTACCTGAAGGAAAACAATACATAGGCTGCAAATGGTTATAGAAGCCTAAACTTAAAGAAGATGGGAGTATAGATAAATATAAAGCTAGGATGGTTGCAAAGGGGTACTCGCATAAATAAGGCATAGATTATGAGGAAACCTTCGCGCCTCTGGCTAAATTAAACACAATTAGAATGTTAATTGCTGTAGGTACCAAGCATCATTGGAAGATACACTAGTTAGATGTGAAATTTTCATTTTTAAATGGGGAATTAAAAGAATAAGTGTTTTTAATGCAACCTGAAGGGTTTGTTAAATAGAGGGAGGAATATTTAGTCTTTATGGACTAAAATATGCGCCCAGGTCGTCGTATGACAAAATTGATTCATTTTTCCTACAACATAGTTATAAAAGAAGCAATAATAACCCTAATATGTATATCATGTTTGATAAAGAAGGGAAAATTGTTTTGATTTCCTTATATGTAGATGATATTATCATTACAGGAAATGCTAATGAACTCATCAAAGAAATCAAAGAGCAAATGTCATAGGTTTTTGAGATGAAATACGTTGGAGAGCTACACTATTTTTTGGGTCTTGAAGCATGGAGGGATTCTGGCCAGAATTTTCTGTCACAAAGGAAGTATGTTAGGAGTTTACTGAAAAAGTTTAGTATGGATTAGTGCAAAGATGCAACAGTGCCTTTAAAATAGAATATCAAACTTCAGAATGATGATGGTTCTAAGGAGGTCAATGAAACTATGTATAGAAAGATGGTTGGGAGTCTAATTTACTTGACTACAACTAGGCCGGATTGGAGCAAAATTCATCTTAAGGTATCTTCAAGGAACCTTAGACTTTGGTATTAACTATACTAATTCATTTGATGTTAGATTTATAGGTTTTTCAGACTTCGATTGGGCCAGAAATCTAGATGACATACGATCCATAACAGGTTATGCATTCAAGATTGGGTTTGGGTTCATTGCATGGAGTAGCAGGAATCATAACAATGTATTATTTTCTTTAGCAGAAGTTGAGTATCAAGCAATGTGTGCAGGAAAATGTGAGGCAGTTTGGTTGAGGAGACTTCTCCAAGAACAAAAAGATGCAACATTTATCAAGTGTGACAACCCGAGCTCCATCAAACTTGCAAATAATCTAGTGTTTCATAAAAACACAAAGCATATTGATACACAATTTCATTTTGTTAGGGAGAAGGTTCAGTCAAGGGAAATTCATATTGAATATAGTAATACTTGTGACAATGCTGCAAACATTTTTATTAAACCTCTTGTAAGAATTAAATTTGAGTTACTTAGGGATATGTTAGGTGTACTAGTGAACCCTTTCTCCATTAAGGGTAAGTGTTGATGGTAATGGAGAAATGTAATTTAGGAGAGAGTCAGTTCATGAGTTGTACGTATGCATTAGATTATGATTTAGTTCCTATTTTTAGGTGGTTTTTCTAACTTCCCTATTTGTTTCTAAACTATATATTCACGATGTATAATGATGAACTTGAAGAATCTCCTCACCTTTGAGCTACTCATTTGATGAATATAATTTGAGTCTTTGTTTTTTATCAATCACTCCCTCTCTCTCTCCATCTTTCTCTCTCAATTTATTT
Source organism: Pinus albicaulis (assembly GCA_034641835.2). Classification (NCBI taxonomy): domain Eukaryota; kingdom Viridiplantae; phylum Streptophyta; class Pinopsida; order Pinales; family Pinaceae; genus Pinus; species Pinus albicaulis. The sequence continues at coordinate 358,345,723 of CM076573.1, read as the reverse complement.
TTTCTTCCCTCCCTATATTTCCCCCTTCCAACTCCATCTCTCTCCTCCCTCTCTCTCTATTTCCCTCTCTATTCCTTTTCCCTCTATATTCCTTTTCCCTCTCTATTCCTTCCTCTCTCTCCCTTTCTCTCCCACCTCCCTCTATCTCACCCCCCCATCACACACACCCACTTTCTCTCTCCACCCTCCAACTCTGTCACTATCTCCCTCTCTCTCCCTTTGTTTCTCTCCCCCTCTCTCCCCCCTCCATATCTAAGTCTCCCTATCTCTCTCTTCCCCTTCTTTCCCTATCTCTATCCTCTCGTTTTTTCTACCTTCCCTCGTCTCCTCTCTCCCTCATTCCATCTTTATCTCTCCCTTATCACTCCCTTTCTCTCTCCACCTTTATCTCTCAATGTCTTTGTTCTTCCCTCCTTGTCTTTGCCCCTCCAAATCCATCTCTCTTTCCCTCCCTCTCTCCTCCCCCCCTCCCCCCCCCCTCCTCTCTCTTTTCCTTCCTCTCTCTCCATGTCTCTCCCACGTATATGTCTCTCTCCCCCACTCTATTCCCCATCCATCCCACTCTCTCTCTCTCTCTCTTAAATACCATCAGAGTGTATTGTATTTAAGAAAGTATCTAAATTAAAGGAAAAAACATAATTGGCTGTAAAATATTAAACCAATATTTTGGATCAATCATGTCAAAGAAAATAAAATAATAAAAAAATTAAAAGATATATTTTTGCGTGAATCCTTCATTAAAATGAATCTATCATGGTTCTTTATAATGTTATTTATATTTATGTAAATTTCACATATGTATATATAAAAGTATTCTCATTTTTAATTTATTAAAACCTTGATTTAATCTCTATGGGAATATTTTTACTAGTGGTGAGGATGGAGGGTTGAGATATACCTCAAAAGTAATTATAACATTTTTTCTTTTAGATTTAACTAGCAATTGCACCATATGTTGCAAAAGAAATTTTGTAAGGCAATAGCATAGGAAAGAGTAGCCTAGAAGAAATAAGTTGTTGTAGAGAAGGTGTCATCGTGAAGGAATGAAAGACAAATTTTGCTTACATGGAAGCAGGTCGTGGAGGTTTCAAAGAAACTGATTATAAGAGTTATTAACCAGAAAATTTTGTTATAGATATTGAAATAGGAAATTGTGGGTGAAAACATATATGTAAAGCAACATAATGAAATAACTTGTTGCGGAGAAGGAGCCATCGTGAAGGAATGAAAGGAAAATTTTGCTTCCATGGAAGCAAGTCATGGAGGTTTCAAAGATATTTATTATAGGAGTTATCAACTAGAAAAAATTTGTTATAGATATTGAAATAAGCAATTGCGGGTGAACGCGTATGTGTAAACCAACATAATCTGTTCACATATATAAAAATTTTGTTATAAATATTGAAATTGGGGTGAAAATCCTTTGGTGATTAATAATCCTCAGAAACAAGCATGAAATAAGCATGTAACTCAAATAAGATATTTTAAATACATTCAAGTACAATCTGTCAAGCATAGATGTAAATAAAGATAAATTTTATTAACAGAGATAGAGTTTACTCTAAGTTCATCCACATATCAAAACGACATAGCATTAGATATATTTTGTGAGCTAATGTGATGTTTTTTTTTCACCATGATTTCAAAATAAGTTAGTATACCACAATATTTACTTTCTCATTATCTGTTTTGTTTATGAACCATTTAAAAATACCACTAGAACATTTGATTTTACATTTTGATCTCTGCAGCATGGGTGGGGGTTTCATCAATTGGAGAGTAAATTGAATGGTTATTGTTAGAAATTGTTGTATAAGATGGGAAATTTGGATGGTTTGTAGACAATGTGGATGTCATAACAATATCTATTTTAATTTTTTTAGTGCCTCTCGCCACCATGCATCTAATATGGTTCATTTCAAGTGATAATTCAATATCTATTCTAAATCTTTTAGTGTCTCTGGCCACAATGCATCTAATAGGATCGATTTCAGCTAAGAACTTCAATAAATCAATGGGTGGATGATAACTTGTGACATCCCTAGCCATTCTTTTTTAGCCACAATTAGGTAATTAAAGATATGTATAGAGTATTTTTTTTAACAGAAGAAATTTGATATTCATTAACAAAAAAAAAATAGAAAGAGTACGTATGTAGTTACAAACTATTAAAATTAAGTAATTAAAGGTAAATTTAGTGTTAATTAATAAATGAGAATTATGAAAATTCATCATTATTGCTCAAGATAAATAATGTCCTGTGAAATAATGTAATATCCCAAAATGGGAAAATCAGCAATACTTGCACAGAAAACGCATTTTTCAGAAATATGAGCATAAAAAAAAAAATGTGGCCCATGAATCCACTATATCTAACATTATTGAACTTACATCTACGAGAAAATCATAAACAAATGAATTTTTCCTAGTTAAACAGGCCTCCCATGCTCAAAACAACTTAAAAAGTGATGAAACCCCAAGATTGCAACACACAGAGATTACTGCATAAAGAGATTGCACAATAATTTGAGGGTTATACTCAGAAAATGGAGAGAAAAATCAGATATTCTATTATATTACTCAATGAGGCATAAAAATAGAGATCTAGTCTCTTTTTACATAGATCCAATATAGCCCGGCAAGGGTTTCTTGACAGAAATGATATACAAGAAAGAACTGTTGCAGATCTACGACTGAATCACATTGTATAGCTGAAGCTCTACATAAAAATGGCTGATCATGCAAATAAATGGATGTAGACCCTCCTACTAGCTTTCTGGGAAAAACGCTGATCCTCCTCTTGGGAAACTAGCTCATAAAAGTGGGGTTTTAACCCCTCCCACTGCACACCTTAAGAAATAACGCAGTTTCTGCAAGGGAATATGTTTTTTCTTGAAGGTAACTACTTGGAATAACACCAGATAGTGGAAAATTCAGCTCAGAAAACTCCTCTTATATTTCTTAAACAAGATCTCCATGGAAGAGTAGGGAATTCCCGCATGAGAAAACCCTTGCACTAAATAGTGTAGAAAACTTAGCTAAACAACCAAAGTATGAAAATAAGTCTAAAAAAAGCACATACAATATAATATTCAATCCTCCCCATATGGTTTCCATCTCCTCCATTATATAGTTTATGAGCTTCCTCACCAAGGTCCCACCCCATTATGAGGTTGCTTCCATGCAAAGGCTCCTCCACCAAAATTAGGCTGTCTCCATGTGCCTTGCTCATCGTTTTACAACACTATTTTATTTAGTCAATATTGACTGGATCAACCTTGACTGGATCTTCATACCTTGTCTCCTTTCACACTCAAGGTGTCTTCATTTTGACTAGCCAGATTGATCTTCGTTCACATTGAGTTGTCCTCATTTAGGATCCACTCCTCATATAAAAAGTTCATTGAATTGGTCAAACTTGACTTTTTCCACACATTTTAGACCTTGTTCACACATGTGGATGCTTGATATAGTTATTACATGATCCATTTTTACATTATGATGGATTTTTATTCATACTTAAGCAACTTATGAGCCTCCTTGCCCATATATTCATCTATCTAGATTTAAAAGCAAAATTAATATTCCTATTAGTTGCATGATAATTTAGGAATATTTCAATCTTCCCCTCCCAAATGTTTCTTGTCCTCAAGCAACTGCAAGGGTGCTGCAAAATCTCCCCTCCTCCTCTTGTGGCCTTCATGTCCTATAGTTTCCACCATTGCTTAAGATATTCTGCAATAATTTTGTCTCCTAATGGTTCCTTCCAAGTTTGCAAGCCAGCCTTTGGTGGATAAACCAATTGGCTCTCATCATGGAAGAAAGGAAGGTCTACATGGAAACCTTCTTTCTGATCAAGGGCCTCCTCAAGATAGAAGTGATGACAATCATGGGGAATATCATCCTCAATGAAGGACTCCCACCTCCATGCTATCATCCAAATGAAATGAATCACCTCCCGCCTTGGTAATTCATAGAAAATCTCCTCCCAAATGCTCATGAGAGGCATGTCCCAAGTGATCCAAACAATCATATGGCCTACCTCATAAAGAAACAAGTGATCTACTATGGTAGCCATATCCTTTCCCATGCTCCCCTTGAAACATGTAGTGCAAAAAGTGTGGGAAATTTCTTTCCCAAAGGACACATTCAACCAATGTGCCTCTCCTCCAATCATGTTCCCAAAAAATATAAGAACATCTTCAGCATATGGAATCATAATTGAAATCATGCTAGCTGCCATATGAAATAAAGGATAAGGATAATGGTTTCTCATGTGCAACCAGCGCAATTTTACCCCCAACTACCATATAATATGATATGAAAAGTGTTCTTCCCAACACTTGTTTTCTGCCCCATCCTTCTTGCATGCTTGGAGAAGGTGTATGATAGTTGGTGCTAATGAAGCATACCATGAAGAATACAAAATATTCCCACAATCTCTTAGGGGATGGTCAACATCTCCATTGCTCTTGGCTCCAAGTAGCCCATGAAGCTCATAAGAAAAGGTGCCCCCTCTTGGAGCAAAGCCCTTCACATGAGTGTTAAGAAAATACAAGCATATAGTAGATACATCACGATGTTTAAAAATACAAGTATCACTATACACTTGATTCAAATTAGTGAGGTAACTCATGGGTGAGCTCTCTCTCACACCCAATGAATAAGGAGGTGATGATGATAACTCTTCCCAAGAGCTATGTTCCTCCTCGTCTAGAAAATGGTCCATGCACTTTCTCATATGAGAGTGCATCTCCTCTTTGAAGTTTCCCACATGAATCCATCTAAGATAGTATGATATGCTCTAATGAAACCAGTGGGTTTTGAAAGCAAGATCTCATAGGCTGAATTAAGTAGTTTCTCCTTGAGCTTGAAGTCTCCAGCCAAATAGATATGATCATGGAAATAAATGACTCCCTCAACTACTTTATACCTCCCATCCATCGCTTTCCCATCAAGAACCTTACATGTGAAAAGATCCTTGGAGTATTCCATCAAAAGTTGGGAATCCCAATAAGGATCTAGGCTCCCCAACAATGACAGCGTTGTAGAAATTTGAAATGCAGCCCCTGTCATAGCATGGCTCTCCTCCTTGACATTATTCATGAGAAAGTCACATGTTGGAGTACTATCAACTTCGTTGCATAGATCCTCTTGCCTTCTTTGTGTATCAACTTTCTGAAATAAAGAGGGGTGTATTCTCCTCATCATGTGGTGCTTTCCCTCCTCTTTTCCTTCTTCTATCTTCAAGATCTCACCATTTGATAATGATGGCACATGATGCACATGGATTGTGCCACAACCTCCATATGTGAGATCCTTTGGAACTCCTTGCAAGAGTGCAAGAGTTTCTCTCCTTGGAGCAAGTGCTCCATCTCCCTCTTCATGAGGTCCTAGATGTGCTCTTGTCATGACTGCGTTATCATCTCCAACCTTCTCTTCCTCCTCTTCAATGGTTTTCTAAAATGGAGTTGAGTTTATGGACCCTTCCAACCCATGCAAAAGTTTTGTTTGATTTGTTTTGATAAACTCTATAGAAGGTGTTTCATAATATTTTTCATAAAACCTTTCCACTACTCTTCTAATGAACTTTGCATAAGTAGATGTATTTTCATTTTTTAAGGAAAAAGATTCGAACAATCACCAAGCATAAGCCTTACTCTCAAGATGCAGTGCTGCTACTTTGATGGCTTCCTTTTCTGAAACTTGATTTTGTTTCACATAGGTGTCTAGCTCCTTCACCCAAGCCCTAGTTGGACATTTAGGTGATCCATCAAAAGTTGATAAGAAGAATCTACCCACACCATGCTGCTTGCTCCTTCTTTCCTCCTCGATCTTGTAAAATCCCTGGAAGTTCAAGTAATATTTGAACTCCTTAGATTGAGCTTCATACTTCTACAGATAATCACCAAGAGTCTCCTTCTTTGGCACATCTCCTTTCTTCTTCTTCTTCTTAATGAAAAAGTTGTTGATAGAGCGTTGTAAATATAATGATGTGGCTGAATTCTCACACCCATAAGATGAGGAATTAGAGATTTCCTCATGTATAGATACTGTAGATCTTGTTGAGGGACTTCTATGTCTTTCCCTCCTCATTTCATTGATGTCTTTGCTTCTACCCTGCAGAGTTTGAAAGAGAAGTTTTGAGAACCTCTTTCCTCCAGACAATAAGGGTTTGCTTTGTTCTCTCTAGCATATCTTATCCTCCCCATGAGAATACTCCATAATGGTTGTGTTTTAGCCGCTACAACACCACCCAAAATTTTGGGTATATTTAAAATTTCAGGTTCCCCCTCTGCTCGCTTAGGCGTTGAAGTCTTTTGCCCGACGTGCAATCAACTACATCACGCCGACCTATCCCCAACCCCTCACGAGTTGTCTCATCACCATGACTTGATGCTATCACTGCAATCACGCCATATGTGGGAGGGATCATCTAGCGTACGCTCTAACATTCTTACCGCATTCGCACCATGTGTAATGAGATTGCCATGCATACGTTTGAATGGAAACCTTTTGTGTATTGACGAGTAAAAGCCCTCCTGCTGTAGGTCATTAAGCGTGTTGTTTGAATAATTCTCTTAAGATTGTTAGTTTCATGTGTTTTATCTGTGGTCATCATTATTGAAGAGTAATTATGATGTTGTAATATTCCACGCAGGTCGACCCCACGGGTGACAAACTCCTCAATCTTGTCATGACATCGAGGGCAATAAAATTGAGCTCGGTAACAAAGCCAAGGTTACGGAACAGGGAAGGAGGAGCAAGCGACCAGTACTGTTAAACGGAGGATGGTGTGATACATGTTGATCACAGAGAACCTTCTATGTTACAAATGCGAGAGATTTCTTCACTAGTGCGCACCAGATGCTTAAAAACGCTCTGTTTGGAAATGTCTAGATCCTACACCATACCATCTAAATGTCGATGGGTGCACTCTAAGGAACATATTTTGCCACTTTGATGAATCTAGCCTGAAGTATATCCCGGTGAGCAAAGCCGACTCAGAAGATCTCCCTAGAGAATGACAATCTCATATGGGTGTGGTAAGTCGACGACAGAGTTTCAAATATGGCAACGCACCTTTGAGAAGCAACATCTGTTTATATTGAGATACATGCTGTGGCATTATTTAGGTTGCAAGGATTACATGTGGAGGAATGAAAGGGCCTTAAAACCCTAGTCCCCTTTGCTCCTACATGTCCATAAAGGCTGTTTATACGAAACTATTAGAGATGGAGAATTTCAAATTGAACCTAGAAGGTTATGTTTAATGCATACACTTTTGGTAGCCAGGCACATTGATGCATACGCAAAGAGACCCTCCTGAACCACGAGATAGAAAGGGTTAATATTAAAAGGGCCATCAATGTGGCTTGAGAAGCATATTTCGACTCTTGATATTCCAAAACAAGAAGCCTTCATATTATGAGGTAAAGCAAGTGATCAAATTAAAACAAGGCTCGAAAGCATATGGTTTCAAGACCATAAGGTATCCTGGAGCAAAATTAAGTGATAACATTATAAAGGGCACACATTCAATGGACCAAGGTGATGTTGTATATATTAATGCAAGGCGCAAGACCATGTAGGTTCCAAAACATATAAAATGGTGAGTCAAGACTATATGGAAAACATTACGAATGAGCTTAATATTTCCATAGCGTATAAAATGGTCAAAGGTTAATTTTAAAACATGGAGCGGGCGCAAAGGTTTGATAGTGGATGGGAGACAATATCTATGCAGACAAAAAACAAAAATTGAGAATTTTCGGAAAAGAGAGGACAGTTGGTCCTTGGAAAAACGTGGAAAGGTTTTCTCCCAACTCGGAGAAAGAAATAGAGTTTAGATATAATCTTGCCAAGAGTAATCCCGGTTATTCACAGTTACAGAGGAGAGCTCAGGTCATAGGAACATGGGATGACCATGATTATGGACTGAGTAATGCTGGAAAAGAGTACCGGATCAAAAATCTAAGCCAGAGACTTATGCTAGATTTCAGATAGTCCAAGACATAAACAAGCTAGCGTGTACGCTTCATATATGTTTGGACCAATTGGAAAACAAGTGAAGGTAATTATTTTGGACACTAGATACCACAGAGATTCATTACTTAGTAATGGTGAGATGTTGGGTGAAACTCGATGGACATGGTTAGAAGAAGAGATAAAGAATAACTTATCTCAAATTATCATCATCGTGGCCTCCATTCAGGTTATGTCCAATTTTTCTGTTGTAGTTCAACCTTTGTTTTACGTAGAATCTTGGGCACACTTTCCAAAGGAACGAGATCGCCTTTTCAAACTTATTGCAGAAAGCAATCGAAGTGGAGTTATTTTTATAAGTGGAGATGTCCATTGTGGTGAAATTATAAGATATGATTGTGGTGTCAGTTATCCACTCTAAGATATAACTTCAAGTGGGCTTACTCAGGCAGTATAATATGCCGTGTCATCTTCCGTTTCTTTTATTTTTTGGTAAGACTTGCAGCAAGGTTGACTCCCAGTACTATGAGAGTGTCTGGGAAACATTGTCAATATAAATTATGCGTATACGGAAAGCCAAACTTTGGAGCCATTGAAATCGACTGGGATGCAAATCCAGTAGTTATCAAAATGGAAGTGAGGGATGTACACGGAGAACTTGTAATAGATAAACACATTTTACTTTCAGAGTTAAAAAATGGTTTGATAAAGAAAACAAATATGACAGTTGGAGAAACCAGGCAACACTGCTCTCTCGGATAGATCTGCCATGGCTTACAAGGCACCGGCTGGCTCTTAGTTTGTATTCAATGATTTTGGTAATTTTCACTCTGGTATTGGTACTGGTACTGCTTTTGGCAATAGCAGTCCAGAAATTACGTATTCAAAAACTCAAGGTTTGAGCGGGTTTTCAACTTTTGGTAAATGCTTGGAGCACACGTAAAAAAAAAAAAATACTGCAAAAATTAATTAAGCATGTTGTCCTCCATTCGACCACCATAAGCACACGCCCATGTAGGTAGAGATTGATGAAAAAGAGGCAACATCACCCGAAGTCCATGAGCACGAACCCTTTCAATTTTGAATCTGTATCGATCTAGCGCTTTTCTTTTGATAGTATTCTCAAAACCATCAAGGGGTTCTTCTGGCATTATTCTGTTTCAATCAATACTCATGCGAAAGACTGTAGCATTCGTTTATTTAGCATTAAAATATGGAGCAGAACTATGAAGTCATCACAATGGACGATGCATGCAGTTTTAAACTGTGATAACACATATGGGACAGGTATATGCATATAGTGGTCAACCCTACGTTTGAAACCCAACGCAAAACTACATGCATACATTGCATGGAGCCCAACGTTCAATAAGCCAAATGAAAACGTTTATACATATACGTGGCGGTTAAATTTTAGAACTAAAACCTTTCAACGTTTATAAATATACGTGGAGTAGAGCTCTGCATGGCAACTGTCATAAACAGACTGTGCGTTTCTGCATGGCAACTGTCATAAACAGACCGTGCATTTCTGGTAAGCGTATAAGGATATAGTGCTGAAATAGAATCCGTGATTTATGCCGACTTCTGTAGCCCCGACGGTAATATTCTAGGAGAGAATCACTCTTTAGATCTGCTGCGCTGGTCACATTTAGAAAACGTTATCACCACATATTCGCTGGGAGCTAATTTTTCGATATTGCTACTACTGACCACGTCGAGATGTCTTCACAGAGCTCAATCTTCGATGATTCCTAAGATGCTTGATGTTGCTATGTCCAAAGGCACTGAAAACCAGATCTCGCATTCCACATAGATCGATTTGAGACTGTTGCAGTGCTTTCAATTGCAGGCCCGTGAGAACAATGATCGAAGCAAAGGCTTTCAAACATTAGATGCTAAATGGCAGAAACTATGTATAGAGGATTGTTTTCTGGCGGTCCTGGAGGAAGAGCTGCACTGTACGATGTGTTGTTACCTGGAAGAGGTAGCACGCCATCAAAGCTTAGAATAGCTCGTTTGATATTCAGTGCTAGATCACGAATGACACTGTCGTTGGGATCTTTGGGAAGTAGAGATGGCTTCTTACCTCTTCACTGATCTAGAATCGGAGGCAAGGCTGCTATCGATTTTTCGCTTGGTCCCTTTAGCAGATGGGAGCATCATAAAAACAGAAGTAATCGTGCAGGTGGAAGTTGGTCTACATGGTTATCAATGGGTGTTATATAATAGCTAGCCCAGGGATGGGATCTTAATATGGTGGCTCTAGAGCCGCGCAAAGGAAAGCTTTTAGTTGGGCTAGCTATGATTTAATGGTCCTAACTGACCAACCGTCATTGTATAAGACTGTTGTAAGCTTTGCCTAGATCGTCGTACCTGAATAGTTCTCCTCAATCAAGATACCTGAGATTCTGCAATGGAAGATGACAAGTACTGCTCCTCTAATGGATGGGAAAACCGACGAGCATGAAAACCTACGGCGAACACTGAGAACATAAATGAAGAAGCTCGTGCCTATCAAGTAATTTAATCCAAGACTGGGAGAGAACCTTGTACGTGGGGAACATGATAATCCTGACAGAGAAAGGGCACAGAGAAAGCTTACCCATAGCCATTCTCTCTGACGATTCAGTAGTTGACCACACAGGGGTCTAAGTTATTATTTTCATTCTTACAATTGATTAAAATGCCCCTAGCATTATTATTATTTCATCAAGGAGACTTGTGACCTGTGTTATTTTATTGCAGGAAGAACCCCTCTGTTTGCAGATAAGAGCCAAGGTTTTCCCCAGCAAGCAAGAGGACTGGTTTTAAAATCACGTGAGATGAGGAATACTGCTACAAAATCCGCAGATATGCTTGAAGTCACAGGTCGCAGATTTCTTCAAGTCGCAGGTCGCTGATGGCCGAGGTCGCGAAGTCACAAACCCCAGCAGGCTGCAAGGTCGCATATCTTCAATTTTTTCTCCTTTTGTGACCTGCGACCCAGCGACCTAGTCGCAAGGTCACAAGGTTGCACCTTTTCGATTTTTCCACCTTCTGTGACCCAGCGACCTAGTCGCAAGGTCGCAAGGTCGCATCTCTTCATTTTTTCCACCTTTTGTGACCCCGCGACCCAGCGACCTAGTCGCAAGGTCACAAGGTCGCATCTCTTCGTTTTTTCTGCCTCTTGTGACCCCGCGACCCAGTGACCTAGTCGCAAGGTCGCAAGGTCGCATTTCTTTGGTTTTCCCTCCTGTTTGTGACCCCGCGACCCAGTGACCTAGTCGAAAGGTCGCAAGGTCGCATCTTGTCCATTTTCTTACAACCTGCGACCCCGCGACCCATGCAGGTCGCAACAACAGCTCAGGTCGCAGGTCGCAGAAAAGACTGGGTCACAAGGCAACCCAACGGTCAAGAAGATGAAAATTCAAGGAAGCCCAAAGGGCAGGTTGTGTATTATAAATACTCCTTCAGGAGCTTGTAACCAGGGGCTTTTTTTTGGGACTCAAGCTGAGTACATTGTATTACCAGTAGATTATACATTTAATGATGAATACAAGAATTTTGTAAAATCTCTTTGTGGATCTGGCGTTGTTTTATGCGCGAGAACTCTTGGGTATTATATTTTCAGTTTCTGAACATCTTTAGATTAAGGGAACTGTATCTTTAATTCAGTTCACAGTTACATAACAATTTGTTGAGTATGTTAATGGTGGTTGAGTTATTTCACTTTCTTAGCGAATGTTGATGACTTTGTTTATCTGCGTTTGTGTTATCATTTCAAGCTTTTAGGAAGTGAAGGGTGTTCTCGCTATGAGGAACTGTTTCTTTCATAGTCAGAACAGCTTACAGGCATGAACCTAATGAAGTGTTGCTAACAACACTTCCTTCGGTCTTCATGCTTTATTATTTTCTCTTGATACTCTTAGTGTCGTATGTACATTTAATGCATCAAGCATATGTCTTGTATCAGTCGATTAGGTGTGTATTCACTGTTTTATAGAGTTTAAGCGAGACCCAAAGCAAAGGAGAAATCAGTGGTAGCCGGACCCACACCCCGGACGGGATCCCTATTCCAAACGGTTCAAGGTCTAATTGGGACCTTTTACCGGGGAGATCCCCTGTTGTTGGCCGGACAGATTTTCCCATCAACAGAATTGGTGCTAGGAGGGCCAGATGACAAGCTGAGCCTTGAGTGCCTGCAGTTAATCTCATATTTGTAATGGCTCGTTCCAAAATCATTCTCCCGAGATGTTTGTCGGAGTTTTATGAGCCTTGATACTTCATCTCCGATGAACTTATGTATCACTTGTCCCAATTAAAATTTGATGGTGAAAATGGGGTGTCCATAACCCAACACTTTTTAGATTTCTGTGACTTTGGTGAGTGCTACAAAATTGACGATGAAGGTTTGATTTGTTTGCTTTTCTTCCTCACTCTCGAAGGTCGCGCTAAGAAATGGTGCCACAAATTGCCGAAAGCTTCCATCCATTCGTTTGAACAACTCGCCAGTGAATTGCGGCAAGCTTTCCACAGGTACGATTTGCAAAGTGTAGTGATAAAGTTAAATGACATCAGAATGGAACCTCAGGAATCTTTAGATGAGTTCTCTATCAGGTTCATTCATTATTGTTTTGAGTTCCCTGAGAGGGATGTCGATTGGAAATGTTTAAATGAACAGTTCAAGTATGTGATTCTCGTTTCCCTTGAACAATTTCAGTTAGATCGTAGTGTTCCCTATGATGACCCGCAAGTTACCGGCTGTTCAGATTTTGTCCCTAATGTTGCGTTGTCCATCTCCCCGAGTCCAAACCACATTCAGGCCTCCAAGGAGAGTATTGCTATGTGTGAAATTCTCGCTCCTCCTCCTAAGTTTTCAGATAGTCGAGGTACGACCTCGAAAGTTCTGAGCAATGATGGATGGGTGCATGGGGATGAAGCCTACGGTACTCCCTTTGAATATTTCATGCACCATGTTGAATCAGATTTTGAAAACCACAGTGGCTCATTATCTCTCTCGGTACATGAAACCTACCTCAAGCCTACTCAGTGTCTCCCTGGACACAAACCTAAATATGGTTCACATACGGATTATGAATCGACTCCTACCTCACATAAATTTGATTCTCTTACAAAGCCTGTCAGATCATCATTTTCTCTGAATAACACGGATGCGCATGTTGAAAAACCTTGTAAGGTTAACGCCCTTGTGACTCAATATTTTCGTTCATTATTCCCTGGTTGGTTTCCTGATCCCACCACACCAGTAATTTCTTCGAGACATTCAAAATTTCATTATACTGGTATTGGCGACAATCATAAGCACACAGATGGTGTTTCACAATCGCAGTTCAAAATCGATGAATCTTTCAGATCTGATCTTTCTCACTCGGAATCTTTAGACAGACATAGGAGCGATTGTCTGTCTGGGAAACCTCAAGATGTCCTCTTTATTGATCCATCCCAATCGGTAGCTCTCGGGGAGCCTGACATGCCAAGTACCCAACCTGGTCAAACCGATGGTTGTAGCAATCACTCCTTATCTGAAATTTTTTTAAATCATACCACGGAGAACTGTCACTCGTATCTCTTTGCTGACCCCATGAAGACACCTAAATTCGATGATTCGCTTTCGGAAGATTCAAGTACCCATCAGAAAATCGAAACGCTTCAGCTTCTGCCGACCGTTTTTGAAATGACAATTCCCCAGTACCATGCTCCTTCCAGCATAAATGCATCAAATCCACCCTACCCTGGCGAATCTAGAGAATCTGATACTGTGGATTATCAATATGTCAGTGCGCAAACTTTTGACCGAATTGATACAAAGCCCATTGACATTCTGCAACCCACCACAATCCATGATCACATCTACTCGCCTGTTTATCTCACCAAGTAGTCAAAGTTGGAAAGCCCCTTGCTCGAAGGTCCAGAGTTTGTTCAAGGCAGTGAGGAATTTCAGGATCCACTAAACGTGGATTCGGATCCCCATACCCTTGACCAAACCCAGGAGCAACCCCGGACTAGGATTTTCAGAACTAGGGTTTCTACGATTGGATGCGCATGCATCTATAATTCGCCTGGAACTTGCTTATTGTTTCCATTCCATAAAAATGATGGTCCTCAACACCATGATGAGATTGCCGGTCAACTCGACCAACCCTATCCGGTGGATGTACCTACAAATATGCAATGGCTTACCAACCACACGTCAGACCTAGGATTGTGCATGGATGGATGTGTGTCTTTTATAAATGTTGAGTTTCAAGAACATATTGCTATGTATCAAGATGAGAGTGGGATTCATCTTGCACAATCTATTCTAGCATGTTCTTTGGCAAGTATCTATGATCATCTTGCCGTTGCACCTGCTCCTCAGGTAAGTTTTGTTGCTACTGCACTTTTTTGGATACTGGCTTTGATCCTGATCATTGTTGTCATTGCAGGATGCAACTTAATGTGGTGGCTGCACTGGAAAGTTTATTTTACATAGCCCCACCACATCATTGGTTAAACTAGGTTTTAGGTGTAGGCTAGCTAGGACCTGAAATAAAAATTTTAGTTCAAAGTTAATTAGGTTTACTTGCTAAATTTTTTACTTCATGATTTAAAAAGTGTGTTTGTTATTTTACGATTAATATCCTAGGCATCATCATTTTACAATTTTTTTGCACTCATTTCTTTTCCGTTTTCTTGATGCTGCATAAATAATTACTTCTTGTATTGCACCTCTTTCCCACCTACAACTGGTTAATCATTCTCCCACATGGCGTGGCATTGAATCTTCAGCCTCGCCTATTACATTGCGTCGTATGATCTCTCCCTCACATCATTTTTTTTCATATCACCTACCACTTCATGAGCCCTCATTACAACCCTATCACCTTGCAGTCTTTTTTTGCCCCGATTGCTGAAACAATAACCCCATTTTTTTGAGTGAGGTTGCGGTGGCTATCTCAAGAGGCAGATTTCTCTTAGGACCAGTCATCGAAGTCGCATTCTCAACAAGAGGACTATGAGTCTAAACTTATTTAGTTGGGGAGATACAATCTGGTTGCTTATGGGAGACCTAATGAGTTTGAACGGCCTATATCCGTAGCCTAAGCATTGTGCCCAGCGTAGTCCTGGACATCTTAATGACCTGTTTTGCACGCTTCGCCTATTGTGGTGGATGGGATGTGAAGGTTTGGCACAAGGGTAAACCCAAATCAGGATATCTTTCAGTTTCTGCAAAACAAGAAACAACCTCTCTTGCTCGTAAAATAAGTCGGGATCCCTCATCCACCCATGAAAAGTAAGTTCCACGAGCACATGAAAATAAGTTCTACAAGCACATGAAACAAATAAGGGTAAAGGATCGATAAAGGCTTCCTGCACAGAGAGGTAATGCAACGACTTCGCCGGGGTACTGACTAGGCTCGCTGGAAGCGGAGCAACGTTTGTGATTTCTTGAAGTGACTCCGCCGGGGTACTGTCCAGGCCTGCTGGCAGCGGAGCAACACCAGAAACTTACTTTAAAAATACTAAAAATAATAAACCCACTTCCTTGCCCTTCACATCATCAACAATATACTAGTGTCTGTGAGCTTTCTCTTTGATGTTTTTCTGATTAGCGGGACTTAGTTGAGGCACAAGGATTAGGCATACCTATAAAGGGCCAAAGTAACACAAAGGGGACCCGCGGAACTTGTTCAATATTCCCTTGCATTACTATCAGGACTCGGAATTTTGTTGTGATACTGACAGAGATGCTGGATTCTACCAGTGGTTTGCCATTTGTTGTAGCCGCTACAACACCACCCAAAATTTTGGGTATATTTAAAATTTCGGGTTCCCCCTCTACTCGCTTAGGCATTGAAGTCTTTCGCCCGACCTGCAATCAACTACATCCCGCCGACCTATCCCCAATCCCTCACGAGTTGTCTCATCACCATGACTTGATGATGTCGCTGCAATCACGCCATATGTGGGAGGGATCATCTAGCGTACGCTCGAACATTCTTACCGCAGTCGCGCCATGTGTAATGATATTGCCATGCATATGTTTGAATGGAAACCTTTTGTGTATTGACGAGTAAAAGTGCTCCTGCTGTAGGTCATTAAGCATGTTGTTTGAATACTTCTCTTAAGCTTGTTAGTTTCATGTGTTTTATATGTGGTCATCATTATTGAAGAGTAATTATGATGTTGTAATATTCCATGCAGGTCGACCCCACCTGTGACAAACTCCTCAATCTTGTCATGACATCGAGGGAAATAAAATTGAGCTCGATAACAAAGCCAAGGTTACGGAACAGGGAAGGATGAGGATAAAGCGACCAGTACTATTAAACGGAGGATGGTGTGATACATGTTGATCAGAGAGAACCTTCTATGTTACTGATGCGAGAGCTTTCTTCACTAGTGTGCACCAGATGCTTAAAAACGCTCTGTTTGGAAATGTATAGATCCTGCACCATACCATCTAAATGTCGATGGGTGCACGCTAAGGAAAATATTTCACCACTTTAATGAATCTAGCCTGAAGTATAGCCCGGTGAACAAAGCCGACTCAGAAGATCTCCCTAGAGAATGACAATATCATATGGGTGTCGTAAGTCGACGGCAGAGTTTCAAATATGGCAACGCACCTTTGAGAAGCAACATCTGTTTATCTTGAGATACATACTGTGGCATTATTTAGGTTACAAGGAGTACATGTGAAGGAACGAAAGGGCCTTAAAACCCTAGTCTCCTTTGCTCCTACATGTCCATAAAGGTTGTCTATACGAAACTATTAGAGATGGAGAATTTCAAATTGAACCTAGAAGGTTATGTTTAATGCATACACTTTTGGTAGCTAGGCACATTGATGCATACGCAAAGAGAGCCTCCTGAACCATGAGATAGAAAGGGTTAATATTAAAAGGGTCATCAATGTGGCTTGAGAAGCATATTTCGACTCTCGATTTTCCAAAACAAGAAGCCTTCGTATTATGAGGTAAAGAAAGTGATCAAATTAAAACAAGGCTCGAAAGAATATGGTTTCAAGACCATAAGGTATCCTGGAGAAAAACTAAGTGATAACATTATAAAGGGCACACATTCAACGGACCAAGGTGATTTTGTATATATTAATGCAAGGTGCAAGATCATGTAGGTTCCAAAACATATAAAATGGTGAGTCAAGACTATATGGAAAACATTACGAATGAGCTTAATATTTCCATAGCATATAAAATGGTCAAAGGTTATTTTTAAAACATGGAGCAGGCGCAAAGGTTCGATAGTGGATGGGAGACAATATATATGTAGACAGAAAATAGAAGTTGAGAATTTTCGAAAAAGAGAGGACAGTTGGTCCCTGGAAAAACGTGGAAAGGTTTTCTCCCAACTCGGAGAAAGAAATAGAGTTTAGATATAATCTTGCCAAGAGTAATCTCAATTATTCACAGTTACGGAGGAGAGCTCAGGTCATAGGAACATGGGATGACCATGATTATGGACTGAATAATGTTGGAAAAGAGTACCGGGGCAAAAATGTAAGCCAGAGACTTATGCTAGATTTCAGATAGTCCAAGACGTAAACAAGCTGGTGTGTACGCTGCATATATGTTTGGACCAATTGGAAAACAAGTGAAGGTAATTCTTTTGGACACTATATACCACAGAGATTCATTACTTAGTAATGGTGAGATGTTGGGTGAAACTCGATGGACACAGTTAGAAGAAGAGATAACGAATAAATTATCTCAAATTATCATCATCGTGGCCTCAATTCAGGTTATGTCCAATTTTTCTGCTGTAGTTCAACCTTTGTTTTACGTAGAATCTTGCGCACACTTTCCAAAGGAACGAGATCACCTTTTCAAACTTATTGCAGATAGCAATCGAAGTGGAGTTATTTTTATAAGTGGAGATGTCCATTGTGGTGAAATTATAAGATATGATTGTGGTGTCAGTTATCCACTTTATGATATAACTTCAAGTGGGCTTACTCAAGCAGTAGAATATGCCGTGTCATCTTCCGTTTCTTTTAGTTTTTGGTAAGACTTGCAGCAAGGTTGACTCCCAGTACTATGAGAGTGTCTGGGAAACATTGTCGATATAAATCATGCATATACGGAAAGCCAAACTTTGGAGCCATTGAAATCGACTGGGATGCAAATCCAGTAGTTATCAAAAATGGAAGTGAGGGATGTACATGGAGAACTTGTAACAGATAAACACATTTTGCTTTCAGAGTTACAAACTGGTTTGATAAAGAAAACAAATCTGACAGTTAGAGAAACTAGGCAACACTGCTCTCTCGGATATATCTACCATGGCTTACAAGGCATCGGCTGGCTCTTAGTTTGTATTCAATGATTTTGGTAATTTTCACTTTGGTATTGGTACTAGTACTGCTTTTGGCAATAGCAGTCCAGAAATTACATATTAAAAAACTCAAGGTTTGAGCGGGTTTTCAACTTTTGGTAAACGCTTGGAGCACACATTAAAAAAAAAATATTGCAAAAAGTAATTAAGCGTGTTGTCCTCCATCCGACCACCATAAGCACATGCCCATGTAGGTAGAGATTGATGAAAAAGAGGAAACATCACCCGAATTCCATGAGCACGTAACCTTTCAATTTTGAATCTGTATCGATCTAGCACTTTTCTTTTGATAGTCTTCTCAAAATCATCAAGGGGTTCTTCTGGCATTATTCTATTTCAATCAATACTCACGCGAAAGACTGTAGCATTCGTTTCTTTAGCATTAAAATATGGAGTAGAATTATGAAGTCATCACAATGGATGATGCATGCAGTTTTAAACTGTGATAACACATGTGGGACAGGTATATGCATATACTGGTCAACCCTACGTTTGAAACCCAACGCAAAACTACATGCATACGTTGCATGGAGCCCAACGTTCAATAAGCCAAATGAAAACGTTTATACATATACGTGGCGGTTAAATTTTCAAACTAAAACTTTTCAACGTTTATACATATACGTGGAGCGGAGCGCTGCATGGAAACTGTCATAAACAGACTATGCGTTTCTGCATGGCAACTTTCATAAACAGACCGTGCGTTTCTGGTAAGTGTATAAGGATATAGTGTTGAAATAGAATCCGTGATTTATGCCGACTTCTGTAGCCCCGACGGCAATATTCCAGGAGAGAATCACTCTTTAGATCTGCTGCGCTGGTCACATTTAGAAAACGTTATCACCACATATTCGCTAGGAGCTGATTTTTCGATATTGCTACTACTAACCACATCAAGCTGTCTTCACAGAGCTCAATCTTCGATGATTCCTAAGATGCTTGATGTTGCTATGTCCAAAGGCACTGAAAAACAGATCTCGCATTCCACATAGATCGATTTGAGAATTTTGCAATGCTTTCAATTGCAGGTCCGTGAGAACAATGATTGAAGCAAAGGCTTTCAAACATTAGATGCTAAATGGCGGAAAATATGTACAGAGGATTGTTTTCTGGCGGTCCTGGAGGAAGAGCTGTATTGTACGATGCGTTCTTACCTAGAAGAGGTAGCACGCCATCGAAGCTTAGAATAACTCGTTTGATAGTCAGTGCTAGATCACGAATGACACTGTCGTTGGGATCTTTGGGAATTAGAGATGGCTTCTTACCTCTTCACTGATCTAGAATTGGAGGCAAGGCTGCTATCGGTTTTTCGCTTGGTCCCTTTAGCAGATGGGAGCATCATAAAAACAGAAGTAATCGTGCAGGTGGAAGTCGGTCTACATGGTTATCAATGGGTGTTATATAATAGCTAGCCCAGGGATGGGATCTTAATATGGTGGCTCTGGAGCCGCGCAAAGGAAAGCTTTTAGTTGGGCTAGCGATGATTTAATGGTCCTAACTGACCAACCGTCATTGTATAAGACTGTTGTAAGCTTTGCCTAGATCGTCGTACCTGACTAGTTCTCCTCAGTCAAGATACCTGAGATTCTGCAATGGAAGATGACAAGTACTGCTCCTCTAATGGATGGGAAAACCGACGAGCATGAAAACCTACGGCGAACACTGAGAACGTAAATGAAGAAGCTCATGCCTATCAAGTAATTTAATCCAAGACTTGGAGAGAACCTTGTACATGGGGAACATGATAATCCTGACAGAGAAAGGGCACAGAGAAAGCTTACCCCTAGCCATTCTCTCCGACGATTCAATAGTTGACCACACAGGGGTCTAAGCTATTATTTTCATTCTTACAATTGATTAAAATGCCCCTAGAATTATTATTATTTCATCAAGGAGACTTGTGACCTGTGTTATTTTATTGCAGGAAGAACCTCTCTGTTTGCACATAAGAGCCAAGGTTTCCCCCAGCAAGCAATAGGACCGGTTTTCAAAGCACGTGAGATGAGGAATACTGCTACAAAATCTAGAGATCTGCTTGAAGTCATAGGTCGCAGATTTCTTCAAGTCATAGGTCGCTGATGGCCAAGGTCGCGAGGTCGCAAACCCCAGCAAGTCGCAAGGTCACATATCTTCGATTTTTTCACCTTTTGCGACCCGCGACCCAGTGACCTAGTCGTAAGGTCACAAGGTCGCACCTTTTCGGTTTTTCCGCCTTCTGCGACCCCGCGACCCAGTGACCTAGTCGCAAGGTCGCAAGGTCGCATCTCTTCGGTTTTTTCGCCTTTTGCAACCCCGTGACCCAGCGACCTAGTCGCAAGGTCGCAAGGTCGCATCTCTTTGGTTTTTCCGCCTTTTGCGACCCCGCGACCCAGCGACCTAGTCGCAAGGTCGCAAGGTCACATTTCTTTGGTTTTCGCTCCTGTTTGTGACGCCACGACCTAGCGACCTAGTCGCAAGGTCGCAAGGTCGCATCTTGGCCATTTTCTTACAACCTGCGACCCCGCGACCCAGTCAGGTCGCAGGTCGCAACAATAGCTCAGGTCGCAGGTCGCAGAAAAGACTGGGTCGCAAGGCAGCCCAACGGTCAAGAAGATGAAAATTCAAGGAAGCCCAAAGGGCAGGTTGTGTATTATAAATAATCCTTCAGGAGCTTGTAACTAGGGGATTTTTTTTGGGACTCGAGCTGAGTATATTGTATTACCAGTAGATTATAAATTTAATGATGAATACAAGCATTTTGTAAAATCTCTTTGTCGATCTGGTGTTGTTTTATGCACGAGCACTCTTGGGTATTATATTTTTAGTTTCTAAACATCTTTAGATTAAGGGAACTGTATCTTTAATTCAGTTCACAGTTACATAACAGTTTGCTGAGTATGTTAATGGTGGTTGAGTTATTTCACTTTCTTAGCGAATGTCGATGAATTTGTTTATCTGCGTTTGTGTTATCATTTCAAGCTTTTAGGAAGTGAAGGGTGTTCTCACCATGAGAAACTATTTCTTTCATGGTCAGAACAGCTTACAGGCATGAACCTAATGAAGTGTTGCTAACAACACTTCCTTGGGTCTTCATGCTTTATTATTTTCTCTTGCTACTCATAGTGTCGTAAGTACATTTAATGCATCAAGCATATGTCTTGTATCAGTCGATTAGGTGTGTATTCACTGTTTTATAGAGTTTAAGCAAGACCCAAAGTAAAGGAGAATTCAGTGGTAGCCGGACCCACACCCCGGATGGGATCCCATTCCAAACGGTTCAAGGTCTAATTGGGACCTTTTACGGAGGAGATCCCCTACTATTGGCTGGACATATTTTCCCGTCAACAGGTTGAAGAACATAGGCTGAGCTAAGATTAAGTCTTTGATACTACTGTAATATCCCAAAATGGGAAAATCAACAATACTTGCACATAAAACCCATTTTTCAGAAATATTAGCATCAACAGAAAAATGCAGCCCATGAATCCATTAGATATGACATTATTGAACTTATATCTAAGAGGAAATCAGAAACAAATGACTTTTGCCTAGTTAAACAGGCCTCCCATGCTGAAAATAGCTTAAAAAGTGATGAAACCCCAAGACTGCAACACACAGAAATTACTGCATAAAGAGACTCCGCAGTTATTTGAGGGTTATACTTAGAAAATGGAGAGACAATCAGATCTTCTATTACATTACTCAATGAGGCCAAAAAACATAGATCTAGTCTCTTTTTACATAGATCCAAATGATCCGGCAAGGGTTTCTTGAAATAAATGATATACAAGAAAGAACTGTTGCAGATCTATGGCTGAATCATGCTGTATAGCTAAAGCTCTGCATAAAAATGGCTGATCATGCAAAGAAATGGTTGTAGACTCTCCTACTAGCTTTCCGGGAAAAAGGCTAATCCTCCTCATGGCAAACTAGCTCATAAAAGTGGGGTTTTAACCCCTCCCACTGCACACCTTAAGAAATAACGCAGTTTCTACAAGGGAATGTGTTGTTGCTGAAGGTAACTGCTTGGACTAACACCAGATAGTGGAAAATTCAGCTCAGAAAGCTCCTCTTAGATTTCTTAAACAAGATCTCCTTGGAAGAGTAGGGAATTCGCACATGAGAAAACCCTTGCACTAAACAGTGCATCAAACTTAGCTAAATAACCAAAGTATGCAAAGAATTCTAAACAGAGCACATACAATATAATCTTCAATCCTCCCCATATGGTTTCCATCTCATCCATTATATAGTTGATGAGCTTCCTCACCAAGGGTCCCACCCCATTATGAGGTTGTTTCCATGCAAAGGCTCCTCCACCAAAATTACGTTGTCTCCATGTGCCTTGCTCATCCTTTTACAGAATGTTTGATTTAGTCAATCTTGACTGGATCAATTTTGACTGGATCAACCTTGACTAGATCTCCATGCCTTGTCTCCTTTCACACTCAAGGTGTCTTCATTTTGACTAGCTAGATTGATCTTCATTCACATTGAGCTGTCTTCATTTAGGATCCACTCCTCATATAAAAATGTTGTTGACTTGGTCAAAATTGACTTTGTCCACACATTTTAGACCCTGTTCACACATGTGGATGCTTGATCTAGTTACTACATGATCCCTTTTCACATTACGAGGGATTTTTATTCGCATTTAATCAAATTATGAGCCTCCTTGCCCATTTACTCATCTATCTAGATTTAAAAGCAAAATTAATATTCCTATTAGCTGCACTCTAATTTAGGAATATTACAAATAATTTGGAAATTTAAAAAAATATCACATATTTTAAAAAAATTCATTATTAATTTAATTTTTTTATATGCTAAGAAATACTACTAGTGAATAATAAAAAAGTTGCAACATAAATAATATATAACAAAAAAAATCATGTATTTTTTGAATAATAAAATAGTTGTAACAAAAATAATATAGAATAAGAAAAAACTATGTATAATTTCCCCCTTTAAATAAACTAAATTCCAGATGAATACCATGGATCAATATCATGAGCTGTTTTTGTATTTTATTATTATTTTATTTTATTACCTAAACTCAATTTAACTTATTAAAACACATTTAAAACTGTTATATAAAACTATTTACATTTACATACAAGATTTTAACATAAAAGTCACCAAAACCTAAATTCAATTTAACCTATTAAAAAGAAAAGAAAAATTAACATTATAATATATATATATATATATATATATATATATATATATATATATATATATAACTATTTACTTGTGGATCTAATGGCCTAAAACATTTCAATAGTCTAACATTTAATCCAATGGCTCAGACATAGATAGAGTGGCAGCTAGGGGAGTTGTTTTCAAATAAGAATGCCTTAGGGCATAACCTTACGGCATAATTAAAAAATGTTATAAAATTAAATTAAAATAAAGTATTTGTAAAATATTTTATTTTGAAATAAGTTATGGTTATTGGGCATGTGGTATTGATAAGTAATGGTATTGGCCAATGGTATTGTAATAGAATAATTAAAATCCTAGATCCATGACATAATAATCAAAATCATAAATGGCCTATGGTATTGATAAACCATGTATTATGATTTTCTTCCCTTCTCTCCCTCTCCCTCCCTCTCTCTATCTTTATCTTCTGGGTATTGGCCCATGGTATTGTAAAAAATATTATTTAGAAGTTAATAATATCCATGGTAAATATTCACGATTAAAAAGCTTGTTATATTGTCAATATTAAATTTTTATCGGCTTATTAATTAAATTTAAATATGGTTATGCAATCATTATTTTAATTTATATGGTAAAATGGATGTTAATTTATAAATACTATTTATATGTTATATATTTTAATGTGATATGTATATTATACTTTCTTTTATCAAAAAATTTGTTCGTAATTTTATTAATAAAAAACTAAGTTACAATAAAAAAAATGAATTTAAAATATATCTCCAATATCACATATCACATCTAATGCTCACACTCACAGTCACCCACAATCTATCTCACATATCACATATCTCATCTAAAGCTCACGCTCACACTCACACGCACCCATCCTCCCTAAATTGAGTTGTAGAGTGCCTCTTCGCGCAATAAGAATGGATTTCACTCTTCTTTATCAAATTTTAAAATATTTTGAAAATATATAATCCAAATAGCCAATCATACATGTGTCCTTAAAAAAAATGAATTCATCATACCAACTTTAATTTAATTTCAATGTCCCACTAAAACAATTTTTATCACACATGACTTCCACATTCATCCATTTTCAATCAAATTTGAAGTTTAATAATTTGAACCATTAAATAGAAACCATGGAAAATTTTAGGGACTAATATTAGCAAGTGGGCTATTTTTCCATGTTTTTTCCAAAAACAAATTGTCAATTTCTATTTTTCTATAAAAATAATTCGCCCAAATTTTATAATATATAATTAAATATAATTTGGTAAATTTTCGAACTTAAAATTTGATATTTTAACTAAATGTAATATGATGGGTTTTCTAACTTATTTTCATGTCCACTTCATTTGTAAATTAGAACCTTTACTCTAAACAATATGATGTCATCATTGCCAAGATATCCAACCATGAAACGAATGTAAATTAAGTGAGGGAGCATGTGTCACCCATTTCTGCAGATAGCAAATTGGAATTGTTTTTTCCCGGCCGGCCACAACAGTGATTGAAAAGAACAGACTACAACTCGTCATCTGGCAGTTGACGCATCAAAGTCTGACAGATCTGGATGCATGCAGGTTAACCAATGGCCACGTTGATTTCCTCAGGAAACCTTCAGAGACAGAACTTTACGTGGTCGTCGGGGGCATCAACAGTAGAGACAGAACCTGACGTGCTGTTATCTCAGAATGGCTCAGTGACAGGCCTCTAGAATGGTCCTCATTGGCACATGTATGTACTCTTAAAACGCTGAACGATCTCTAACTGTTGTCAAACTATTCACCACATACATTTAATTTTATAGGCTTACGACGTATCAGGTTTATTATTTAATATGTTGTATTATTGGCTTAATTTACTATTTAATGTGGTGTATGATTTAACAATATAAGTTAAATCCCTGAATGTAGATAGACTTAAGATTGGAAGTAGCTTATATATCCTTTTACTAAATTGTTTTTTTTTTTTCACTAAGTTTTTAATAAACACATAACATCATTAAAAAATTATAATTATTATTATTAAAATAAATTTGTGAGGAAATCATATGAGAAATTTTAGAAACAATGCGTTTCAAACTATTAAATGTAGTTCATCATCAAGATAAATTATAATTATTATTTTCAAAAAATTTAAAAACAATTTAAATATTAAAGAAAAAAAAACTATTTACATAATTTAAATATATTACTAACATAAATAAATAAATAAATATTAAATTTAGTAATAATTTAAACTTTTTAATTATTTAAATTTATAATAAATTTAGTTATAATTTAATTTAATTAATTATTTAAGTTTATTTCAATGATTTTGGCTATTTAAAATATTAAATATAGTTTTTAATTAGACTTTTTAGAAAATAATTCTATAAATAGGTAACTTTATATAAATTTTTATAAATCTATATTAATAACTAGTTAAATATTTTTTTTGGTCTCTCCTAAAGATTTTCATTAATCATGTGTAATTTTAATTTTTTTAAATAATTTTATTTATCTATAAAGTTGATATTAGAGTATTTTATTTCATATGGACATTGAAGTATTTTATTTATCATTGAGAGTGAGAGTGAAATGTTTACTTACTATGGATAATGAGACTCTCCTAAGGCTTGCAAAATGTCTTATCAAAAGTAAAATGCAAGCTTGAATCTTGGTGGGCTAGGTGGATAAAATTAGTGGGGCGCCTTGGAGGACTAGACATATGGGACCCTACTCTCATAAATCAAAGAATTAGAGAAAATTGGAATCGAAAATTAAATCTAACCCAAAGACTTGGTTAGATCAAGTTCTTATTGCAAATACTCTCAATAGGGGAATGGAAGAAGGATAAATCCAATCCAATCCACACGACAAGGGACCCCATCTAGAAGCTTAACTCACCTACATCCAATCTCATTAACAAAAATATTAGCTAGACATTAGGAAATGGAACTATGCTCCACTTTTGGATGAACCCCATAATGAATCACCCTCCTTTTTGAGATTTAGAAGCTTTGTGTCCCCTCCAAATCATTTTAAGTAGGCAAGGATTAACACGTTGGCTCAAATCTCTTAACGGATTGGCTCGAGACAGTGGGCATGATGGAATCTTGATGATATCCCCACTAATCTCCTGCCTCTTATGGAGAACCTGAAAGAAACACTGATGGGTTGTGCCCCTTAGAGCCATTAGGTAGAAGATCGATTGGCTGGACATCACATGTATACATGGTAAAGGTTGGATATGAAGACTCTTCTATTCTCTATGCAGGTTCCCCACAAATCCTCTCTTTGGAATAAAATTTGGCACAATAAAACTATTCCCAAAGTCAGTACCTTTTATTGGCTTCTCTCTCATAAAAAAAATTGTCCTTTGATAATCTCAAAAAACCGGGCATCTAAGGTCATTCGTGTTTCCCTATATGTGCACAAAATGAGGAAACAATCTCCCATCTCTTCCTTTCATGTCTCAAAAAAAACGAGCCTGGTCTATAGCTTGTGGTTCTCACTTTGTCTGTCTAAAATGGCTCATTATATCTCTGCCATTATTTCTTCCCAGTAAAAACACTATATGGGTACCTTCTCGGGGAAGCCAAAATTCAAATGGATTTTTCTCTCACTTCCTAAATACAATTGTTGACATATTTGGTTGTCTTGCAATAGTTCCATCTTCAAAAACTCCAATCTTCCTTCCAAAACAATGGCCCAAAATCCCTTTCTCTTTGGGTTGGATTCAACAGAGAAAAAATAAGATAGGAGATTGTCTTTTGAATTAATCACATTGTTGGGATTTGGTCAACGTTTCGAACCATTTAATGTGGTTTATCCTTGGGGAAAAGGTGGAGAAACCATTCTTTCCAAATGTTTAAATAGTAGAGATGCATCTATGTCTAGAGTTAATCGTTAGGAATTAGATGTTAGGAATTAGTTGCTAGGGATTAACAAAAAATATGATATTATTTATTTATAAATTAAATTAATTTAGAATAAATTGATATTTAATTATAGAATGAGAATTAATCGTTTCTTAGGAATTAACCATTATGAATTAGTAATTTATAATAATATGTAATCAATTATTTATTTTTGTTGTATTTATTTATTTTTTATTATTATTATTATTATTTATTTATTAGTTTTTTTAATTAAAAAAATTAAAATATTTATAATAAAAATAAATTATCAAAGTATTAATATTATTATTAAATATTCAATTATCCAAGAATAACTAAATAATAAAGCTAAAAGGGATAAAAATAAATAAAAATATTACATATTTTATGAAGAAATCTTTCGGTAATAATCACATTACAATGAACAATGTCGACGCGTTTCGAACCAACCAGTGTGGTTCATTATCAGGACTAGGTGAGAGATAGGTGAGAGATCAGATCCGGTCGTTGAGTTTAAATAGATGTAGAAATGGAAAAACAGGCCGCTAGAATAACAGCTTATTTGACTTTGAAATTTAATAACGGTTAGTTCTATTAATTTAATTATTTAATAAAATCCTAACGTCTAGTTTAACTTTGAAATTAATAACGGCTAGTTCTATTTAATAGTTCAATTTATATATAAAAATATTTTTATTTTATTAATATAGTTAATTAATTATTAATATTATTAATATTATTTTATTATAATTATTTATTTATCTATCTTAAAAAAATTATATATATATATATATATATATATATAGCAATTAAGAATATAAGGCAGGGATCCAACACCTACTTATATTCCAACCGTCATCTCTATTGAGATTTACGGGTCTTTTTTCAATTTCAATGGCCTCTCTTAACTTACGATGATGAAAATGGTCAATCGTGGCTAAGACCTTAGCCTCTTCGATGCAGATTAAATGGATTAATAAATAAATAGATAAATACAATACAAATAAAATAAGATAAAATAGAAATAATAATAATAATTAGACGAGAAATCAAGAGGAGAGGGAAGGAATTCAACTCCTGTTTAATTTCCAACCATCATCCTTGTTGAGATTGATTACACACTTCTGATTCTCAATGGCCTCTCTTAGCTTACTATTATGGAAGTGATCAACCTTTGCGATGACATGAGAATCCTCAATGCCGACATGGTGCTTAGATTTCACCACATGTACAACTAAAGTTGAGGACCAAGAATGATTATGCCTAATGTATGTTGCATGTTCCTGGATTCTTTGGTTAATGGAGCAACCCGTTTCACCAATGTAAGGAATCCCACAAGAGCAAGGAATTGAGTAAACTCCTTTCAATTCTTTAGGGTTGAAAATGTCTTTAACCGATCTAAGAGAATTTCTAATGGTATCAAGGGGCTTGAAAATGGAAAAAACTATATTCTTCTTAAGAATCTGAGCAATATTATCACTAGTTCCATGGTTTTTTTTAAAAATTAATATATCTATATATATATATATATATATATATATATATATATATATATATATATATATATATATATATATATGAAAATGATTAAATATTATTCTAAAACACGAATTCATAATAGTTAATTCCTAACAAACGACTAATTCTTATTCTATAACTAAATATTAATTTATTCTAAATTAATTTAATTTATAAATAAATAAATAATATTCTCTTTTTTGCTAATCTCTAGAAACTAATTCCTAATAGCTAATTCCTAACAACTAACTCTGGACACATATGCATATATGATATTTAAACACTTCGAAAAGCCATGTTTTTCACCTTTGTTCTGAGGATAAACCACATTAGATGGTTTGAAACATCGACCAAATCTTATTGATGTGATTAATCCGAGAGACAATCTCATATCAATATGGATAAAAAAGTCTAAGATTTAGCATTAAAAACTAAGATACCGAGATTCCCACCTAGATAATTATGAGCAATAATGAATAGACTCTTTGTCAGAAACTTTGGAATCCATCCCTTCTTCATATCTTACCAATCAATTTAAGGAGAGGGTTTAGAAGCTCTGTCTCAGATGCTGAGATGGAAAATTGGAAAAAGGCGCAGAATGGTTGGATTATTTTCTTCAATGGTGCTTAAAAAAATAATCCAGGGTTCCAAGAGAAGGAGGGATTATCCTTTATTACAATGGAAAACAAGTGTTGAAGTACTATTGGGGGCTAGGAAAGAAGACCAACAATTGGGTAGAAATGTATGCCATCTTTCTTGGGCTAAATTTGGCAAAAGAAAATGAATTTTCTTAGAATGTAATAATGATATATCCTCTCCTCACTATCCAATATCTCTACAAAGGTGATTTTCCTAAGGAAAATCAAATTAAAATTATTCTTCACGGAATTTTAGGTATCGTTTACCACTTTCAGAGTGAGACCTTCTACCATATCCTCAAATTTAAAGACAAAGAAGCAGAGAAACGAGTGAATCTTTCGTGCCTTTTAAAATTGGACCAAACCAACATTAATGACTTGACTGGATGGTGAAACATCCCATTATATATTTTTTTCATTAACTCATATTAAATTTTATAGAGATTCTAGGAAAGCCCTTATAAAAAATCATGCATATAATATTCATGCCCCCCCCCCACCCCAATAACCCCCTCTTTCCCTCTCATTGGAAAAATAACAAATCTTATGATTCATAATCTAGGCACTTCGTCCAGGGCGAGGTGGTTGATGGTGTTCATGCAATGCATGGATAGGTCAACCTCTCAATGTGCTTGTATGCATCAAGAGAGGTGATCGAATTGTACTACATCCAATTTCCTAATTTTGCATCTAAAAATTTGATGGCTTCAAGGAGGTGGTCTATTATGGAATTTAATGGGGAAGAGGTTTCTGTTGCATACGAGTTCATTGGAGTTGGGATTAAATTCACGGAAAGTGATGGAATTTCTTGTAGCTGCCTTTCATGGTGGCTATCTCTACAATGGTTTCAGTTGAACACCTCTTCCAGTAGGGAGTTTATTCTCGTAATTGAAGGTGTAAATTGCTACAAAGGGGGAATTTTTTGGGTTTAGTTTTTCATTGATTGTGTTCTAAGTGGATATTTGAGAATTTTTTGAGTGACGTGGGTCTCTTTGCGGACCTATGAAGCTAAAGATCATATTTTTCTTGTTTGCAATAGTGCAATTTCTCTCTCTGACTTGTCTTGGAGATTCATGTTGATTTGGGGTGACAATATTTTCACTAGTCTTGTTCATCGGAGAAATATTTCATTATTTGGTGCACTATGGTCCTTTGAATGGTTTGGGAAGCCGTAATTTACCTTAGTTTAGGCAGGGGTAGTGAAATTCAATTTAGGATTTGTTTCATCAAGAGTTCCCACTTGCAACATGGCTCATCTCAATCTCACAAGTTTCTTCCACCTTTTTGGAGTGGCATGTGCCTTGTAGCTCTTCCCCTAATCTTTTCTACGTTATTAAATTTAATTTTCCTCCCTGGAATTTCCTCTGACACTAGTGACTTTTCAATTTTCTACTATCTTTGTGTTATCCCTTGAACTCATTCACATTCTATCTTCACTGAAACTCAACTCCCTATCCTTGGTAAATGTTTAATGGTGTTAAAAAATTGTCCCCTTACATTTGTAGGTGGTGTTAGAGATGAAAGAAGCATCCCAAATATTTTGAAGAATTGCACCTTGAGAATATGGATTTGAATTGGAAAATTCATCATCAAATAAACACAACCTTTTTTATAGTGTAGGAACTTTAGCAACTCAAAGAAAATATTAATGACCATGATGATGAAATTGATGCCTTTAGAAGGAAACTAAATGAGTTTTAGATGCATATGGAGATAAGTGAAAACAAAATATCCTCAAACAATGCACCTAGGTCATGCTGCTAGAAATTTACAGATCAATCTTATCATATATTTGATAGAAGATCCCCCTCTCTTCTAATTATGAATTCCCATTATATATTTTTTTTCTTTTTGTTGGTCCAGTTTTGTAAAATGTATGCATGTCTATCATTAGCAATAGTAGATTTTCATTTTGGCATTTTGGATCCAATTACCAATCCTCCTCTAAAGGACCAAAAACATGGAAAATCAATCTAATCATGTCCCATTTATTTTG
This sequence comes from Pinus albicaulis, assembly GCA_034641835.2. Classification (NCBI taxonomy): domain Eukaryota; kingdom Viridiplantae; phylum Streptophyta; class Pinopsida; order Pinales; family Pinaceae; genus Pinus; species Pinus albicaulis. Next base: position 358,314,207 of record CM076573.1, on the reverse strand, counting down.
TTGTGTTCAAACACAAAGTTACTACAAAATATACTCATTTGTGTTAAAAAAATGAAGTATTTACTAGTAATATATTTTTAATGGGAAATCACATGTGAAAAGGCTTGAATTGATTAAGTGTCTCAAGGTTATGACTTGATATGATAACTAGTAGTTAATTTATAATTTTCTTTCTATTAATATATTGTGGGGAAGAAAATTTTTATATACAATTAGAGATGCGCGCTCTGCTAGGGTTTCCAGGTTTCTCGTTCTGCAGAAACCCTAGCTTCCCTTGCAACCCTACCAAAATCTGACAGCGCTACCACTTGTTTGCAGCAACGCGTTGTACGCAGCGATGGAACCGGAGAAGAGGGGGGGGGGGGGGGGGGCGGTCAGCCTCCCCCTGCTAATGACCGAGAAAAACAAGGAGAACCTGACCTGAGCATGAAAGACTCGGCTACTGCGCAAGAGACGGAGGTGAATAAGAAATCGACCTCTGAAACACAAACGGAAGTGCCGTAGGTCACGTCTTCGACCTGCAAGTCTATAGCTCCAGATAGAACCAAAATTGATCTTCCCAGTCATCGGATTAATGCCAGGATTCAGTACATGAGAGACCATGCTCTCATCGAGAAATTTATAGGGTTTTGGCCAACTGAAAAAGCCTTACAAGGATGGATTGCATCCAAATGGAAGCCAAAAGGACATGTTAATCTGAAACTAGGTCCAAAAGGTTTTTTTACAGCTGATTTCAACTGTATTGAAGACAGAAATAAGGTTATGGATGGCGGCCCCTATTTCTTTAACTCGGCAGGGTTATACCTTTGAAACTAGGTAGAAAGGTTTAACCCAGATCAAGAAAACTTCAACTGGGCTCCGGTCTGGATTCGTCTATACTCGCTGCCTCTAGAATATTGGGATGAGGATTCTCTTCAAGTGATTGGAAAAGGATTAGGAGAGTTCATTAAAATGGCAGAAGAAACTAAGCTCAGAAGATACACCTCCTACGCTCGCATCTGTGTCTACATGCAGCTGGACAGAGCACTCCCAGATGCAGTAAGTCTATTTCATGATGATTACGAATGGATTCAACCGTTGGACTATGAACATGTGCCTTTTCGTTGCAGAAGATGCCATGCTCATGGGCATCTCTTCAGAGACTGTCCTCTAGTAGCTCAAACTAAGAGTCAAAGCACTGGAGACAAGGAGGATGCAGATGGGTTCACCAAAGTTCCGACTAGGAGAAGAAATAACAAGAAACCCTCCTAATCCGGGCTTAAACCTAGCCCTTCCTCTTTTGTCCCCTCCACTAGCAATAGTTTTGCCGCCCTTGCCCATTCCGATACTCAGAACGATGATATTCCTGCTGCGCCCATTACCTCGACTCTCTCTGACCCCCCTTCGTCTCAGCTCAACCCCTCTGCCTCAGGTCCCTCTCAAGCTTCTCTGCCAACAACTACCCTCTCAGATCTCGGCTCCTCTTCAAAGCAGAAGCAGGTGTCTTGGAATCCCAATCTCATGGACTTGGATGGACACTCCCTTAACCCCAGTCAGGACAGCAAAGACACCCAGGAAAACACACAGATCACTCTCATGGAGGAGGACTCTGAAGGCTTTGATGTAGGGGATCTGGATCTTATAGGCCTAGAAGATGCTTGTAGAAAGAAAGAATTTGACAAGATCCCACCTCACCAAATAGAATCTCTCGAGGTAGTCCTTACCAAATTTCATCAGCACAAAAAATTAGGTATCCAGCTAGGCAGCCATTGGGACAGTCTGAAGGTGTTGAAGGAAACTAGAAAGCGGGGCAGAAAACCTGAGTGGCAGCGCACCATCCAGATCGGGGCGATGTTGGTGGATTCAGGGCGATATCCCAAGTTGACCCGGTTCTTCAAACCACTCGCAAATAGTTCCCCATGAAGTTAATCTCCTGGAATGTAAGAGGGCTTAACGGCCAAGGGAAGTACAGGATGATCAAAACCATGATTCAAAAGGAGAAACCTCAAATACTCTTTCTTCAGGAAACGAAATGAAACAACAATCTGCTAGGCTCTATCTTGTCAAAGGCATGGCCCAGCAGCAGCTCGGTAGCAGTGGATGCCTCTGGATCCTCTGGAGGTCTTGCAATAGCCTGGGACACTCATTCCATGCAGCTATCCGATTTTTATGCAGCGCACAATCTCATACAAGCCACATTCCATCCTATCGGCACCAATATACATGGGCATTTGTCCAATGTTTACTTTCCTCAAGAGCAGAATAGCAAGGCAGCGCTCTTAGATACCATGGCGCATCTCAATTCGAACAGATCCCATCCCCTTTGGATTGTTGGAGGAGATTTCAATATGATCCTGAGGATGGACGAGAAAACTGGAGGACGATCCAAATCAGATCCGAAAAGAAGTCATTTTAAGAACTTTATCAATAATAATTGGCTCATCGATATCCCCTTTTCCAATGGCATATTCACTTGGAGCAACAGAAGAGTGGGAGGTCAGAAAATCGCTTCAAAGTTATATAGATTTCTAATCTCGGATAATGCTATACACATGGGGGGAGACATCACAAACTCAATTTTGCCCATTGCTGGATCAGATCACTAGCCCATCTTGTTACAATGGAAAAATATAGGGCCCCAGCTAAAGCGGTTGTTCAGATTTGAAGCCTTCTGGCTAACACATCCTTCCTTCAAAGAAATGATACATGTGGCATGGAGAAACTTCAAACCACCAAAGGGTTCAAAAATGTATCAATTTCAGCAAAAGCTCAAATTCCTCAAAGGTCAAATTAAACACTGGAATCAGACCGCCTTTGGAAATATTTTTCAGGAAAAGAAGGTCCTTGAGAAAAAAATGAATGAGGTGCAACAGGAAATCATCACTAAGGGACGGACAGAGTCCCTTGCTTCTAAGGAGCATGATTTTCAAAAGTAGCTGGAGGAGCGATACAAACAGGAAGAGATCCTTTGGAGGCAGAAATCAAGAATCCGCTGGCTAAAGGAAGGTGAAAGAAACACCAAATTCTTTCACGCCTCCACCATGCAGCGTAGGATGCAAAACAGGATCAGCCACATCATCAATCAGCAAGGGGAAAGGATGGAGAACCATGAAGATATGGAACATGAATTGGTAGATTACTTCAAGAGCATTCAACAAGAACCTCAAATAAACAGACAGACGACAATCAACCAAATCAAGCAGCTCATTCCTAAATTGGTCACTGCTGAGCATAAACAAATGATTCTCCGACCTGTCTCCCCCCAAGAAGTGGATGAAGCTATGGCGCAGTTCAAGGATGGTAAGGCTCTGGGACCTGATGGTTTTACATCTAATTTCTTCCACCATTTCTGGGATCTTATCAAATTTTAAGTCTGGCAGCTGGTTGAGGAGTCAAGAACCATGCACTGGCTTTTTCCCTCCCTCAACGCCACCTTCATCGCGCTGGTACCAAAAGAGGATCAGCCCAGCAAACCGGAAAAATTCATACCTATTGCTCTCTGCAACGTTATTTACAAAGTCATATCCAAAGTTATAGCTAACAGACTCAAACCCCTCCTCCCGCTCCTCATCTCTACGGAGCAGACTGGATATGTAGAAGGGCGACAAATTCTGGATGGCATAATTTTAACTCATGAAATTATGCACTCATTAACGGTTTGCAAAAAGCCAGGTATGCTCCTCAAGATTGATCTCTCCAAAGCCTTTGATAAGCTGAATTGGAACTACATACAACATATCTTAAGTGCTTTTGGTTTTGATCAAATGTGGATCAGATGGATAATGAGTCTCATCACCTCCTCTTCTTTTTCCATCCTTGTCAATGGGGTTCCTTCTCCCCCTTTCTATCCCTCTCGAGGGATTAGGCAGGGGGATCCTCTCTCCCCTTTCCTCTTCGTTCTCATGGTCGAAGGCCTTGGCCGCTTAATTCACAAGGAGGTTCACGCTCACAAGCTGCGTGGCATCTCCCTTCATGGCGCCCCTGTCACCACCCATCAGCAATTTGTGGATGACAACATGCTCTTTGGTCATCCTTCTGTTTAGGAAGCTCGCTCCTTCAAAGCCATTCTCCACCTTTTCTCTTCTGCCTCTGGACTTTCCATTAATGATTCTAAGTCCCAGATTTTCTTCTTTAATACCCCTCCTCTCACTCAAGCCAATATCTCCCGTATCCTTGGATTTTCCATTACCTCTCTCCCTGACAAATACCTGGGCGCCCCTCTCATCGACTCTGCCATCAGACACTCCTCTTGGATCAAGCTCCTTGAAAAACTAGAAGCCAGGCTTTCCTCTTGGAGCTTCAGAGCTCTCAATTTGGCCAGTAGACTCACCCTCATTAAAGCCGTGCTGCAATCGATGCCCCTTTACCTTTTCTCTATTCTAACAGCTCCTACATGGGTTCTCAAGCAAATCAGATCTTTGCAGCGCAATTTTCTTTGGGGCTGCTCTGGCAAGAATCAGAAGTGGGCTCTTGTGAGCTGGAACATTGTTTGCACTCCCAAGGATGCAAGTGGTCTCAATCTCCGAGACCCCAAGCACGGTAATGAGGTTATGGCTGCTCGCATATGGTGGAAATGGATGTCCAAACCTCACACTCCCTGGGCCAAACTGTGGACAGCTAAATATGCTAACAGTAGACACTCGGCAGATCTGATCAGGCTTGTTCCTGAGCAACCAGGTTCCCTTATTTGGAATGCGGCCAAGCAACACTATTTTCTCATCCAACAAAACAGCTTCTGGGAAATACGCAATGGCAACTTAGCAAGATTCTGGTGCGACTCTTGGCAGCAAAACTCGACTCTTCTCGATACTTTCCCTAGTATCAACATGGGAGATAACAGAAATTCTCTCGATGTTAAGGTGTGTCATCAGTGGACACCTTCCAATAACAACGGATTCAGACAATGGAAACTTCCTCAGCTAATTGCGCCTCATGCTCAAGGCATTGATTTGGAAGCTCTCAGCAATGAGCTCCACAGAAGGCAAATTAGAAGCTCAGAAGAACCTGACATTCTTAGGTGGGGTTACTCTACCAAAGGTATGTTCACTACGAAAGAGGCCTACTATCTCATGCATCCCACGCCTCTCCCCCGTGACTCTCTTTGGGTTTTGATTTGGAACAAGTTCACTTGGCCTAAGATCTCCACGTTCTTATGGCTCCTCACTCATAAAAGAATTCTTACCTGGGACAATCTAGTCAAACGAGGCTTCACTGGGCCTTCTCAATGCCCCAACTGCCTTCAAAATGCAAAAACCATCTAGCATCTCCTATTGCTTTGCCCTCTGGCCAATACCATCTGGGAAAAATGTAGTTTTCGATGCCAGAAGATCAAACCCATGGGAGATATTACCAACATTATTCGTACCTGGCCTAAAATCCCCTTCTACTCCCCCTCCTTAATGCTCTCCGGTTGCTTCTTCCTGGTCTTTTGTTTTGGTCCCTGTGGAAAGAAAGAAATAAACGTATCTTCAAAAATCAAGCCTCCTCTCTGGACTCCCTGTGGATCTCTTTCAACAACAACCTTCAGGAAAATCTTGCTCTCCACTCCTGGAATGAAGATGACTATCCTAAAAATCCCAAAGAAATCTCCATCTGGAAAAATTGGAATCTCCAAATTGCGTTCTCTCCTACCCTCAAGATCCGTCCTATTCCTGATCCGCCTATGCAATGGTCCCCTCCTCCTGATGGTGTCTTCAAACTAAATTTCGATGGCGCCTCCAGGGGGAATCCTGGTCCTGCTGGTTTTGGGGGTATTGTCAGAAACTCCAAGGGAGAAACTCAAATCATCTATTATGGCTCCATCGGATGGGACACTAACAACTCAGCTGAATTAGAAGGCCTATGGCAAGGTCTCTGTCTTATTCAACATTACAAGCTCTTTCCTATCATAACAGAGGGAGATTCTCAAGTTCTCATCAACATAGCCAAGCGGCTTCTTTGGGGCACTAATCCAGCGAAAGTGTCACACAGTTGGAGATTAGCGGCCAGAATAAACAGGCTAAGCGACTAGTTAATGCAACACAGGGCAGTATCCTTCAAGCATATTAAGCGGGAAGGCAATAAAGTTGCAGACCTCTTGGCCAATTTTGGAACGGACAGCACTAGCACTCTTACTCATGGCCCTCTCAATAGTATCCATGATGAAGAAATGCTACGGAATTGCACAATGCAGGTGCATAAAGACTACTCCATTCCGGATGCGGTTGATTAATGGCATGGATGGGATGTGCCTCTCCGCGCACTTCCCCATGGTGCTGGACAGGGCAGCCCACATGGCTCCCGACACCTGCATTAATGAACCTCTTAATGCTCCTGCTCACGCGATTGTAATTCTTCTTGGTCTGCTCACCCTGCTAACGATTATGGAAGTGCTGCTTGTTATGGAAGGAATTCGGGACAGCTCCGACGATGCCACTAGTTCGGAGAGCCCGCCAGCTCCGCTGCAAGGTATATGCGCTCCTGGTTCGATAGAGGCCAGTGTGAAGACCACCACGGGGAGGCGCTGCTCTTTGCACGCCTTCCTTGAACCGCTTCTAGGTTTTCATTACTCTCAGAGTCTGCATTGCATTCTCAATTATCTCTCCCGTGCTGGCACTAACCTGCGTGGTGGGCTTCTTGGTTGTTTTCCTGCTCCCCCTGCCATTCTCCGTATTGACCAGCCCGTCGCCCCTCCCCCTGCTATCCCTGCCGCCCCTCTCGACCCCGGTCTCCTTCGTCGTTCTCTTGGCAGCATGCCTCATCTCCGCGAAAGGATGAGGAGCAGACGAGGTCTCAGCCGAGGTCTCTGTCGCCCTCCTCCCAGTTCTTTCTCCGCAGACGACGACCATGAACTCAATCTGAGCCGACGTGGTGTAAGAGGAAGGGGTCGTGGCCACTCTGGAGATGCTGTCAATGTTTCGATGGACGCTGCTTCGACCTCTCCTTCCCTTGCTCACGCGCACGGTAGCAGCTCTCCCCCGCCAGTCCCTCCTAGCAATGCTCGGCCCACTATTCGGCAAACTTCGCAGCGTGCGGAGCTCAGGTTCGACTATACCTCCTCCAATTCTGTCCTCACGGCCTATATCACGGTTACTCTTCGTGAAGAAATCCCTAATCATGCTGCGCCCCGTCTGGTTTCTCTGCTCCCCCCACCGGGTTCTGGTCCTCCTAGTGCAGTAGCTGTTCCTGCCAATTCCCCTCCCTCTCCACAGGATCAGCAAAGAATCAAGGTAGCGCACTCTGGCGGGATGGATGCTCTCGACTCTAGGAAGGATGACAGCAACGAGGATTTCGGTTGCAGGATTATCGAGGAACCACCTTCTCCAACTCATGACTAGCCTCTGCAAAGCTCTTCAGGTTTTTTTCTCAAGTTTTGTAGATAATTCTATGCTTTGTAGCTTTGCAGATCAGATGAAAAAGTGGTTTCTGAATTCCGGCATTTCTTTTTATGTTTGTTTAGTTTATATGAACTCAAAACTGGTTTCCCTCTTAAGGGCGGTTAAGACTTTATGTTTAACAGGACTGGTTTCCCATTCTAGGCAGTCCAGATACTCTTTGAATAGCTTGTCTATAAAACACAGTGCTCAGGCTTTCATAGCTGACACTGTGCCTGTTTTGTACCAGTAATCTTTATACATAATAGAATTAGTCATACTTAGAAAAAAAAATATATTGTGGGGAAGAAAGAGGGATCTTTGAGGATTTCACTAGAATGAATATATAGCTTTCATTGGATTTCATCAGAATGAATATATATATATATATATATATATATATATATATATATATATATATATATATATATAGATAGATATATATATAGATATAGATATAGATATAGATATAGATATAGATATAGATATAGATATAGATATAGATATAGATATAGATATATCTATATCTATATCTATATCTATATATATATCTATATCTATATCTATATCTATATCTATATCTATATATATATATATATATATATATATATATATATATATATAATTCAAATTGTTAGCAAGAAAGGTTAAATCAAGTGGATTTTCTATTTGAAGAGAGAGAGAGAGAGAGAGAGAGAGAGAGAATCTTGGGGATTAGCTAAAACATGAAAATTATGTTTTTTATGGGGTTATGGAGAGGATATAAGTCACAAGTTCAAATTTCATTGAGTCCCTCGAGGTTACAGAATATTATTTTAGGTGGCCTCTATCACTTTGAGGCTTATGTTCCTCATCTAAAAAAATTGGGTTTGAAGAAGTACTAGTAGAGGCAAGAACCTGCTTTGTATCCTACCTTTGAATGTTTTGGTTGTTAGCATGGCTATTGATAGTAATCTCAATGTTGAAAACCTCCATACATAGCACATCAATTTCATTGTCCATTATGTTTAGTCTCTAGATGATTCAGTGTTATTTATTAGCCATCTCTTCCTCCACTTGAGCTATGAAAACCTTATTCCTCCAAACTAGCTCAATTAATTTAAGAGTGGAGGTAGAAATAAAAGCTACTGTAATGGATGTAGAAGTGGATATAGTGGAGAATAAAAAATCCCTACCATTGACTACAAAGGATAGTGTATGAACACCAATAGATTCAACAATTGAGTTAGTGTCACTAACATTGACCATATCAAAAGAAGGAGAGTTCATAGGAACACTTTGAGCCTAAGTTACTATAAAATATATAATTTAAGGAAGGTTTCCTAGAAGAAGGTGATCTAGGTGGCTCCAGAGATGTACACAGGATAAAAAGGGTTGATGAAAGCTCAAAAATCAAAGTGTTCAAATTGCTCTTAAACTAGGTTCAAGTTAAAGAGTATGTCGCCCTGATCAGAACGATGCGATTCACACATCAATCCGAGCTTGTATAAGAAATTTAGAACAGTTTGAAGTTTTGTTAAGGCAAGGCAAGTGGGGCCCATAGCATGCCACATGGCATCCTAGTAAGCACATGGGACCCACATGGAAAGCCCCTAAGATGTTGACACATGGCGCTCCTCCATTGGCCCCTTGCACCTGCAGAAAAGACAAAACAAAACGATATTTAATTTTCCACATAAATACAAAAAACAAATCATTAAAAAAATAACTATATATTAAATATAGTTATTAAACAATCAAAATAAATTTAAATATGGTAAATTTTTATGTAAAAAAAACCATATTAAATATGGTTAAATTCCATATTAAACAAAACCTCCATTTTTGTTTTTGAGAGTCATTACAATATGGAGATATGAATTCCATATATTATATAGTTTGAAAAAACTATATTAAAACTAATATTTGGTTTTAAAACAATATTTTGACTCAATGGGATTTGACCTCAAAACCTCCCAACAACAACTATCTTAATATGATTATTCCAACCAATGTGCCAACCTCTCACTCTATCTTATTCATCCTCACACTTTATTATAAAATGTCATTCAAATGGTTCAAGGAAACCATAGAGAATGATGAAGAATACATAATAGATAAGGGCAGAGGGAGGCCAATGGAGCCGTTAGTAAAGAGAAGGCAGGTCAGACGGCAGACGAACACGTAGTTCAAGGCATGATAGTGCACGAATTTCGAGGCATAATCCTTTTTGATGCTTGGAGAATCTTTTTCATTCCAAGGAACTAAAATTTTCCTATGTTAGAATGTATTGAAATTTATATGCATTTTAACCAGAATATCGCAGGGAACGCAATGGCGAGGTCAGATTCGCCTTTTGAGCAACGCTTTTGTAGGTTCCTTGTGGAGGAGAATATTTAGGAATCTTGAGGGAATATTATAGATTCTTTGGAGGCTGAAATTCGTTGGTGTTAGAATGAGGTCAACCTTATACTCATTATTCTCATAATTTCGCAAGGATCTCAATGGTGAGATCAGATTCCTGTTTTGAGTTGCAGATTTCCAGATTCCTTGTGAAGCAACATCTTTGAAGAATCTAAAGGGGAATATAAAAGATTCTTGAAGGCCCTGATTTCGACAGTGTCAGAATTAAGAAAATTGACATTCGATCCTACACCTCTCGAAGACAAAAGTTCAATGGTGCAGTCATATTTTCCATCTGAGCCCTATGTTTTTCGGTCACTTTTCAAAATGGAGTTGCAGGTGTCAACATTCAATGTGTGAGAAGTGGTTTTCAAGATATTCGACGCCACGAGATTGATGGTACAACCAGGTCTAGTAGTTTATCATCCTTTTCTTCAGATAGCTCCAAGATGTGAGATATATATCGTGTGATCATGTACTTCTTTGTCTCTTTGCTATGAGATGCATTGTGCTGTATAGATCCATGTTTGATGTTTGATGTGGGATCTTGTTTTGTTCTTGATGTGAGATGTAATTTATATCATGGATTTGTTTTAGTTTGTTTGAGATCCATTTTTTGCCATGTCAACGGGATACTCATTGTCACCATGTATTTTTTATTGAGATCCCTTTGTTGCCATGTTCAACAGGATACTCATTGTCATCATCCATGTGAAATTTTCATGCTAATAGGAGTCCTTTTTGGGAGTGAGAGTTCTTGTAGCAGAACATCTCGTGGTGGGATCTAGTCACTCCTGCGTGAGGGAATTTTCCTTATATGACAGAAAGAAAACACCATTCATGTACATCTACACTATTTCCAGCACTTAATGTAGTGACCTACACCATCTTCAAGTCGAGGCCCGAAGACGTAGTTCCTCCTAGACGAACTCTGTTATCAATATCGTATGTTGCTAATGTTTGTTATGTTCCTATTCTTTACAGCATGAATATGTTCATTTATGTTCATTAAAATTTTTATTAAATGTAATTCTAACACATCAGATGAAGTAAAAGGTCTTGGTCTAAAGGGTAGCGCAATTTGCCTAGATCGGGGGGTCTAGATCAAGCTCAAAGGTATCCAAGATCTCTTATTATAGCATATTTTTCCTCAACCTGATCTTTTGAAGACCCTAAATGAAACACTAGTAGGGTTTGCTAGTGTATGAACACCAACAGATTCAGTTGTCGAGCTGGTGCCATTAACATTGGCCATATCAAAATAAAGAGAGTTCTAAGGAACACTTTGAACATAAAATATATAATTTAAGGAATGTTTCCAGGAAGTGGGTCTATATCATGAAGCTCAAAGGTATCTGGGATATATAATTAGAACATATTTTTCCTCAACCTGATCTTCTGAAGACCCTGAATGAAACAAAATCCAACCAAGAAAATTACCATCAAGATTGTGAAGGAAACCTTTATCTTTGATTTATTCCTCAAATGATGATCCCCCTAGTGAGGGTTTGATTTTGTTGTATTCAATTGAAATGGTTCAAAAGAAACAACAAATTCCTGCTAACGCCTTCAGGGTGAAGGATCACCACTCGTAGGAGAAAGCCACAAATTCTCCTAGATTAGCAAACCAGCTCATCAACCACTTTTAGAAATAGAAAAATTCACATTAGGGGAATTTTGAGGTCTAAAATGGGCCTCCTAAGAAAACTATACAACCAAAATAAACTTTATAAGAAACAATAGGATACAATATGATGATGTCAACCATGGGGGATGATTAACCATTTTTCAAGTAAAAGAATAAAAATATTAAAAAATAATAAAATAATAAAACTACTTTTTCAACTCATATTTTCAACATATCTCGCAAATTTTTTACTCAAATTTTTAGCGGGAGTACTCATTCGATGAAAAATTTAATTCATCACCCAAGGAGTACCCATGTTGCATACTTTTGATGGACCCTGCTACACGAAAAATGAGAAATACATGAAAAAACGTGATTGCAAGCATATTTTTCATGTATTTGTCATTTTTCATGTAGTATGATCCATCAAAAGTATGCAACATGGGTACTCCTTGGATAAGGAATTAAATTTTTCATCCAATAAGTACTCCTGCTCGAAATTTGAGTAAAAACTTTGGGAGATAAGTTGAAAAAATGACTTGAAAAAAATATTTTTTTCTTTTTTCCCTCTAAATTTTGATGATATAATTAAATATTCATTTATCATTTCCATTGTTATTTTATAATTTCCTTAGGAGGCCCATTTTAGACCTCAAAATTCCCCTAATGAAAGAATAATTACCCTAATGTAGGCTAGAGCACATATCACTCACTACAAAAATTGTAAGGATAACATACAAGCAAATAACCTTGAAGTTCAGTTAACTCATCCTTAGTTGAGTAATTTTAGATAGCTAAGTGGCCTTTTATTGAATAATGTTGGAAACCTTTCCATAGTAAAGCCAAGTTTTCCATGGATTAGTGTTTTACAATTTCATTTATGCTGGTTTGGTCCTTTCTTGATGCATACCAAAAGTTGGTGGGGTTCAGTTTCGTTCAATCCAATCAAGTGTAGGCTATAATCAAGCCTTTAGGGATGCTCCAACATTTTCTGGTCAAAGTGTGGGCCCTCCTTAAAAATTTTATCATTAACTTGAATCTCCTTCACACCCCTCATAATATGAATAATTAGAAGGATTTTCACATGTGGTACCACTCCTTCGATGGCAATAATCATATTTTGGAAAGGATTAACAAAGTGTAGGATGAAATACTATGTAGAAGATAGAGGATATGATAACAAATTGAAGACTTGCAAAATTCACTAAAAAATAATCCTTCAAACCCATATTCATCTAACAACACTATCAATATTGACAATCGAATTTTCTCTAACTTGAATCTTCAAGTCTCCCCACACTTTGGTGAAGCAAGGCTAGAAGATGTATTCTATCACTAAAGTTATGATTATATACTGTAAATATTGTGTTATTCTGCTTAACTTTTGTTGTATTATAAGTATATATTTAGAAGTTCAAATATCATGGATGTAAAATTTTTGAATCCATTGGACATGTTTCTAAAATAAACATGTAGAAAAACAATTCAATAGGTAAAACTCAATTTTTATGCATCTATCACAAATTTTTATTAATATACATTTTCATTTCAAATTTAAAAAAAATCAAGTTTCATTTTTTTTTTTAAATTTTAATATTATAAAAATCTCATCTAAAATCACAAAAATCTCATAAAATAGTCATATCAAAGTGGATGAGCCATTTCCATTACACAAATTGTGGATTTTTTTTTTTTAAAGTATGAATGAAATGTTCACATGGCTGAGGTAAACCTCATTTAAAAAAATCCTTGATGGACCAATGTAAATTGTGTGCAAGTGCATTTTGGTTGGATAATTATTCAACATTAAGTTAAAAAATAGTAATTTTCTCAAAAAAGTGCAAATATACACCGAAGGAATAGAATATTTGGGAATATCATCTCCCCAATAATAATGTCAAAAATAAGCTCATAATTAAAATTTAGAATTCAAAATTAACTACATAATTTCAAAAAAATATTTTAATAATACAAATAATCATAATTTTTTATTTCTAAAATACAAATAATTAAATAAAATTAATTACATTCAACATGTTTTTCCATTATCAATTATAGACAACATGATCAACCACATTGAACTCGGTTAAAGGATACTTGGCCATGGTCATCACGGTTAACATAATTAACCATTCTCAAACATAGTTGGATGTTTTACATGGTCAACCATAGTCATTTATGGTTAAATGTTGACAACCATGGTCGTCCATAGTTTACTTGAGTGAATCTTCTTCAAAAAATTTCAACCATGGTCATCGGTGGTCAAACATGGTCACCAAGTTAAACATAGTCAATATGGTCACTCATGGTCACCTTTAGTTAGCCATGATAATCATAGTCAACCAAGGACATTGACAATATACTCACACAACCACATATGAGCGACAACCACATATGAGCGTCATGCCCACTGACGATTTACTTTCACAACATTAGTAAATGTAATTGATATACAAGAATAAATAACATTTTCTAAAAAACATATATCAATAGCATTTACTAATATAATATCAATATTAGATATTTAAATCATAGTTGGATTGAATTCGGTAGGAAAAACTTAGACTACCTAAAATTCAATACAAAAAAAATTTAAATATATATTTTTTAAAATACTAAAATATATTATTTTTTTCAAAATACCAGAATTTTTACTTATTTTAATTTCACAAATAAATTATTTTTCCCAATTTTATTGTGCAACTTGAAACTTTTTCTTGTGTTAATGGGACATAATTGTTGTTTTTTTTATCTAATATTGTATAAAACAACTTAAAGAAGAAACATAAAATTATATCTTTCATGTAAATAAATAAGAAACCTCAACCTCAATCAAACCTACCTGTTATTCCAAACCACACTAAGGATTTTCTCTAAATAATAATTAACAAATAAAAATAGATATTTTTTAAATAAACTATGAAATATTTTGAATTTTTTCACCAATAATAAGTTATTTAAATTATTCCTGAATGTGATAAAGATATCTCTATGTACATTAATAAAAACATTCAATTCAAAAAATAAAAAATTTAAAAGCCCAATATCATCACAGGACGTTGTTGAATATATAAAGGGGTCGAGTCCTCATCTGCTTTGTTGGACGATTACGGTGTCTGGCCTAGGGGATTGCGACATGCTGCAAACGGTTTTCGCTCCAGTAATCCACTTGTCCTCATTGTAATACCAGTTAAATTATCTTGACTCTTCCCTCAAATTCGTTCATTTTTGTTGTCATTCCAAATACTTTTTCCATTTCAAATCGTCAATCAGTTCCAGTATAACTGGATCTTCCAATCTGTAATGAATGCATGGCTAACCATTCGGGAAAATGGAATGCGACTTCTTAAAATATACAGGCGCACGTATATAGATATGTACAAATATTATTATATCATTGAGTTCTGCAAAATGAACATGGACACCCATGCTCCACAGTTGTGCAATCAAACCAGCGAAAGTATCCTAAAAACTGAAAACAGTGGCCTCGCATTTTGTCCCAGTGAGCCCACATACAGACCTAGGATTTGATCAATTTAATGGGAGTATGGAGCGATATTGAGACCTGTGTTAATGAACCGTGTAAGCCACAAGCTTTTCCACTACAAATTTATTCTTTGTACACACTTCGGGTATGTCTTCGAGCTACGACCTCCATATAATATATATTTTTTAATTATTTAAAATTTCCAACCTACAACCAATGTATGTATCTTATTTGTGGGAACAATGAATGTGTTGAATCATGGTGTATCCTCTCACTGTCCACATTTTTAGAAAGTGTGGCAGAAGGGAAATTGTTTGGGTGATTCTCATTAAATACAATAAAAAAATTTCCCCACCCATTAAGATTTTAATTTGGAGTCGTCTAACGAGCCGGAGGAATTGCCCGAACGGTCAAAATTGGCCGGAATCCGGGCCAAAAAAATTTAAAAAATCTTGCAGAAACAGTGTTTGAATCCTGATTTTGACATTGGAAATGGATTCAGCACCATCAAGAACCTGTAGGACACCCAAAATATTAAACTTTGATAGCTATAACATGGATTTAGAAAAATTCCTGCCGGATTTTCTGAAAATGTTATCGGAATTTTCATGATTTTAAGGGCGATTCCTCTGGCTAGTTAGACTACGGCTTTTAATTTTAAAAGGCTTAAAAGAGAGATGGTAGAAATTTGAAATTCGTACTCCTCGTCGCATAACCTTTTTCATAACTCCAGTCAATTGGCTAGCGTAGAATATGTATACGATAACTTAACTTTGCAACTTTGCAGCTGGAACCAAACCAAGGATGAGGGTTTACCGAGGTCATAATTTTTCTAGGAAGTCATTTTTTCGCTAGAATTTTGTCATATTATTTTATAAAACATTTAAGGATAGGAGTGTTTAATTATTATTTTTGGATAGTGCAAATGGATTTAGCACCATCAAAAACCATCTTGATACTCAAAATCTTGAAACTTGAAAGTTGTAACCCAAACGATCCAACATTTTTGTTGAATTTTTTATCACAGTCTTGCTAAATTTCTACTATTTTTCAAACAAATTTGAAGCATAATTAAACTACTCTATTAAGAAAAGAATGGTTGTTAAATTTTTTTAACGTGTCACTGACGGTAAAGTGTCGATGCCACATTAATGGGCTTGGTATGGTCGAGAATGGGCATCCAAGGGCTGAATTCAGAAAATAAATAAATACAAGGTGGTTTCGGAAAATATGCCTACCAAGTACGGTACGTTCATTCCTTTTTTTTTCAACTGTGAAAAAAACCTGGCTTATATTATGTGCCAATGCATATTTCTGAAACATATCTTCATCAAATCTACATCATTCATACCAATACAACATTAACTTTCAATTGCTAACACATCCAAAGTAACCATAACATGGAACGCCACCCCAATGACAGCGTCTAACAATTTGGAAGTGCATGTGTTGGAACCTGTTGTGCTAATTGTTACACATCATTTTTTCACCGTCCCTGCAATCCCCATCCCGCACATTGGAGGACCATTTCTGTGACTTGTATGAAGTGTCATGCCTTGCAAAGAGTATCATTGCATCCCTTGCCATGAGGGGAACATTTCCTCTGTTGACTTTTCCTTGAGCAGACCATCAAAACACATGCTTTTGGGTTGGCGCTAGCAGTCCGTTATGGCCTCGTGCTGATGAAGGAAATTAACACTAAGCCCCGCAACCATTGGCGCTCTGTCCTAGTGAGCTGCCCGCGCCAAGCTATTTTTGGAATGTTTTTTAAATATAGAAGCGAAGTTTCCAAGCTAACTACTTCGTGAGAAAGTCAACTTGGGTTGTTCGACTGCATAACCACAAACACCTTCCTTTGGCCTCTTATTTCCACCTTTTGTGGGAACCTCCCAAAGGATAAGGCCTCCGTTCCACCATTTGAGGGATCCCAACCACCTCCTCTCCTTCTATAAATACACCTATCTCGCATAGATGCAGCTAACTGAAGAGGAATTGCTGAACATTTTGTTGAAACAATCTGATATAGCTGGTGAGATAGAGCAGAGAGAAAGACCCTTGTCGAGAGAGAGCTTAGTCTTTTGTCTCACCATGTCCAAATTCCTCGATGAATGCTCGAGACACACTTCAATTAGACCTGCTGAAGAAGGCTGTGATGTCAAGGCTCTGGTTGTAATCTCTTTCTTTCTCTTAATATATACATGACTAATTTTTTGGTTCCCGTCTTGTGTTAATGTGATTTGTTTTTACACAATACATTTAATCCTCCTTAACTGAGTAGCTAGTTATGAATGCAATTATTGTCATGTATGTTGTTTTTGTCCTTTGATCTTTGTGCAGGCATCCGAATACTATTGCTGAAGGATCGCGACGTTTCGGGACAAGGATCGGGAGACCTCTGTTGCAACTACAACAATCTCGTTGGGTCACAGGTAGGACAATCTATCCCAACTCGTTTCATTCGTTAACGAGGAACCAACACATTAGCATGTCCTCTTACTGCTAGACCCACCCTAGGGCTAGAGGGATCGTCTTTGTCCGTAGAGGGTATTTACCTATACAACAAGTTGGCGACTCCGCTGGGGATCAGTGTGTGTTTTTCGTCTTGTTGTTTGTTGAGAGTTTGACTGGTCGAGTCAACTTTGCTTGTTTGATTACTTTTCTGCCTTGCTTGACTTGCTTGACTGTTCTGAATCCTCCTGTTCAGTTCCAGAGTGTCAAGATTGACCTCTGCTCAGTGGTTTTTTCTCTTCGTTGTGCCTTCCAAGCTGAATTCGAGTCGCTTTTATTTTTGTCATTTTAATTCGCTGACTGATTGTGTTAGTATTTCTCGATTCTTTGTGTCTTTTGTTTTTTGGATGATCACTTGCATTTTCGTTTAACTCTCCATTTCGTCACTTCGAGCATAGATCACATTGCTCATTTGGATCATTTTGAAAGCTTTTTGTTTGCTTGGAAGAGTGCATCATTGTTTTGAGTGTGTTTTTATGTTTGTATTGCTTTTGAGTTATTCATTTTAGATCTCTACATTTGAACTACTCAAAACTACTGTTTTCTTTGCTTTTTAGTGTAATAGTTCATTGTGTCCTTCATTCATCTAAAAAACAAAAAATTTCATTCTTTCGTTTGGATTGAAAATGAAAAGTTCTTTTGCATAACTAGCTCTTAGCGAACTAGGAAAGAGTTTTTCATTTCTCGTTTGGTTGTATTAGGTGCATTAGTTAAATTATTCTTGTGTTTTCATTGATTGCTACTTTGTTAAAGATTTCTATCCTTCTCTTAGTTAACATTCATCGAATGGAAATGGTGTTCTTTTGCATGTAGTGTGCATTTAGGAATTCGAGATCACATTCGGTAGGGCCTTGAAACTGAAAAATTAATTCAAGATCAACCTTAAAATCAATTCAATCAATCTAAGGAAGCATTGAAACCTAACGTACATATTTTAAAGGTCTAGGCTAGTGACATGTTTTGGCATTGTTAAACCTAGTAGTTGTTGTTCACCACCTGGATTTAGACAAACACAAGTAACTCCTCCTGTTCGAAGCTTTTCCAATAGAAATGACGCTAAATCCTCTGTGTGGCTTTGAGACAACAGTTCGACCAATTATTTTGATTAAACTATCACTTTGATCTCTTGAATTTTTTGGAATTCTCTATTTGAAACATGTGATCCGTGACTGTAACATCTGGTATGACTCCTTAGAGATGACTATACCTAGAAATTGTAGCATTTTTATGGAAAGATCCATTGGAGAGGAACGGAGAGGTAAGGCCACAACGAAGTGAAGTAAAGCTAAGATACTCAGCTAGACAAGGATTGTGGGTGCGGAGTCCACACTCAGTGGCGACAACAACAAGGATTTCTTTGACATGCTATATTTCAATCAAATTTTGAATAGATGTTACTTTATGGCCAAATAGCATAGCAGAAGATTTCAAACAAAAAAATGAAAAATGTAGATAATGCTTAGCCTGAACAATTTAAAAAAAACATGTTTGGTATATTATAAAATTTTAAGTATTTTGATATTTTAATCAAATTTTGAATAGATGTTACTTAATGGCCAAATAACATAGCAAAAGATGTCAAAAGAAAATGAAAAAGATAGATAATACTTAGTCTGACCAATTTATAAAAAAAAACACTTTTGGTATATTATAAAATTTTAAGTATTTTGAAATTTGATAATAATTTTTTTTAATAAATATATAATATATATATTTTAATTATTTAAAATTTATTTTTAAAATTTCCAACCTACAACCAATTTATGTATCTTATTTGTGTGAACAATGAATGTGTTGAATCGTGGTGTATCCTCTCACTCTACACATTTTTAGAAATTGTGGCAGAATGGAAACTGTTTGGGTGATTTTCATTAAATACAATAAAAAATTTCCCCACCCATCAAGATTTTACTTTAAAAAGGCTTAAAAGAGAGGTTAGAATGGTAGAAATTTGAAATTTGTACTCCTCGTCGCATAACCTTTTCCATAACTCTAGTCAATTGGCCAGCGTATAATATGTATACGATGACTTAACTTTGAAACTTTGTAGCTGGAACCAAACCAAGGATGAGGGTTTTCCGAGGTCATAATTTTTTTTGGAAGTCATTTTTCACTAGAATTTTGTCATATTATTTTATAAAACATTTAAGGACTTTGGGTTACATTCAGCAAAATCTTGAAACTTGAAACTTGTAACCCAAATTTTCCAAAATGTTTGCTGAATGTTTTATCACAATCTTGCTAAAATTTCTACTATTTTTCAAACAATTTTGAAGCATAATTAAACTACTCTATTAAGAAAATAATGATTGTTAAATTTGTTTAACGTGACACTGACGGTAAAGTGTCGATGCCATATTAATGGGCTTGGTTTGGTCGAGAATGGGCATCCAAGGGCTAAATTTAGTGAATCAATAAATACAAGGTGGTTTCAGAAAATATGCCTACCGAGTACAGTACGTTCATTCCCTTTTTTTTCAAGTGTGAAAAAATCCTGGCTTATATTATGTGCCAGTGCATATTTTTGAAACATATCTTCATCAAATCTACATCATTCATACCAATACAACATTAACTTGCAAGTGCTAACACATCCAAAGTAACCATAACATGGAACGCCACCCCAATGATAGGCTCTAACAATTTGGAAGTGCATGTTGTTATAACCAAAATCGTACCTGATTGGCTGCTGATCAGACAACTTCAGTGTAACTATTTCAAACCAATATTTTGACTAAGGCTTAGCCTCCTCAGCCTGAGAGGGCTCTATGGAATAATGATATAGATATATGGCTAACTCTATGTGTCTTGGTTTTGTATGTTTATAGGTTGAAAAGATGGAGGCTTACTACCATTGGGCTATGGAGTTAGTGACAGGGATAAGATCACAATAGCTCTTCTTATAGAAACTGAAGCTTGTATATACTTCAATGAAAGAGAGACATGTTCAGTAAAATCCTAATAACTTGAGGTTCAAAGGAAGTCAGAGCATATGATATATGAATTCTTAGTAATGATATATCAAGGTATTGAAAAGGAAAGTATTAAAAGGGATCCATCAAAGCTTAACACTTAAGGGAAATAAGAGCATGAATAACCATGAATTCTGAGTAATTTAAGCATTAAAAATATTGAAGAAAACCTTCCAAAGATAGGACCTAAAAACTCATTTGACCATAGTTCAACACTTAAAGGAAGTCAGAGCATGGCTAATCATGAATTCTGAGTAATAAGAATTGCAACTATGAAATGGAAACATTTCAAAAATAACATATAAACTCATTGAAATATACAAAGAATCTCAGGTCTAAAAAGTTAAACTGCTTCTGTATATATCAGTCAATCCAGAGCTTTACAAAAGTAGTTTTTTTATAACATTTTCCAACCCTGAATACATCAAATTCTTTACTACTTATAGGCATCTTTCCTTTACATCAAGTCTTCCAAGTGGCTAGACCATTTAAACTTTATTACTAACAACAAATCTAACCACTAACTAGATCTTTAAAACTAGGACTAACACCTTTTCAAATCAGGAGTTAGAGTCCTACTATGACTCAAACACCTAAATATTACATTTAAACTAAAGTGATGTAAATATTCTTCAAAAGGAAACATATCTTTGAGTCTTGCTAGCCATCACCAAAATATTAATATCATAACTGCCTTCATGAAGTTACACTACCTATTATTAAGGATATGTCAGTTTAATGAATTGGCAACTTGTGGACTGGTGTCTTCAAACTATACCCATAACTGAATATCTTCACTTGGAAAATCACTGATATGATACTATTTTTCAACTCCTTGATATTATTTGTCATTCTAACGAGGAACGACGTTAAGTATTTATTTACCTTTCTCCATCTTCCCAAAATTTACCATCAAATCTGACCTTGCTGTCAAAACTATGTTTTGAGCTAGTTTAGTAGCACAAACAAAAATATGATATGTGATACTCTTCTGCTTTATTTTATTCATTTGATGATGTTAAGTAATCAAAAGAAATCAAACACAATCTTCAAAACTCTTCCTCCTTATCATTTTAGGTACCTTAAAACCAAAAAGGATTCTTCAGAAATTCTGCAACAGAAAATGAGGTTTAATACTGGCTTATGCTGCGGAATTACCTAATATTTTAGGGACCTGACAAAACTTAAGATTTGAGCTCTGGAAAATTCCATGAACATACCTGCATATAAATTGTGATAATATAAGACAAAAGGATCCATAATCCATTTATTACCTCCTTATTTACCATCAATTTCTTTCTCAGCAGTTTCAATAGTGTTGTCCATGTTTCCTGTTTCCAAGTCTTTTTTCTCTGATTTTGTCTTCATCAACTCTATATCTTCTTTCAACTCTTTAACTTGTTTGAATACTTCTCCTCTCTACTTGTAACCATAATTTCCTCTTCCTTGCATGTGACATCATGATGCGTAAAGGTTGTGTTCTCTTCAAAAAAAATTTGGCTTTTCAATAGAATTCTCAATATGAGTAACCTGGTCATTCACTTTCTTCTCCACCTCATCTATCATTTCTCTATCTTGCTTGTATTTTTCCAACTCTCTCTTTGTCTCAGTCAACTCATCCTTAATATTTCTCAACTGTTCTTCAAGAATCTCCTTTTCAGTTTGTTCTATGAATTTATTTTTTCCCTTTCTCTGTTTGACTGCTTCTTCCTTGTCCTCCTTGCTCTGTCCTTTAGGAAAGTCTACTTCAGATTTCCTTTGAATCCTTATTTTTGATTGATCCTTCTTCTCTTTGGTAACATCTCTCTCAATAGGAGATATGACTATAACTTCTTATGCCACTGCTCCATTTCCTTTATCTTCCTTCTGCTTCTTGTTACCAATAGTGATAGTTTCAGAAGTTTGTGATCTAGTGAACTTAGGTTTTCGAGGTTTGGAAAGAAAACCTGAATCTTCTGAAGAAAAATCTAATTTCTTGGCTACAAGTCCCTTTCCTTTTACCTGAAATCCTTTAACCTCGGCCGCTTTCACTACAGGGGTTTCTGCAATGTCTATTGCTTGCAGAATGTCTTCAAGTCTGCCTTTAACTTTAACACTTTCCTTAGTATTTCTTTTAGACCTTTTTGCTATAGGTTTGGTCTTGCTATCTGTGACATGCTTGTTAGTTTGCTTGCTAGTTGCTAGAGGTGACGATGTCTCCTAGATGAAATTAACTTCTTCTACCATGTCTTTATCTGTAGATTTTAAACCTTCTTATTGATTTCCTTCTAATTCTACAGTGGCATTCATATCTTTCCTAGAAGAAGAAGTTTGGAGCTTAGAGGCTTTTCTTGGATATAAAACATCTAACTCATAACCATTCATAAACAAGAACGATGCCCAGTCTCTGTTTAATTTATTTAATTCCTCCAGAACTAGAAATTTCATCAGTCCATGGTGAAAAATGGATGTTTCATTCCTTTCAAGTCTCCCTTGCACCTTGTCTGCCTTTTTTCTAAGACTTCTAAAAAGATAAAATGGAATATCTATCAAATTCTTCCCTGTGAAATGAAGTACTAATTTGAAATGATATATGTAAATTGTTTGGAAAAGGCCCTCACATGTAAAGTATTTCTGTATGACTGTCAATAATTTGGAATATTCATCTCTAAGACACATTCTGGGAATCCCTTTAGTCATTTTAATCCCTACATGTTCAGGTTTTAGGTAATCATCAAAAAATTTCAAATTAAACTTTGTAGCTGTAAACCATTCTTCTCCATTTCTCGGGATCCTTGTTGCTTTAGAAACGCTATCAGGCGAAATTGGGATATGAAGACAACCGACCTTTGTATATGTGCCTTTGAAATTGATTACGAAGTCTCGTGATACCTGTTGGTGATGACCTTGCAAATTTTGACAGAACTGAATGCACCCTGCCTTTGTAAAGAGCTCAATGAAATATGGATCTTTCATGACCAAAATAGGATTTGTAGGTTCATACCTGAATAACAGAACTCCTTTATAAACCTTCTTTGGTGTAGCCATATTTTATGTTATGCAGCGGTGGCCTTCTTTGTATCTTTACACCTGTTTAAGAAAAAACTCTTGATGACAGCGAGTTGTTATGGTAGGAGGAAATTGATATAGAAAAAAGGTTTCTGCTAGAGATATAACTGACAAAAAGTTGCTTTGGTAGAAAAATATGAAAGCAAAAAGAAAAGTGAAAATAATGAGGGATAATTTGAAAAGCGGAATGAGATGGCATTAGAAAAATGATGGTTGATGTCAGAACATGCGTAACTTTTGAATGATGACCTTACTCTGGAAACAAGTCCTTGAAACTCTGAAATATTAACCATTCATCATTATGGAGAAAACCGTTATAGATTGACACAATTTTCGTAGCACGTTTAGTTTAAAAGTGTCAGTTTTGATACGAAACTACTAGGTGTTTCCGCAACGAATTCTGTTAATTTTGTACTAAATTTGTTGCGGACTCAGATAAATTTTGACAAATGGCCAAATTTAGGATTTAAGGTCACTTCAAGGTATCTAATCAAAACCTATCCCTTTTATGTGGCTTAGGCTTATTTCTAACATCCTAAGACAAAACTTAAAACCTAAGTTCATCATAAAATTTATCATTTCATGATGCCTTGCAAACTGATCAATTTTAAAGGAAAAATTTGACACATTTCAAGTTAAAAATATGAGAATTTTTGGGTGATAATAGTGGCTCCACTTGGGATAGTGTGCCCCTGTGGTACACTAAGAACCAGTAGCTCCAGTACTGCTATCCATCCTTTAGAATAAAACTCTAAAATTTTGCCAAGCTCCTCCTCAAGCTCTAATGGCCTTCACCTCGGGCTCAAGCTTGAAGGTCATTGCAGAAGAACTAACTTTGTACCTACTGAAAAGATTCTCAGTCAATATTTGAGCTTATTCACACACTCCTACCTACCCTATCAGCTGCAATCTCCATTTGTAACTCAAGGAACATGAAACTTCCAATGAAGCCAGTTATTTGTCTTATCTAATATTTTAGGCTCCTGAATGCACTCGAACTCAAAGTAACCATGATATTGAGATGATCAATGCCACTGAAAATGTATCTGATCTTCATAATAAAAATGAAACTAAAACACTGGGGAATAAATCTCTTCGATGTATTTAGCTATAGGGTCCAAGAAGACATGATCAGTTTGATGATTCTCATAACATTCTGTAACTTTAGACAACTGATTCTCAACCACATAAGATTTCTTTTGTATGCTATCCAACTGCTATTCAAACTGATCGTCAAAAACAGTGTATTCTTCTTCATTAATATGATCATTATTTGATGTAAGCTGCTGCAAGGAATGACATAAAAAATCAACCCTTTCCTCACCCTGAGGATTATAGAAACTATCTCCCAGTATTTCCTATTGTTGTTTGCAATGATTCTCATACTCCTGATGATCAAAATACTGACAAGTCTGCTACAACTTTACATCAAACTCGGAGGATGTAACAAGATTTTCATAAGTAAACTCTTGCTGATCTCCATGTTGCATTTTATGAGATGTTATCCTTTATTCTTGGTGTTCTTCTTGTTGATGAAAGGTATTGTCATGAAGGGCCTCTAAATTTCTTCATCCATGAACTCATCATCTTCATAAAAATTCTCCAAATATTTAATAAAACTCACAGAGTGCTTACAACAGCCTTTAACGAGAAAAAAAGAGGGATGACAGTCTTTATACATCTCAAAAAATGCAAAATGAAAATCAGCAAGAGAATATAATGAACCATTTGGAAAGCTCTCATACCAAGACCATGCTTTTCCTTCTAATGTGGCCATAAACATCTTCATGAGACAATCTTCAGGGAACTAAACCTTGAGATGGTGTACATGCATATGGAATCTAACCAAATGAAGAGCAACATTGTCTTTCTTTTCATCTTTAAATATTGGAAGATCATCTAACCATTCAACCTTTGGCATAGGATTTGGAAAACCAAGGATATGAGACCGATTCATAGGAGCATACCTGGCATTTATTATTGCAATGGAACTCATTCTGAAACTTCATCAAACTACTGATCTTCAAGAATTGGAGTCACCTTGAATCTATGAAAATTTTGAATTCTTCAACAATGGAGTCGCCAAGGTAGTTGCAGCCTCGAACTTATTCTGAGCTCCTGCTACCTTCAAGAGTTCAGCTTCATAATTTTCGGGAGATGTACATCTTCAGACTCTCTGCAGATGCACCAAAATGTTATCACCAAAATCGTAACTTATTGGTTGTTGATCAGACAACTTCAATGTAACTATTTCAAATCAATATTTTGACTGAGGATTAGCCTCCTCAGGCTGAGAGGGCTCTCTCAAGGATTAATGATATGGAATAATGATATAGATAGATGGCTAACTCTATGTGTCTTGGTTTTGTATGTTTATAGGTTGAAAAGATGGAGGCTTGCTACCATTGGGCTATGGAGTCAGTGACAGGGATAAAGATAACAACAACTCTTCTTATTGAAACTGAGGCTTGTATATACTTCAATGAAAGAGTGACACATTTAGTAAAATCCCAATAACTTGAGGTTCAAAGGAAGTCAGAGCATATGATATATGAATTTTGAGTAATGATACATCAAGGTATTGAAAAGGAAAGTATTAAAAGGGATCCATCAAATCTTAACACTTAAGGGAAGTCAGAGCATGAATAACCATGAATTTTGAGTAATAAGCATTAAAAACATTGAATAAAACCTTCCAAAGATAGGACCTAAAAACTCATTTGACCATAGTTCAACACTTAAAGAAAGTCAAAGCATGAATAACCATGAATTCTGAGTAATAAGAATTGCAACTATGAAAGGGAAACATTTCGAAATAAGATATAAACTCATTGAAATATATAGATAATCTCAGGTCTAAAAAGGTAAACTACTTTTGTATATATCAGTCAATCCAGAGCTTTACAAAAGTAGTTTTTTGCTAACATTTTCCAACCCTGAATACATCTAAGTCTTTACTACTTATAGGTATCTTTCCTTTACATCAAGTCTGCCAAGTGGCTAGACCATTTAAAATTTATTACTGACAGCAAATCTAACCACTAACTAGATCTTTAAAACTAGGACTGACACCTTTTCGAATCAGGAGTTAGAGTCCTACTATGACTCAAACACCTAATTATTACATTTAAACTAAAGTGATGTAAATCTTCTTCAAAAGGAAACATATCTTTGAATCATGCTAGCCATCACCAAAACATTAATATCATAACTGCCTTCGTGAAGTTACACTGCCTATTATTAAGGAGATGTCAGTTTAATGACTTGGCAACATGTGGACTGGTGTCTTCAAACTATACCCTTAACTGAATATCTTCACTTGGAAAATCACTGATCTGATACTCTTTGTCAACTCCTTGATATTATTTGTCATTTTGACGAGGAACAACTTTAATTATTTGTTTACCTTTCTCCATCTTCCAAAAATTTACCATCAAATCTGACCTTGCTGTCAAAACTCTGTTTTGAGCTACTTTCATAGCTAGTTTAGTAGCACAAACAAAAATATGATATGTGATACTATTATGCTTTATTTTATTCATTTGAGGATGTTAAGTAATCAAAAGAAATCAAACACAGTCTTCAAAACTCTTCCTCCTTATCATTTTAGGTACCTTGAAACCAAAAGTGGTTCTTCATAAATTGCGCAGCAGAAAATGAGCTTTAAGCATGGCTTATGCTGCGGAATTACCTAATATTTTAGGGACATGACAAAAATTAAGATTTGAACTCTGGAAAAATCCATGAACACACCTACATATAACTTATGATAATATAAGACAAAAAGATCCATAATCCATTTATTACCTCCTTATTTACCAGCAATTTCTTTCTGAGCAGTTTCAATAGTTTTGTCCATGTTCCTCTTTCCAAGTCTTTTTTCTCTAATCCTGTCTTCATCAACTCTATATCTTCTTTCAACTCTTTAACTTGTCTTTGAAGACTTATCCTCTCTACTTGTAACCGTAAGTTCCTCTTCCTTGTATGTGACATCATGATGCATAAAGGTTGTGTTCTCTTCAACAAATTTTTGGCTTTTCCAATAGAATTCTCAAAATGAGTAACCTAGCCAGTCACTTTCTTCTCCACCTCATCTATCATTTGTCTATCTTGTTTTTATTTTTCCAGCTCTCTCTTTGTCTCAGTCAACTCATCCTTAATAGTTCTCAACTGTTCTTCAAGAATCTCCTTTTCAGTTTGTTTTATGACTTTATTTTTCCCTTTCTTTGTTTGACTGCTTCTTCCTTATCCTCCTTGCTTTGTCCTTTAGAAAAGTCTACTTCATATTTCCTTTGAATCCTTCTTTTTAATTGATCCTTCTTCTCTTTGGTAACCTCTGTCTCAATAGGAGATATGACTATAACTTCTTGTGCCACTGCTCCTTTTCCTTTATCTTCCTTCTGCTTCTTGTTACCAATAGTGATAGTTTCAGAAGTCTGTGATCTAGTGAAAGGTTTGAAAGGAAAACCTGAATCTTCTGAAGAAAAATCTAATTTCTTGGCTACAAGTCCCTTTCCTTTTACTTGAAATCCTTTAACCTCAACTGCTTTCACTACTGGGGTTTCTGCAATGTCTATTGCTTGCAGAATGTCTTCAAGTCTGCCTTTAACTCTAACACTTTCCTTAGTATTTCTTTTAGACCTTTTTGCTGCAGGTTTGGTCTTTCTATCCATGACATGCTTGTTAGTTTTCTTGCTAGTTGCTATAGGTGATGATGTATCCTGGATGAAATTAACTTCTTCTACCATGTATTTATCTGTAGATTTTAAACCTTCTTGTTGATTTCCTTCTAATTCTGCAGTGCATTCATCTCTTGCCTAGAATAAGAAGCTTTAAGATTAGAGGATTTTCTTGGAGATAAAACATCTAACTCATAACCATTCATGAACAAGAACGATGCCCAGTTTCTATTTAATTTATTTAATTCCTCCAAAACTAGCAATTTCATCATTCCATGGTGAAAAATGGATGTTTCATTCCTTTCAGGTCTCCCGTGCACCTTGTCTACCATTTTTCCGAGACTTCTAAAAAGATAAAATGGAATATCTATCAACTTCTTCCTTGTGAAATGAAGCAATAATTTGAAATGATATATGTAAATTGTTTGGAAACGGACCTCACATGTAAAATATTTCTGTATGACTGTCAATAATTTGGAATATTCATCTCTAAGACACGTTCTAGGAATCCCTTCAGTCATTTTAATCTCTACATGCTTAGGTTTTAGGTAATTATCACAAATTTTCAAATTAAACTTGGTAGATTTAAACCATTCTTCTCCATTTCTCAGGACCTTTGTCGCTTTAGAAATGCTATTAGGTGAAATTCAGATATGAAGACAACCGACCTTTGTATATGTGCCTTTGAAATTGATTACGAAGTTTCCTGATACCTATTGGTGATGACCTTGCAAATTCCGACAGAACTGAATGCACCTTGCCTTTGTAAAGAGCTCAACGAAATATGGATCTTCCCTGACCAAACTAGGATTTGTAGGTTCATACCTGAACGAAAAACCTCCTTTATAAACCTTATTTGGTGTAGCCATTTCTTATGTTATGCAGCGGTGACCTTCTTTGTATCTTTACACCTGTTTAAGAAAAAACTGTTGATGAAAGCAAGCTGTTATGGTAGGAGGAAACTAATATAACAAAAAGGTTTCTGTAGGAGATATGACTGACAGAAAGCTGCTTTGGTAGCAGATTACGAAAGCAGAAAATAGAGTGAAAAGAATGAGGGATAATTTGAAAAGCAGAATGAGATGGCATTAGAAAAATGATGGTTGATGTCAGAACATGCGTAACTTTTGAATGATAACCTTACTTTGGCAACAAGTCCTTGAAACTCTGAAATATTAACCATTCATCATTATGGAGAAAATTGTTATAGACTGACACAATTTTCGTAGCACGTTTAGTTTGAAAAGTGTCAGTTTTGCTACGGAACTACTAGGTGTTTCTGTAGCGAATTCTGTTAATTTTGTACTAAATTTGCTGCGGACTCAGATAAATTTTGACAAATGGCCATATTTATGATTTAAGGTCACTTCAAGGTATCTGCTCAAAACCTATCCCTTTGATGTGGCTTAGGCTTATTTCTAACATCCTATGACAAAACTTAAAACCTAAGTTCATTATAAAATTTATCATTTCATGATGCCTTGCAACCTAATCAATTTTAAAGGAAAAAATTGACATGTTTCAATTTAAAAATATGAGAATTTTTGGGTTATAACACATGTGTTGGAACCTATTGTGCTAATCAACAACCCCCATTATTTTAGCAAATATTTACCTTAGAAAATAATGGGGACCCTTTTCAATTTTTAGAGTAAAACAAATAAAACCCTTAGAATAATTATTAGATAGAAAAAGGGATAAAAAGGGGATAAAACCTTAAAATGCTGGCCTTGAAAGCACTTAAGCAGAGAAATATCACATCATCGCAATTGCAAAACCAAAATTAAGCATATAAAACTCCTAAAAGGTCACTTAAAACATATTTTGATCCGATGTGAATAAGAAAAAGCGCTTTTATAAAGGAAAAAGCTAGATTTCCAAGAAAATTATATAAGAAAAGCTTGTGGGACCGACATCCACCACGTAAGCCATTGCAACATCGCATTTTTCATTTTGCAAACATGCCCCAATGGTCTTATTGTCACCTCTCATATTTCCCCGATGCGATATACTCCATCACATCGCATCCCCACAAACATAATCACTCTTTTTCCGCCGAGCATGTTCACCGATGTGATATAGCTCATCGCACATCGCACTATTTTCAACTTAAACATTTCACACTCTAATTATTTTTGTCAATATTGCGATTGCGATATCGCAATGAGAAGAAAACTAAAGTCGATCGATATTAAATGAAGATTTTCACACGAGTGAAGTTCTGACACAACAAGTCTGGTTTTGATTCAGAAATGATCATATGGGCACAATAACCCATATCAACCATTAATGTAATAAATTAACAGTTTTTTTTTCGATACCTTCATAGTCATTTTACTGTAAGAATCATACAATTCATATCTTATCAGCATCCATAGTCTTATCTGTTTAAATGCTTCTATTTCTATGATATTTGTGCATAAGTAAAAACAAAAGTTTCCTCTTTCCGCTTATCCTTTCTCACTTATTTATAGGCAAGCTTGAATAAGAATAATTCTCCGGAGATGTCTAAAGCTCTCAAGAAATCTAAGAAGCATATGGCCCCTGGAAACCTTGTACCCACTACATCTGAGAGAACAAAGATGTTGCCTCTGTTCAAAGATACTACGTGTGGGTCCGAAAGTGGATCCTCCTTGTGGGAATCGATGTATAAGTTTCTCAAAGATGAAAAGCCTCACAAAGTCCAAATAAAAGCAACTATTGATGCTCCTCATTCCTCTAAAACTACAATTGAAGAAATAGTTAATTCTTTCCTACATCAAATTGTTGCATAACCCAAAAGCTTACCATATACTAATATGGTAAGATAGATCATTGAAAATCTCAATATTGGGGATAGGACATTTCTTACCAGTAGAAGAAAAATGATTGGTTCCATTAAAGCTGAAGACCTAAAGCATGTGTACCATGTTCCAGACCCCGAAAAGGTCTATGATAAATAATTTATTGCACAGTTTGCCAAAGAAACTGAGCTCAAATCAAATCTGAGCAAGAAATGGAGAAGCAATCACAACAAGAAAAAGAATGAACAAAAGGGTATGTACTCTACTGACTCCCTTGCAAGAACCTATTGTTTTGTCTCTGCGATGATGTCTAGGCTTTTTGGTCAGATGGACACTACTCAATTTTCAGTACAATGGTTCCCCTTCATGGAAGCAGTTACAGATGCCTATGTTATGGAATGGGGAAATATTCTATCTAATAATATTGCCACTCATATTTTAGAATATAGGAAAAATCGCTCCATTTCTTCCAAAATCCCCCCCCCCCCCATTCTATATATGAGCGCTTATATCATGGATGTTGTGTGTTTCACCTAGAATTTTCCAGCCATGGGATGGAAATGGTAGTACTCAAGACCTTGTACCTATTCATATATTTCATATTATTTTGTGGGAATCTAAGTATGAGAACCATTTTCACAAATTTTTCCATGGAGTCATTCTCCCTTTATTTCAAGTTGTTTTTAATGAGAAAGCCTCCATACTTTCAAAAGAGGCCCAAGCTAATTTTTCCTCTATAGGAAGGTGGTTTGGTGAAGATTTTTTCACTTACATCCGAGTATATTGGAGCTTGGCTAGACCGCATGTCCCACCCCTGTATGTTCTTGACAAGCTTCTCACAAGAGAAGTTGCATATCAGACTGTTGGAAATGAGCTAACCAGGTTTCTGAAAGCGGCCAAGAAATCATCATGGCCTTCTTTTCCAATTAGTTGTGGCATTTATGGACTAGATAATTACAAGCATGCTATTTTAGAGATTGGTCAAATTGAATGTTGGAAGCTATTCACAATTCCAAACAAACAGTATGACCCAATTAAAGTTGCTAATAATTTCACTACCCAAGTTATTATTAGGCCTTTTGTGCATGAAGATGATGATTTCAACGACCTATTTGAGTATGTCAACAATTATTCGGCAGTTCAAAAATTGGCCTTACAATTCCACTTAAAATGTTGGATGTCTCTCAACCATTAGCTCAAAAGGAGAAATAAAGTGAATCAAAAACTAAGGATACTAAAGTCCTTGGTACAACAGACTAGGGTAAATCAGCCGAAGTTCAAATTATGGATTTGGATTTCCCGAGTAATCTAAAGGATGTTTGGAAGGAGTTTTATCTAAAACTCCATGAAGAACAAGAAGCTATAATTAATGATCTACAAAAAACTGTACATACTCCTCTTACTAAAATTTAGGACTCGTTTACTGTTGGGCCCCTCTGATAAATTAGTAAGCACAGAAAGAGTGGAATTCATCTTGACCTTCCCCACCACTGAAAATTTTCTTAAAATTGAAGAGATTGTTCCTTTGGAAATTTTCTATAGTCTTAAACACAAGGCGGTTATCAGTAGACGGAAGAAAATAAGAAGATCAGAGAAATCCCAACCCCTTGTCCAAGGAGATATATCAATGGATGTTCTTTGGAAAGACACATAGGTAGATCCTTCACAGGATCTAACTCGCCTAACTCAGTTCGTTGGAGCTTATGCTTTTACAACCATTGAAAAAGTATCATAAGTTCAACAATTGATGAAAAAAAGGATGAGAAAATCATCCAACTTGAACTAAAGCTACAAGCAGAGAATAAAAGTTCCAGTCAAGAGTTACAGGTGCAGATCGCACAGCTCCAGGAGGGCATGGACCAATTAAAAATTTAGCATCAGAATGTGATTAGTTCCAAGGATACTCTAATTCACCAATTACAACTCTCTATTGAGAAAGTAAAAGATAACCCAAAAATTGATGAATTCATAAAAGAGGCCCTAGAAATAAACACTTTATTGGCACAACAACAAGTTGTTTTTTGTTAGAAATTATCAAGCATTCTTGAGTTATGTGAACAGATCAATTAATTTTTGAATCACATTTCATATATAAGGATCAATTTTGATGATATAGATGATAAGGTTTCCCAGTTTGTCACCTGGAAGGAATCTACTGATGGCCAAAAGGCCAACCTTCCCAGGATCTAGGATTCAAAGAAAGAAATATTATTTACAGACTGGAATATATTGTTGAATCATTCAGAAAGAGCCATTTGTAGGGTGAAGTATATTTCTACTAAAGTTGTGGAAACTGTTAGTCAAAATCTCATCGTAGCAAAACTTATTAACAGATGTCCTCTCGGTGCATTGCATTTAGTGAAAGACTTGATAAGATAGTGGCAAGAAGTGTCAAAGGTAAAAGAAGAGCATATCATGAAGCTGGAAAAGCTAGACTGGGAGAAATATTGGAGATATTTAGTCAAGCCTCACAACTAGTGGTTTATGTTGCGCTGTCTCACATATACATCTTCCTACATGCTTCCTCCACTTTCTGATGTTGTTTTCACTGGACAACTGCACATTAAGCTAGGCCAACCTCCAGAGGTTAAGCGTATGCTTAATATACTTCAGCTAAAGGAACAAATGCCAAAGGAGATAGCAGGATAGTCCTCGAGCAAGTCATCCCTTTAATATCTATTTCTGTTTACATTCCACTTACTTTAAGGAGGGTTGTTTTAAACCTCCTCAGTTTTTTATTGTAATAACTATTGTAAGACTTATTATTTTTATATTTAAACCCCTTCAAGTCCTTAAAGAAGGGGTCCTGAAATTTTGAAAGGAATACTTTACAGATGTTGCACTTTTGTACTCTTGAAGTTTTCTGAATACAAAAGGTTGGACCAAGTACTTTTTCTCAAATGAGCAGAGTGAACATATACATGGTACTTTAATCCTATGTGTTATATGTTTTCTTCAAATGAGAAATAGTTATTTATTTTATGATTTATTTTTTCATGTATCTGTTTGAATACAATTTGACATTAACTCACTTCTAAACATGCTATATTGTTATCATTTTTATACATATGCAATTCAGGCATTTGAAAGTTGTAATATAAGTTTTATTCAATTGATTTAATTAACTATTTAATCATTAGGGGAATTTTGAGGTCTAAAATGGGCCTCGTAAGGAAAATGTACAATCAAAATTCACTTTAAGAGAACCAATCACATTTTAGGGGATGACATCATCCCTAATGGTTGAGTTGGCATTGCTTGAGTTAAAGGTACTTACTTGTCACATTCTTAATGGTGGATAAAAACACATGGTTAACCATGGTAGTGATCTAAGTACTTTTAAAGTCAAAGTAAAGTGCTCATAATAAATGTCATTTCACACTTTTTTAATAAAAAAATATTATTGTCATTTCATATTTCTTGAAAGAAACAATGCATATCCCTATACATTTATTATATTATATTATGTTATATTATTTTTATATAGTATATTAATTGCATGCTATTATACAATTTAAATAATATATATTTTAATTAATAGCATATAATATAATTAAGAATTTATAAATTTATATTTATATTTTATTTTAAGTTATTTAAGTACAAAGGACAAATGCATTAGTTGTTCAATGATAATGAATTTTTCTTGAAAAACTCATTCTTATTTATAGTCACATCAATACAATTTTTTTATTAATTTTATTTTGGTACAACTTTTGAATTGAATTTAACTATGGTTACATGGATTGTAGTGCAAAAAGTGAATTGAAAATTCATAAATATTATTTTATTGGTTTAGCTATTATTTTATTATTTCCTTAGGAGGCCCATTTAAGACCTCAAAATTCCCCTAATGTAAATCAATTATCTCAAACATTTTCATATATTGAATTGAATGTATGATCTTTATTTGCATCCAGTGAAAGGTCATTTCCTTAGATCATACAGAGAATAGTATTCATCTTGAGATACATAGTAGATAGATATATTGCTTATTTCAAGCTTGCTAATATTTCCATCTATCAAGTTACACATAATTATAAAACCATCTATCACCCCAATTATATCAAACTGGGAAATTGGTCTCATAAATCCAGTCGGAGCCACCATTCCAAACGGAAAAGGGATGGTTTTTAAGTCCCCAACCAAGTGGTTTCCTTGATGTTGTTGCACCGATTTTTGGGGCCTAAACATTTTTGGTGCTAGAAGGAGGGCCATATGACTATGAATGTCACCAAAGCTTAATCCAAAAAACAAAGACCATCAGAAGATTCATTCTCCCTCCAAGTCCACAACTTCTAGTCCTGGTTCAAAATCTCCTAATCATAAATCAAAAGTTATCCATTCTCCCCCAAAGTCTCCTAGTTCTCTTCATAAAGAAACATCTTCAGGATGTATTCCAGAAACACACAAAGTATAGAAATTAATAAATAACTTGGAAGAAATTTCAATTTCGGCAGAAAAACCTTCACCTTCTAAAGCCTCAGAAGGAAGTGTTACTTCAATATTTTAAGGCACTGGTGTATTAAGCCAATCTTAGAGTGAAAACTTCAGAGTAATCCCTTTTGAATTTCCTCTTCATTCTCATCGTAGGAAAACTCCTATATCCAAAACCCAATCATCAACTAGTGAGATTCAATCTTATTTTACCCCTCCAACACCATTAGTTATTCCTCCTTCTTTCACATCTTCTCAAATAATTTCTTCATCGATTTATATTCCTTCTTCTTCTCAGTCTAAAACTACTGATTCAAGTAGTATTAGTTCCATAGTCGTTTCTTCTTCACCAACAACCAATATTAGAACTACTTCTTCTACTCCAAATCCTCCTTTAGGACAAACTAATCCTCCACTTCACATAATGGTAGCCAGGCCTTGGCAAAATCCTGGAGTTGTTCAATTACTAGGTCCTCTTCATCCTTTACCTAAGCATCTTGAAATATGGTTTCCTAAGTATAATTTGGATGATGGATTACCTTCAGAAGAACATCTCCATAACTTTATTATTGCCATAAATATTAATGAAGTTACTGAGGAAGATTGTGTAGTTAGATTATTTCCCTATACTTTTCAAGGATTAGCTGGTTCATGGTATTTTTCACTACCATCAGGCACTATTACCAACTGGGATATTTTTGAAGAAAAATTCCTTACTAAATTTGGTGATGATCGCACTACTGCCACCCTTATCAATGATCTTTCCAATATTTAATCAAACACAGGGGAAAATATCAAATATTTCAACTCCAGATTTAATAAATTGCTCAACAAGATCCCAACCACATCTAAACCTAGAGAAGACATACAAATAGAATGGTACATATCCTCTATTCCTTCTAATATTTATATTTTTGTAGATAGAGCCAATAAGGCTACATTGGTAGAGAATATGAAAGAAGTTATTTCTGTTGAAAAAATAATACTTGCTTTAGATAAGAAAACTTCTCAAGAAGATAGAAAAACTAAGAAAGTTTCATTTAAGGATGAACCTAAAAAGAAAACATCTAAATATCCTTATGATCATAAGGGATTACAAAAGGTCCTCAAAACCATGTCAAATGATATGGTTGAGATAAAGAAACAAGTAGTTGAGTCTTATTCAAATAAACCTTTTAGATCTTTTAAGAAAAACCAAGCTTCCCAACCTCCAAATGTAATCTCGAATGTTGAATCAGATCAAGATGAAGATCATGATGAAACAATATCATCCACAGAAGAATCTCAAGAAGAAGAATTGGTTGAAATCCATGGACTATGGGACTTTATCCTTCCAACATCTGATGATGAAAATGAACATGAGGCACTTCCAGTTAACACTAGAAGTAAAAATTCCATTGAACTACCTTAGTCACCTCAAAATAAAAAGTCTTCATCCTCTGTTTCTAAGGAAAAAGTAGTTAATAAAAAGACTTCTTCTCCTCAATCAATTCCAACTTCTTCTACTCTTCCGTCTAAATCTAAAACACTAGTAGTCTCTGATACTATTGAATATAATATAGTGGAATATATGAATAACATTAAGGCAAATATCTCTTTACATGAGTTGAGAAAATTGAACAACAACAGAAAATTTTACTCAAAGAATTGAATGTAGTCCCTGCTTCCTCCTTGCCTCCTCCTATAACTTCCAAAGCATCTAAAGGAGTTGGTAAGCCTCTAAGTGATTCACATGATAAATTTGATGCAAGTGATGCTATTTTAATTGGTGAAAAAACTAATTCACAGACCCCTCCTTTACAGTTAAATTTTGAAGTATTCAACAAAAATGTGCAGAATTGTTTAATCGACTTTGGATCCTCTTCAAACATCTTGCCATATTATGTTTGTCTTAAATTGAATATATCTCCAAAAAAATGTTCAGTACATATTGTGCAATTAGACATAACAAAAGTTAAAGTATTAGGAGAGATGAATTCAGTTCTTATCCGATTAGCATCCAATCCAAAATTTCATCAAGTAATTGATATCTTAGTTGTTGATATTCCTTATTTGTATGGTCTAGTCCTAAGTAGAGATTGGTCAAAAAACATTCATGGCTATTTTTATATTGATTGGTCTCATATGTCACTTCCCCATAGTGGTAAGCAAAATCAATTCCGAGTATACCATGAAAATAATTTGAAATAATCAGTAACTTAATTTGAAGAAGATAATGAACCCATGGATTTTAAACATTCTCGGTAATTACTTTACTCAATCCTTTTTGGGGAATTTCAATGCTCAAAAATCTCCATTCCTCACCAACTCAGTTAATTCTCATATTGAAATCTCAGTCAGCCTCTTCCAAGTGTATAAATATCGTAGATAAACATTGTATTAACACTTTGTTTTGGACATTATACTTTGATGGATCAAAATCCAATGAAGGTGCAAGAGCTCATTGTATATTAATCAATCCGACAGGTGAAAAGGCAACGTTTACATGCAGACTTGAATTTGAATGCACAAATAACACCGCAGAATGCAAGGCACTAGTCCAAGGCTTTTACAAAGCAATTGATCTTGGTGTCAAATATCTCAAAGTATCTGTTGATTCTGAAATAATTGTCAAACAAGTAAGAAATACCATACGTTGCATTTTTGGTCATCTAAACATTACCATTCATTATTACAATCTCTTACCTCTCATTTTTTGGTATTAAATATCTCTTATGTTCCAAGAATTCAGAATGCAAGTGCAGACCTTCTAGCTAATGTAGCATCCAGACTTATTCCTTTAGAAGATTACAGTCCAGATAGATTTTCTCTAGAGTTGATTTTTCTCCCATCTATTCCTGATACTATTAATAATTGGAAAGTATTCAACTATGATGATGATTTTATAACTTATCTTACATCAAAAGGATCATTTGATGATCAATTAATTGATGAAGACGAGCATGAAAGGAAATTGAAACATAAACCTAAAGAAAATTCCATACTTAAGTCTATGGTCAAGTTAGAAGATCTTTATGATCTTAAATATAGATTCAAAAAGGTTACTAATTATAAACTTCAAAGTTCAACTTTGAGGTTTGAACTAGTAAATCTTGGAAAAGATCTTAACCCTCATAACATTAAATTAGGACTTGGTCTTTCCTCTGATGAACTATTAGCCTTCATTCATTTATTGTAGAAATACAAGAATGCCTTCACATGGAAATACAAAGATCTCAAAACTTATGACACTTCCATAATCCAACATACTATCCTAATGATATCCACTGAAAAGCCTATACAACAAAATCTAAGGAAAATACACCTTAATCTTGAAAGTCAAATCAAAAGTGAACTCAACAAACTCCTAAAGGCCAAGATTATCTTTCATGTTAGGCATTTAAAGTGGTCTCAAACTTAGTCCCTGTTAGGAAAAATAATGGTGATATTCATAATTATATTGATTTTAGGAACTTAAACAAAGCCTGCTTGAAGGACAATTTCCCATTACCATCGATGGAACAAATTTTCCAATCAGTTGTTGGTTCTGAATTAATGTCTTTCCTTGATGGACTCTCAGGCTATGATCAAGTTTTAGTTCATCCTGAAGATAGATTACAGACTACATTTAGAACAAAATTGGGCACTTATGCATATCATAAAATGCCCTTTGGGCTAATGAATGCAGGATAAACTTTTCAAAGAGAAATGGATATTTTTTTTAGGGGACTGATAAATAAAACGATGTTGTTTATTTAGATGATATAACCATTTAATCTAAGAAACGACCACTATCATGATCTTAATAAAATCCTGGAACGTTATTTGAAATACAAAATTTATTTAAATCCAAAAATGTATTACTTTGCTTTAAGTGAAGGAAAAATTTTAGGATTTATTGTCTTAAAAGAATGAATTTGCAAAGATCCTAAAAGGATAAAGGAAATTTCTAAACTCTCCCATCCCCATAACAAAAAATCCATGCAATGCTTTTTAGAACAGATAAATTTTGTTAAGAGATTTGTTCTAAATTTTTCCCAAATTGTTTTACCATTTCAAGTAATGATTAATAAAAATGCACTCTTCAAAGGGGGACATAATGAAAGAGAAATTTTTGATCTAATCAAGGAAGCTATCATCAATGCTCCTTCTCTAACTAACCCAAAATTTTCTAATCATTTCATTTTATATACTTTTGCATTAGAAAAATCTTACGCTATTGTGTTAACACAAATTAATGATCAAAATATTGAAGCACCCATTTAATTATTTAATTAAAATCTTCAAGGTGTTGAACTAAATTATTTTGAAGTGGAAAAACAAGAATTTTATGTCTATAAATCTTTGAAGCACTTTAGACCTTTTCTCCTTAAAATACACACTAAGTTAATAGTTCCATTTTCGACTGTAAGGCAACTACTTAGTCAAAAAGAACTAGGATAAAAGAGAGAAAATTGGGTAACTTCTCTGCAAGAATATGACATTGAGATAAGACCTGCCAAAATCATCAGAGGACGGGGTCTTTACAGACTGCTATCTGGAGCATCCAACAATTCATATGAAGAAGAGTCAGGTAACATTGTACAT
The DNA here is from genome assembly GCA_034641835.2 of Pinus albicaulis. Lineage (NCBI taxonomy): Eukaryota > Viridiplantae > Streptophyta > Pinopsida > Pinales > Pinaceae > Pinus > Pinus albicaulis. Next base: position 358,274,387 of record CM076573.1, on the reverse strand, counting down.
ATCGCTGACGTCAGCCTGAATGACTCTGAATCATAGTATACTAATTTAATATTTTGTTTGAAAAATGGATATGCTCCTACAAAACTAAATTAAAAAAGAAAAAGAGATTTGAGATTGAAATCTAGTCAATATCAAATCATAGACAATGTCTGTTGGCAATATGATGCATTATGTTGTCCTTGATGACAACCTAATTGATGATGATGTACTTGATGGAAACCTCTTGATGAGTTGCCTTTTGATAGGAACCTATTTGTTAAATATGTAAAAGTGATGTATCTACAGATCAGTTCAGATGTGATAGAGAAAGGAATTCCAATAAGCGCTAGAGAAATGACAAATATAATATGTCATAATGTATACGCAGGTTTGATAAAGGAAACCCGCGTATGGATGCAATGTATATGCTAATTTTATGAAGGAAACCCGCGTATACATTCAGGATAAGTATATATGCAGTTTTTATGATGAGAAGTTGCGTATACACGCGGCTTAGAATGCTCCAAGTCATGTACGCCTTTTGCGCTCTAAAATTATGATACCAAGGGGCATTACCATGGTAGTAGCCCACAGTATTGAGCACTGTATTGTCTATTTGACTCCGTCTAAGAATACCATCAGCTGTTGTGCGGTTTTGACTCATGGTATTGGTAAAGGCTAAATCTATATAAGGAGAAGAAGATCATAGTGCAAAGGTGTGCATGAGTAAGGGTTGTTACTGAAAAAAAATTCTCTAAGGTATATCTACATGGGATGAACTCTGTTTAATTGATAAATCTTAATCTATGATGCACCGATGGATACAATGATGGTTTAGGATCTCTAGATCTAAAATGACTATGCTCTTGTGTGATCCATTGAAGAGATGATTAGATCTATGACTTGGCCTAAGTTTGCTGAAGTCAAGTAAAGAAATCTGGGTAAGTTCTATGGATCTGGTTCATTCTACAAATTTTATATTTACAGATCTATATGCTAGTCCATCTCAGTAAAAGAGCGTATATACACGGGTTTGCTTCATAAAAGGCTCGTATGGTAGTTATAATTTTTTGAAGCTTATTGCAGAAGTTTTTCTACTATTCCTGTTATTTGTCTCCTACCTATTAATGAAGTCTTCTTGTAGATCTGGGTTGCCTGAATACTGTATATGCTGCTAAGTTGATTATGTAAAAAGCTAATCAATGAGAGAATAAACATGGTTGATGGTGACTAAATGATGAAGGGTTCTGCATTTTTAAATATATCTGACTGAAAGCCTCAGATCTGGAATTGTGACTTATTACATTCTGAAAAACATTATTCACAGAGCTATATGCAGGTTGGTGTGAAGGAAAGTGCGTATACACGCAAGTTCAGTGAAGCGAAGTAGCGTATGCATTTTAAGTTGATGAATGTTCAGGGTTGAGTTTGTATCTACATATTGTTTCTGAAGTCTGGGTTATTTATGAAGTTCTGGTTACAGTGGTCTCACTGTTATAATTGAAGTATTGGGTAAAGTTTATGATTGTTGATGTTTATGAAGATTTTTGTTGATGTTGTTTGATCCAGTATGAAAATTAATGAAACATGATCTGCAGTGGTTCTGAGGGTTGAAGTGTTCAATATGGAAGTAGAAGTTTCCTGCCAGTAGAAGCTATTGTTCTGAACAGGGTTGAAGCTCCCTTCTAGTAGTGGTTGGTAAACGAGATTAGGGGGTTGTAGCTCCCTTCCATAAGCAACTGGAAAATGAGAGAGGGTTGTAGCCTTCTGCAGGTAGATGCCTACATACTGATATGAGTCTGCATCAATACAAAATTGTAAATAGTTTTCCATATAATAAATATTGAAGACAGAGACGAAAACAACAATGGTTTTCTCCCCAATTGGGTTTCCACCTTAAATATTGGTGTTCATGTGTGTTGCTCTTGTGTGATGATTTATATTGATGTTACTGCACATATTTACTGATTATCTAACATATGCACGACTGGTAAAATGATTTAAAGATTGTTCCTAAAAAAATTTTCTAATCTGAAAAACTATATCAATATACCCTAGTTTCTTTTATTATATGCGCGTGTATATGCGAGTTGGGTTCATCAAAGTTGCGTATGGAATTCTATAAAGAAAAATCTAAAATCTTTTCAGTAAGCTCTAAATACTAATTCACCCCCCCCCCCCCCCCTCAATATTTTTCCCAACAATTGGTATCAGAGCAGGTCCTTCTGAAGAAGCTTAATCGCTAGAAGGAAGATCGGTTAAGATGAGTAATCAAGAAGGGATAGCATCTATCAGGCCTCCCCTCTTCAACGACAACAATTTAATCTTCTGGAAGACAAGGACTAGATATTATGTTCAGTCCCTTGGAACAGATGTATGGGCTATAGTTGAAGGAGGTTATCAATATCCAGCCTCAGTTCCAACAGATGTAACGGCAAGAAAGAACTATGAAACTAATGCAAAGGTGGTCAATGCATTATTGGGAAGTCTGACTGAATCAAAATTTTTCAAATTCATGCAGTTGAATACAACAAAGGAGATATGGGATAAAATCATTCTAAGCTATGAAGGTGATACCACGGTAAAAAGTGCTAAACTCCAAAATCTCAAAATACAATATGAAAATATCAGGATGCATAATGAGGAAAGCATTGCCAGTTTCTTTTTACGTCTAGATGATATTGTAAATTGTATGAGAAACTTGGGTGAAACCATAACCGACACTACTCTGGTAGAAAAGGTTTTAAGATCTCTAACTTCCAAATTCGAGTCAAAAGTGTCTGCTATTGAAGAGAAATAGGATTTGAAAAATCTTACGGCTGTTCAACTTCATGGGATTCTGACTGCTTGTGAAATGAGAAAAGGAGGACCATCTGAAGTCAAAGAAGTTGTCTTTAGAGCTGCTGCAAAAGGAAAAGAAATAGAAGAACAAGAAGGATCAGGGTACGTTTCAGAAGAAGATGAAGTACATTTTTTAAAGAAGCTACAACTTCGCACGGGAAGGTTCAGAGGTAAGATTCCCTTTAAATGTTTTGCTTCTGGAAGAGTCGGTCATTATGCTGCTAAGTGTCCTTTTAAAGAAAAACATGAAAAAGGAAAGGAAGTGGCAAAAGGAAATAGAAATCGGTTCATCAATAGAAAAAGTTATTATACTCATGAAGATAGTGATGGGCTATCAAATAGTGACGAAGGAGAATCTAATCAAGATGTTAGATTACTCATGGCTTTTGAAAAGGACTCTACTGAGGCTAAAGACACATTTATTGATTCTCTAGAAGAAAATGATTTTCTTGAAGAAATTAATCAGCTCAAAATATCTTTGGAAGAAAACAAAATTTCCATAGATACTCTAAAGAATCAGCATATAGAAAAGGAGAAGCACAATGAGAAATTAGAATATGAAATAGTAAGTCTAAGAAAGGAAATTGAGAAAGAGAAAAATTTAAATATTAGATTTGCTAAAGTAACTGAAACCTTAGATGAAATTATCAAGGTTCAACGCTCTCCTTTTGTAAAGACAAGTCTTGGATATATCAGAGAATCCTCTCAGTCTTTAGCACCAAGCTATCTAAATGCAGCTAAAGCCAGCCTACAACACTCCATCACTCAACAAGAGAACAAAGAAACTTCATAGGTAAAGCATGACCACTTTAATACAAATAACAATAGTAGAAATAGTAATAAGAGAAATACCAATCAGTAGGTAAACACAAATAGAAGATTTCATGATTGCAAAAATTTCTTCTTTAATGGGCAATGTTTCTCATGACATAATTTTGGTCATAAAGATGTTCAATGTGTTACATCATTAGGGGAATTTTGAGGTCTAAAATGGGCCTCCTAAGAAAAATGTACAACAAAAATAAACTTTATAAAAACCAATAGGATTCAAGATGATGATGTCAACCATAGGGGATGATTTACCATTTTTTAAATAAAAGGGTAAAAATATTAAAAAATAATAAAATAATAAAACTACTTTTTCAACTCGTATTTTCAACTTATCTCCCAAAATATTTACTCAAATTTCGAGTGGGAGTACTCATTGGATGCAAAATTTAATTCCTCATCCAAGAATTACCCATGTTGCATACTTTCGATGAACCTTGCTACATGAAAAATGACAAATACATAAAAAAACGTGATTACAATCACGTTTTTCATGTATTTCTCATTTTTCGTGTAGTAGGACCCATCGAAAGTATGCAACATGGGTACTCCTTGGATGAGGAATTAAATTTTGCATCCAACGAGTACTCCCACTCGAAATTTGAGTAAAAACTTTGGGAGATAAGTTGAAAATATGAGTAGAAAAAGTAGTTTTTTCATTTTTCCCTCTAAAATTTGATGATGTCATCAAATCTTATTTGATTCTTTCCACTATTATTTTATAATTTCCGTAGGAGGCCCATTTTAGACCTCAAACTTCCCCTAATGACAAAACCATCATGACCAGAGAAGCAAGAAAGCAAAGAAATGAGACTGGAATAAAGAATAATACGTATAACAACTTTTCGCCTCTTCAAAATGAAATTGAATGTGCTTATTGCAATAAATTTTTTCATGGAGAATCTGAATGTAGGAGAAAAATTTAGCCAAAAGAGAATATACCTTCAAGTTCTAAGGTATGGAGAAAGAAGGACTTATAGGTTGAGAACTGTAGCATAGCCTTATTTGCAGAAAGGGAAGAAAATCAATGGTACATCGATAGCGAATTCTCAAAACACATGACAGGTGATAGAAATAAAATCCTTGCATACAATGCTCTAGAAAGAGAAAAGAATGTTACTCTTGGAAATGATAGTCCTGTTGTCATTAAAGGAAAAGGTTCTGTTTTTCTAAAAGAAAAGGTAAAATATAAAAATTTTATGTATGTGGATGGATTAAAACATAACTTGTTAAGTGTAAGTCAAATGTGTGATCAAGGAAATGAAGTTGTCTTTAGTTTAAAATAATGTGTGGTATGTAAACTTGACACAGGAAAAACTGTAATAAGAGGAACCAGAACACCAAGAAATCTCTATGTATTGAAAGGTTTCAAAGAACAATGTTACTTGGGTAAATCTTCAGAAAATTGGTTATGGCATAGAAGATTGGGGCATTTGAGCTTCTCTCAAATCAACAAATCTATCAGACTCAAAGTTGTTCGTGATCTTCCCAGCATCACTCTACCTGAAAGCACCATATGCAAATCTTGCCAATTCGGTAAGCAAACCAGAGTGTAATTCAATGCTAAAGAAGGATATGCAAGTAAGCCTCTTGAACTCATACATACTGATTTATGTGGACCTATGAGGAAAAAGTCACCCCATGGAGGACAATACTATATTCTATTTATTGATGACTTCTCTAGAATGTGTTGGATTGGGTTACTAAAACACAAAGATGAAGCATTTGAAAAATTTTAGATCTTTAAAGCCCTGGTTGAAAATGAATTAGATCTAAAAATAAAATGTCTTAGATCTGACCAAGGAGGGGAATATATATCAGATGAATTCTTTGATTTATGTGAACAACATGGCATAAAAAGACAGTTCTCTATAGTTGGAACCCCACAACAAAATGGCGTGGCGGAAAGAATGAATATAATAGTTCAACAAATGACCCGTGCTATGCTTGATGATTCTGGAACACCTGATACCTTTTGGGGAGAAGCAGCACATACTGCAGTAAATATTCTTAACAAGGCTCATGTTCATGTGAACAGTGATAAAACTCCCTATGAGCTCTGGTATGGTAATCTTCCAACTGTAAAGCATTTTAGATTTTTTGGAAGAAAATGTTTTATCAAGAAAAATGATGCAAAACTTGTTAAGTTTGAACCTAGAGTAGATGAAGGAATATTTCTTGGCTATTATTCTAGAAGTAAAGCATATAAATGTTACAATAAAAGACTTCGGAAGATTGTTGAATGCATTGATGTTGTAATTGATGACTCTCTCTCAGATCCTAAAACGTAAATACCAACAACAAATGAAGATGATTATGATGTATATCCTTCTACATCAAATAACAACAACATGGAAGGGGGACCCTATGAAGCAACAAAAAATGATCTATCTGAAAAAGCTCCATCCAGGTATGTTCAAAAGAATCATTCAAAATCTCAAATTTTGGGAGAAAAGGGCTCAGGTGTCCAAACAATAAGAACTCTTTTAGTATCTCCTAGTTATTTGGCATTTCTATCCACTATTGAACCACAAAATGTCAATCAAGCTAGAAAAGATGAATTTTGGATTCAAGCCATGAATGAAGAACTTGATTAGATTGAAAATAATCACACTTGGGAATTAGTTCCAATACCTCATGATAAAAATGTTATTGGAACAAAATGGATATTCAAAAACAAGTTAAATGAAAATGGAGACATTATTAGAAACAAAGCTAGACTTGTTTGTAAAGGGTATGCTCAACAAGATGGTATAGATTTTAAAGAAACATTTGCTCCTGTAGCTAGACTTGAAGCCATAAGAATGTTTCTAGCCTTTTCAAGCTTTCAAAAATTCAAAGTTTATCAAATGGATGTTAAATATGCTTTCCTCAATGGTGATATAAAAGAAGAAGTTTATATAGAAAAACCAGAAGGATTCATTCTGGGAAATGATGACAAACTTGTTTGTAAACTTAAAAAGGATTTATATGGTCTCAAACAAGCTCCAAGGGCATGGTACTCTCGTCTTGACAAATATGTTCATCAAAAAGGTTTTTTAAAGGGATCTGTTGATAGCAACTTATACACAAAATCTGAAAATGATAAACTATTGATTGTAGTTGTATATGTTGATGACATCATTTTTGGGAGCAATGAAGAGTCCATGAGTCAGAAATTTTCTTCTATTATGCAGCAAGAATTTGAAATGTCTTTACTTGGGGAACTAACATTTTTTCTTGGCTTACAAGTGTAACAAGCAACAAATGTCATATTTTTATCACAAGAAAAATATCTTAAGCAAATTCTGAAGAAGTATGGGATGGAAGACTGCAAACTTGTAAGTACACCAATGGTAACTAGATGTAACCTCAGTTCTCATGATGATTCTCCCACAGTAAATCAACCTAAATACAGATCCATGATTGGAAGTCTTATTTATCTGACTAGGACGAGACCTAACATTATGCATGAAGTTGGGATTGTTGGACGATTCCAAGCTAATCCAAAAGAAACTCACTTTCAAGTTGTAAAAAGAATATTCCAATATCTGCAAGGGACTCAAGACTTTGGTCTGTGCTATCCAAAGAATATTGATCTGACTCTTCATGCTTATACAGATGCGGACTAGGCTGGAAATTTTGATGACCAAAAAAGCACTAGTGGTGGTGCATTCTATATGGGGCCCCAATTAGTATCATGGTTCAGCAAGAAACAAAGTTATGTTGCCTTATCTATAGCAGAAACAGAATATGTGGTTGTCGCATCATGTTGCACACAACTACTTTGGATGATGCAGACTTTACAAGACATTCAAATCAAATGTTCACCTCCCATCTCCATTTTGTGTGATAATACAAGTTCCATTAGTATTTCAAAGAATCCTATTATGCATTCTAAGACCAAGCACATTCCTATCAAGTATCACTTCCTACGTGAACAAGTGCTTGAACAAAAGGTTAAATTGGAGTATGTTCCCTCCAAAGAACAAGTTGCTGATATATTTACTAAACCTTTTCCCAGGGAAACATTCGAATATCTGAGATAGAAGCTAGGAGTTGTCTCTGCCTCTCAGATCAGATATGCTTGATTTCAAAATATTATATTCGATATGCGGGTTTCACATAGGAAAATCACATACATACACGAGTTTCTGTGCATAAAACTGCGTATGGGTTTTGCTGACATAAATTCTCTGGGTCAGCATTTCAGAACATTTGTGATGTTGTTGGGTAATCTCTGTTATTGTTGTTCTAGTATTCATCTTTCTGTATCATTCTCTGATATTTTTCTCCTTGATGAAGATGCTTTGATGATTTTATTGTTGAAGGTGCTCAGGATGCACAAGCTAAGGGGGAGCACTTGTCTTGTGAAAAAGGATGCATGGTTGGCATTTCGATTGGTTGTTGTGTTATGATCTCATGTTTGAGATTCTTCAGTCTTGGTTATAAAAAGTCATATCTGTAATTTGATGAAAAGGTCATGTTGAGACCGATGATGTAAAATTTTTATATTCATTCATGTAAGGACTTTTTCAAATTTGTAAACCCACTTGGTTGGCTAGTTGAGTCAAAATTTGTAAACCCACTTGGTTGGGAATTTGATTCAAATATATAATTCCACTTGGTTGGATCATTGATGTAAGTATGAGTCCTTGGTGATAGGAAAGGTCATACTAGGTTGAGTTATAGAGTCATGTACTTCATTGAAAAATCTGTCTGAAGATTCAATATGAACTCAGGGGGAGCATGGTAATTTCAGTGCACATCATATCTACAGAGCTCTTCTTTCTACAAGGGAAGAGAAACCTTGTTTTGGTGTTGATTTTCCCTTTTCCCTTGATGTCAAAGGGGGAGAGTATCTTGGTGTTTGAATAATGGTTGAATAATGGTTATGATTAATGAATATATCTATTGTGGTGATCAAACACCATCATGGTTGCCATCAAGTCCAAAGGGGGAGATTGTTGCAAATATGATGCAATATGTTGTCCTTGATGGCAACCTACTTGATGATGATGTAATTGATGGAAACCTCTTGATGAGTTGCCTTTTGATAGAAACATATTTGTTAAAGAAGTAAAAATGATGTATCTATAGATCATTTCATATGTGACAGAGAAAGGAATTCTAGTAAGTGCCAGAGAAATGATAAATATAATATGTCACAATGTATATGCAGGTTTGATTAAGGCAACCCGCATATGGATGAAATGTATATGTTACTTTTATGAAGGCAACCCACGTATACATTCAAGATAATTATATACACAGTTTTTATGACAAGAAGTCACGTATACACGTGGCTAAGAACGATCCAAGTCGCATATGCCTTTTGCACTCTAAAATTATGATACCAAGGGGCATTACCATGGTATTAGCCCACAGTATTGAGCACTGTATTGTATATTTGACTCCGTCCAAGAATACCATCAGCTGTTGTGTGGTTTTGACTCATGGTATTTGTAAAGGCTAAATATATATAAGGAGAAGAAGATCATAGTGCAAAGGTGTGCATGAGTAAGGGTTGTTACTGAACAAATTTTCTCTAAGATATATCTGCATGGGATGAACTCTATTTTAATTGATAGATCTGAATCTATGATGCACCCATGGATACAATGATGGTTTAGGATCTCTAGATCAGAAATGACTATGCTCTTGTGTGATCCATTGAAGAGATGATTAGATCTATGACCTGGCGCAAGTTTGCTGAAGTCAAGTAAAGAAATCTGGGTAAGTTCTATGGATCTGGTTCATTCTGCAAAGTTTATATTTATAGATCTATACGTTAGTTCGTCTCAGTAAAATCGCATATATATGCAGGTTTTCTTCAGAAAAGGTGCGTATGGCAGTTACAATTTTCGGAAGCTTATTGGAGAGGTTTTTCTACTATTCCTATTATTTTTCTGTTGTCTTTCAATGAAGTATTCCTGTAGATCTAGGTTGTCTGAATACTGTATATGTTGCTAAGTTGATTATGTACAAATTTGTTCAATGAGAGAATAAACATGGTTTATGGTGATTAATTGATGAAGGGTTTTGCATTTCTAAATATATCTGACTGAAAGCCTCAGATCTGGATCTGTGACTTATTACATTCTGAAAAACAATATTCATAGAGCTATACATAGGTTGGTGTGAAGGAAAGCGCATAGACACGCGGGTTCAGTGAAGCGAAGTAGCGTATGCATTTTAAGTTGATGAATGTTCAGGGTTGAGTTTGTATCTGCATATTGATTCTGAAGTCTGGGTTATTTCTAAAGTTCTGGTTATAGTGGTCTCACTGTTCTAATTGAAGTATTAGGTATATTTTATGATTTTTGATGTTTATGAAGAGTTGTGTTGATGTTTTTTGATCCAGTTTGAAAATTAATGAAACATGGTCTGTAGTGGTTCTGAGGGTTGAAGCCTTAAGTATGGAAGTAGAAGCTTCTTGCCAGTAGAAGCTAGTGTTCTAATCAGGGGGCTGAAGCTTCCTTCCAATAGTGGCTGGTAAACGAGATTAGGGGGTTGTAGCTCCCTTCCAAAATCAACTGGAAAACAAGAGAGAGTTGTAGCCTTCTATAGGTATATGCCTATGTACTGATATGAGTCCGCATCAGTACAAAATTGTAAACAGTTTTCCATATAATAAATAGTGAAGACAGAGACAACAACAGTGGTGGTTTTCTCCCGAATTGGGTTTCCACCTTAAATATTGGTGTTAATTTTTGTTGATATTGTGTGATGATTTATATTTCTATTACTGCACATATTTACTGATTATCTAACAGAATCATGACTGGTAAACTGAGTTAAAGATTGTTCCTGAAATTTTTTTCTAATCTGCAAAACTATATCAGTATACGTGAGTTGGGTTCATCAAAGTCGTGTATGGAATTATATAAAGAAAATGTTAAAATAATTTTAGTAAGCTCTAAATACTAATTAACCCCCCCCCCCCTCGCAGTATTTTTCCCAACAATGTCTTGTTTAGAAAAAACCATGACTCTGTACTACTAAGATGCCTTGAGAAATATGAAGCACGGAGGGTTTTGAAAGAACTCTATGATGGACCTGTAGGTGGACATTTCAGTGGAGATACCACTGCACATAGGATCCTTCATGAAGGATACTACTAGCCACTATGTTTAAAGATGGTCATGCATATGTGAGAAAATAAAAAACATGTCAAACTATTGCGGGAAGACAAAGAAAATCAGCCTTACCTTTGTAACCAGTCAACGTTGAACAACATTTTGAGCAATGGGGATTGGATATCATAGGTGAGATTGTTCCTAACTCATCCAAATAGCATAAATATATTCTCACTACAATGGATTATTTTACTAAGTGGGTGGAAGTTGTTCCACTAAAGGTAGCTAACTGTGAGGCCATTATTGAATTTATTGATCAATTAATTATTAGTAGATTTGGCTTACCCAATGCACTTATGTTTGATAATGCATCTTATTTTTCAGGAAATAATATGACTGAATTTTCTCTATAGGACTTTCTCCATTAAATCTGGTTAATGGGAAAGAAGTTGTAATTCCATAAAAAATTAGCTCTTCCTTCACTAGCCCTAGTTCAATTTATTGATGAAGTACCTTATTCTTCTTTACAATTAAGAATGTATCAGATCCTTAAAATAGAAGAGAAAGAGAAAATTCCAAGGTAACTCATGCTCGACACCAGCAAATAACAACAAATTATTTTGATGCAATTTTTGTTTCCCCAAAAACATTCTAAGTTGGAGACCTCGTACTTATGTGGGACAAGTCATATGAGGAAAAAGGTAAGAATGCTAAATTCTAAATAATGTGGCTTGGACAATTTCAAATCATAGAAAAAATTGGACTATAAACCTTCATGTTACAAGATCTTCAAGGCATAAAAGCTTTTCTCCCTGTCAATGGGCTAATTTTGAAAAAAATATTTTCTTAGAAGAAGATTTTCTTCTAAATGTACCATACATTCACTATTATTTTTCTAGGAAAATAATGTTTGATTACATGATTTTGGTTGTTCACAACACCTATGAATTATTTTATTTTTTTATTTTTTAAGAATAGAATTTTTTGAGGAAATAACTACCAAACTAGAAAATTGAATGAATACTATACAACTCTAAAATCTTTTTCCATCAAAATTGTAAATTTTATAAACCTGAAATTTGTGAAGTATTTTTACTTTAACATCAATAAGAAAAAGGTTCATCTTTACAAGGAAAATAATTGTTGTGACTAAGCATATTTAACTCTAAATTGTCATCCAAAACTCTTAAGGATTCAATGATTCTCCCCATCCATTGAAAATACTTTTTGAGAGTGTAATTCAAAAATATGAAAAAATTAAAAGGATAAGAGGTCTCATTACGAGCCTCCTTACCATGATCATATGTTAATCATTAACTGAGATTGCCACAACAGCATACCAAGTCAAGGTAATGGCTCATGATTATTAAGATCATAAGGCAAGGGATCTCATCACGAGCCAGCTTGTTCAGTTCAATTATAACCAGTGAATGGCATTGACACTTTCTAGTCATCAAGCCAAGACAATGACTTTTTTAAGAAAAATAAGTTTTATGATTAAAATATTTATCTCAAATAATTGTAATAATAAATGGATGGGATATTGAATTATTGATGGTTAAAAGGTAACCTTGCTTAAGTTATTAATACCTAATAGCAACAATGGCTCTACCTGACAAAAGGAGAAAATCAAAAGCTATGTTACACGAAGACACTTACTTTGTCTTTTAAACTATATAATGATTGATATAGAGGAATGCATATATTTATTTATGAAAGGTTTTTGAAAGATTAACGATAGAGATGAATTTTTATATTCAGAGTAATTTTATTCATTTGAATATTTTGAAAATAGTTTTTGTTTCCTTAAATTATTTTTACTTTTTTTTTTTCTAAATAAGACTAATTCTATTAAGAAAAGACATATGGTACAATCAAAGCTTGCTGAAAAGCAAAGCTAAAGAGAAAGGGAACCGGAAATGATATACTATCAACCTCGGTCCTAAAGAGCATCCATGGCATAAGCAAAAAGATAACAAGGAGAACAGAAAATAGAGAGTTAGACTAAGGAGTATACCTAGAATGGTTAGAGTCTCCCAATCGACATTTTTTCCCTTTATTCTTACTGACTTTGACCCAACCATTGTGATAGATGGCTGGACAGGAACCACTTGCAAACTATTCTACGCTAAAGGAGGAGTCTCCTTGTCTGAATCGGAGGAAGAAGACTCATGAGTGCATTTCTGTGAGATCGGAGGTGTAGAAGGATCCTCGGGGCGGGCTGAGGGCGTGTCCTTCCGGTGCTCCAAATTCTCTCCTTCCACTTTGATATCCTCCTCATCAGAGCTAGAGGACTCTATGTCATCCTTAGGGGCTCTATCACATGGTTTCCAGCTCTTAGATTTGGATTTGCGATAGATGTTCTTCTTTTTGTCGAGGAACATTGCACATGTGTTCTAGAGATGCCCCGTCTAATGACAATGGCGACACCTGAAGGCAGTGTTCTCATATTCCAAGGTTTACGTCTAATGGAAGTCCCCAATTTTGAGGTTGATCTGATCAGGCAGCCCTTTGCTAATGTCTATTTCCGCATATATTCTGCCAAAGGTATATAATCCTTTCTTCCCCCTTGAGGTATCTGTTGCCAAGAAGTGGCCTAAGGTGTCCCCAATTCATTGAAAGATAGAAAAATGCCATAAATGCACAAGGAGATTTGGAAGCTTAACCAAAATAGGAAGCTTGGTGATGACAGCCGTAGAGGGGTCAAAGTCTGGGAACCAGGGGGTGAGGAATAGTCCTGCTGATCCTCAGAACCAAGGGCCTTCCATTAAGGCTTTCTGGTAATCTTCATTGAAAGAAAAGGCTACAATAAAGAAGCCTTTAGAGCATAAGAAGACCTTGTTGTTGTTGGTCCAGTTAGAGTGGATCCACTGGTATAGATTGGCAGTACGGGACCATAGTCCATTAAATCTACATATGATGGATGTTTCTGCAAACGTCTAGTATTGATCATCGAGAGATGGATGAGTAATTTCAATGGAGGGAGTTTCCTCCATTTTGTCCACCAAGAAAGGCTTGGGAGCCTCAGCTGGTTGGGCAGTCTTCTTGGTAGGTTGTGCATGAACTGCATCTTTATAGGAGAAATATTTTTATGAAAAACCTTTGGAGGCAGAGGATTTCCCGATGGCACCTCCCCTTAGCCGAAGTGATAAGAACACCATGGCATTTCTTTCTATATTGTAAAAGGAAAGAGGCAGATTATTATCAAGCTGCTTACCTGCAAAGAGGAGCTGCAAAAGGGAGGAAGGGATCCCTAGCCCCTGTTCGAGGATCTTTGAGAGATGACGCACTGAAAAAGAGGGTTGGAACCAAAGGATCAGGGTTTTTCCTGTCAGAATAATTATTTGAATCTGAAAAGTCGTTGGCTTGAGACGAGAAGGATCCCAGCTGCCAAAGTTAAAAATTGAAGCTGATTCAGTGAATTTGCAGGGCTTCAGGGCTAGCTCTAGTTCCCAGCTATACTGATTCTGCATGCGGACGCATAGGGTAGAGGTAGCAGAGGGAAGGAATCTACGAGAAAAGGTGCAGAGAGCAACGAGCCGACGGCCAAATAAAGTGATGGCCAGGCAGCACCGTCGAGCCGCCGCGTAGCTAGACGGCGATAGAGATTTGGCGGCCACAACTGTCTCATTCTGTAGAGCACTGCATATTTCTTTGAGGTCAGTAGCTGAAAGAGAGAATAAAAGGGGGCTTGAAAAGCTGCTGAGAAACAGATCTCGTGTGTCAAAAGGAAGTTGCCGCTAGAACAATGGAGCCAAGGTTCCGAAACCGGCAGAGCTGGACAAGAGCGACTGTGGAGAGGAGGCGGCCAAGAGACTGTACACAGAAACCATAGGAGCCATCGCGCTGGTTCAGTGCTTCCAATAAATTATTTTTACTTATTTAAAGATACTAAGAATTTTTTTTTGAGAGATAACCGGTTCTTCCAGTGAATCACCAATTGTTGTGCTAGTCAACAACCCCCATTGTTTTAGAAAATAGTTACCTTAGAAAATAATGGAGACCCTTTTTAATTTTTAGAGTTAAAACAAATAAAACCCTTAGAATAATTTATTAGATAGAAATAAGGATCAAAAAATGGATAAAACCTTAAAATGATGGCCTTGAAAGCACTTAAGCAAAGAAAGATCACATCATCGCAATCACAAAACCGCAATGAAGCATATACAACTCCTAACATGTCACTTAAAACATATTGTGATTCGATGTGAATAAGAAAAAGCGCTTTTATAAAGGAAAAGTCCAGATTTCCAAGAAAATTCTATAAGGAAAGCTTGCGGGACCCACTTTTACCACATAAGTCGTCGCATATCATATTTCGAAAAACCTGCCCCGACAATCTTATTTTCACCTCTCATATTCCCCTGATGTGATATACTCCATCGCATCGCATTCTTGCAAACATAATCACTCTTTTTTCCCTCGACCATGTTCACCGATGCGATATTTCTCATCACATATCGCACATAAGACTCTTGTAAACTTAAAAATTTCACAGTCTATTTATTTTTACTAATATTGTTATTGCGATATCGCAATCGGCATAAAACTAAAGCTGATCGGTATGAAATGAATATTTTCACAGAAGCAATGTTGCAACAGAACAGGTCTGGTTTTAATGCAGAAATGATTATATGGGCACAAAAACCCATATCAACCATTAATATCATAAATTAACAATTTTTTTTCCCATACCTTCATAATCATTTTACTGTAAGAATCATTCAATTCATATCTTATCAGTGTGCGAAGTCTCATATGTTTAAACGTATCTATTTCTATGATACTTGTGCATAAGTAAAAACAAAAGTTCCCTCTTTCCTCTTATCCTTTCTCACTTATTTACAAGTGATCTAGGTGAATATTGGTGGCCACCCACCTATTACACTTGGGGCCCCACCATTTCTTCTTTCAGTTTCCTTAATTGTAGCACATTTTACTATTTATAGCAGTTTTCGGATCCTGAAATTATGGAGCCGTTTTGACGCCCTAAACGAAGTGTTTTTGGAAAAATTGGGAGCAACATGGAATTTAATTCAATGTTTCTCATCAAAATTTGTATTCCTTAGATAGATATTTATAATTAGGTATTATGCGTGTCAAACGGAGATCGTATGCCAAAGTTACGTCCCCGTGAAGATTGATGTACCAATTTACCCCAACGGGGCCCATAGTTTTGGCACTTCATCTCCTAGGGTTAGGTTTTTGGATGTTTAGGGTTTTTATTTGTTTCTCAATAATAAATAGGTCCTCGAGCCTCATTGTAATAAAGTTCAGAGGCTTGTAGCTGCCACATCTCTTCTCAAAGATAAGCTACCAACTCCCTAGCTAGTTTATTTCCATTATTCCTGTAAGCATATTTTAGTTATTTGTTATTAATGAAATGAAGTTTTATTTCTATTTCATCTCTAATTTTATCGGTATTTCTATATTTCATTACGTTCCCGCATAGATCCATATTAGTAGTATCAGAGGGGTCTACTCTTTCTCGATCCTTCTTTGCATGTCCCCAACGAGGTCGAGGTATAAGGAGTTAGGGCTCGATTTGGTTGAACCTTTGCAAGATCAACCTTGCAAACCCCGACGGTCGCCCATGGGGGAAGAAAAGAAAGATGAGGTTCCAAGATATCCTATCAAAATATTACTCGAGGAAGCCCTCGAGAAACAGAGGAACGAAATGATGGATAACTTTTCCCAGACCCTTCAATGACTGCCCACCGACAACGCATATACATCCAACAGTCACTCTGGAGTCACCACTCCTTTCAAGGTACAAGTAAACTTTGGAATTCCCATATTTGAGGACCAAATAGATGCAGATGTTGTATATATATGGTTGAATCTATTAGAATGATATTTTTCAGTTCATGACTTTTCCAACCAGGAGAAGATTATTTTTTCACTCCTCAAGGTTGTCCCCCATGTCATGCACTGGTGGGAAACCTACTGTAAGTAAAAGGAAGAGGGGGAACCCTCTATGTTCTCGGCCGTACCCACTAAGAATTATTTTTGAGATTCCATCAATATGCAATATTATCCCCTAGGGAGCAATGAGGACAAGTACATACAATGGACTACGTTGCAGCAACAAAGGGATCAAGATGTGCATAAACTGACGAATCTATTCCATACCCTACGCACAAAGTTTGGTAACAAATATTGAGAGAAAAATTTGGTGCTGAAGTATCGCAGTTGTCTGCATAGATACAATTAGCAGGAAATGGATTTCCTTGACATCTCCTCTCTTGGTACAACATACCGGCATGCTGCCAAGTTTGAGTAGAAATTCATACAAAAGAAGCAAGACTTTGGATCTGCGAATCAAAAGCAAGGGAAAGGTGCACCCAAACTATGGAACAAAGGACAAAGCCAAGGCATGGTAGCACAAGACAACCTGAAAAATCCACAAGAGAAGAACAACACCGCAAAGTCGAAGAAGGACACAGGGAAGTCCTATAAGTTCCATAAGAGCTCCATCATAACACAAGTGACTTTCAGGACAAGCAGTCACTGGTGCCCATGATGAAGGCGTTTGACTCAGATGCATGCTCCGACTATGAATCAAAACCTGACAAGGGGAATTAGAAAGGGAAGCAGATTGTCGATGTGGAACCTAACACCATTGTTTCCACCAAAAAGATGCAGAAGGAGGAACCAGAAGATGCAGAGGAGGAGGAGTGTCTCTTCCACTCCTAGATGTGGGTAAAGTGTTCCCTGCTACAATTCATTTTGGACAATGGGAGCCAAAAGAACCTCATTTCAGTAGAGGTCGTCAAGCAGTTGGGCTTGCCAACAAAAAAAATCCCACAGTCATACACCATAGGTGGCCTCACCAAGGATGTGATCTCCACGTCAGCCAGCAGTGCTACCTTCCCTACAACATGAAGCCCTTCATAGATAAGGTATTATGTGATGTTCCTCCTCTTGACGTTTGTGATGTATTATCAGGCCAACCCTACTTATGGAAGTGAAATGATGTGTATGAGTCCTGACCTCACACTGTTGTTGTTACTTTGGTCATGTTGTAGCCGCTACAACAACACCCAAAATTTTGGGTATATTTAAAATTTCGGGTTCCCCCTCTGCTCGCTTAGGCGTTAAAGTCTTTCACCCGACCTACAGTCAGTGATGTCGCACCGACCTATCCCCAACCCCTCATGAGCTTTCTCTCCATCATGATCAGATGTTGTTGCTGCAATCATGCCATATGTGGGAGGGGTCATCCAGCATACGCTCGAACACTCTTATCACTGTCGCACCATGTGTTATGAGATTGCCTTGCATACATTTGAATGGAAACCTTTTGTGTATTGAAAATTAAAGGCCCTCTCGCCATGGGTCATTAAGCATGTTGGGTGAATACAAATTTTAATCTCGCTAGTCTCATATGTTTTATCTAGGGACACCATTATCAAAGAGTAAACTAATTAATGTTATAATGTTTCATACAGGCCAATCCCACAGATGTTACACCCGAAATGTCATCACCACACCAATGAGAAGGATCAGAGTAGTGCAAGTTGAAACATGAGAACCGAAGGACATCTGTCGCATATGCGCAGGAAATAAGACCGCACCAGTCAAGGGAACTTTCGGTCACAATGGGCCCTGGGAAAACATTGCAGGCTATAAGTTTGCTGGCTTACTTGAAAGATCAACCGAAATTCCCATGGCCCTTTTGGTGTTGGGTCCATTAAATTTGCGACTTTGACTCAAGAGTACTGGCTCCATTGGTCCCACTTCAGAAGGAAATTTATGTATATGTATTGCATCAAGAGTTGCCCAGCTTCAAACAAGTGGTTCAGGCACTCAGCATCAATCTTTACAAAATATTGTGGTGCAACTGCGAAAGACATGTAACCATTCTTATCTTTTTCAATGGTGTGGAGCCAGAGCCATTTGAAGGAGGCGATAGGCATTCCTCGGGATTACTTAGAGCTGTGAAGGTATTCTCATGAGCTTCTTGTTAGTAAGAGCAGAAGAATGTTTTGCAGCTGTGCAAATCTTTGGTGGCGAAGCATCAGCACTGCCAGAGTCAAGTGACATCAGAAAGGCCAGTGCACTGGAATCCACAGGTGGACAAGCAAGCATTACAGCATGCTCATCGCGTTGGCCAGCTGCATCATGTTTTGGAAATAAGTATTAAACACAGTTGAGGGGGTGATTATGCAAAGGGCCCACAGAAAATTGCATCTTAGTCACAATATTATTGGCCATGATGATGTCGACCCAGAAGGACATAGATCAGATAGTATAGCAGGTGGTAACTAGAGGTCCACAATAATTTATGGCCTGCACAAATATGACCCATCATGACAACACAGAAGGAAACTCTTGGTTATAAGTCTTTAGCTGTCCAAGGTACATATGAGAGTCTGAGTGTTGTACCAAAGTCAGATAATGGCGAAGTACATTTCATCTTTGAAGGTTGTACAAATTCTATAAAAGGTCATTCTTCGAAACCGACCTAATTTTGAGTTGTGTTGACAACTATGGAAAATTGGGGAAGGGAAGCAATGTTTGTTAGGCCTCGAGCTAAATGGTGGGCGCAAATATGTGGATCAAGGTTATGGTTTTAAATATGATGTGATTAAACCAAGGGAAAGAAATCATATGGTTCAAAACCATAGGATATCGTGGAGAAAAACTAAGTGATAACATTATAAAGGGCGCACATTCAATGGACCAAGGTGATGTTGTATATTTAATGCCAAAGCGCGAACGTATATGATTTCAAAACCATATAAGACCACCAAGCAAACAGCTAGCACCAAATAATTTTATGCTGAAGTTTTAATTAATGATGCAGATATATAAGGTGGTCGAATTTAAACGCGGATCAGAACTACACGAAAACACATTACAAGTGAGTTTAAATATTTCTTGGTGGGTTTTCAACTTATGGTAAAACTTTGGAGTGGACGTATACATGCAACGGTCAAAACTTACGTTCAACACTTGGTCATGACAAACCTACAGTGGTAGCCAGCATGGTATAATAACCCTAGTTCGATAATAATCAGAGTTGTGCAATATGCATGGTCGTAAACCGTGTTGAACCAGAACACGTGGATCCACGGTGATTTTGTGGCATGGGCCACTTAACTACGTGGCCATATAACCATAAGATTATTGGAACACGAAACGGATCATTGTAACTATTCTACAGTGGGAATGTATAACAGCTATAGCACATAACAGTAAAATGAAACACAGAGTTTTAAAATCACACCATAGTAATCTTCCACGCGTCCACGGTGAGCTGGATAGAACGAGTCCATATTCTTCATGCTGCGTTACATGGACGCAGGTTTCCCATGCATGCTGCCATGCATGAACATTAATTACGCTGCTACACCCAAAATGGAGGTTTTTAATCGAAAAGGGCACTGATACATAGCTTTTCAGGGATCGTGCGCTCTGCATTAGCAATAAAGCCCGACATGCAAGGGTCTGATGCCTTTCTGAGCCGCTCAAGTCAGGCATGCCATAGTAACGTTCAGCATGGTTGATTTTCAGTGCAGGAAAAATATTGAATCCCTTTGATGCTGGTTCTGTTAGCACAACAAACAAAACTTCTGAGTTAATTTTTGCCCTCTGCTCTGAGCTCAATCTACACGCCTCCTAAATTCAAAATATTTCGACTAGTGATTCTGATGCCTCGATGAAGACAGTCACCTGCTATAGGCCAGAGTCATTTGCATTAGAATGTAATAAATATTATGGCAGTCGACCATCATGGGAGGTGAAATAAGGTTTAGTACAGTGCATTGGCACAATGCCCTCTCCAACAGATCGCGCTCCTTACTGGCCACCACGGGATTGCATATCGTGAAGCATGGGAGCATAGCGCATGGCGGAGATGTCTGCATATAAAAGGTTATAATGCTAGAAGACGATGGAGTCGATAGTAGCTGTGAAATAATGCATGCATGAAGACTCCTGCATAACACGTCTGCGACTTGCAGTTTTACTAGCCGTGAGGCCTCACCTTTCCAAAATTTCGCTAGTATAGTTTTTTGCCTTATTACTGGTGTCAAGAGCGACCCTTACCCAAGACGCTAAGTCACAGCGAATGCATCCAACGAAGATTATGCCCAGTGCGACCTGTCAGCTATGCGATTGCAATCCAAGTCGCGAAGTCGCAATAGTTGTCGCCAGCCAGGAGGTGCGACCTTATTCAGAGTGCGACTATGCAACCTCTCTGAGGTTGCAAGGTCGCAAAATGTGCGTCCGCTGAAGGCTGCGACCCATGAGGGTTTCCGACTATGCGACCCCGTTTCAAAATGGCGTCTTCTCTCAAAGGCATTCCTCACACCTAGGGATTTAGACCAAGTTTAGGTAATTTCTTGAACGATTTGAAAACTACCCTCGAGATGCACCTTCCAAGGTATAATTTATTTCAGCACCTTCATATGATTCAAGGTTGGGCGATATAACTACGTTACAGGGTGTTTGGAAGCAAACCTAGCATCTCTACATATGAAGAACAATGCATCTTTAACACCTCATTATGAAAGAAATAAGTTTAAACCGATGAATTGATGCCCATCTGATGAAGGCAAGGGATGACGGCAATTAGCTGCATGAAAATTACGTGTTCCCCAAATACTTTGAGGTGTCTGCACCATATCCTCGTCTCAAAGACATAGCAGGCAGAAAGGAGCCTCCCCGGGCTTCTGAGTCTCCATTTAGGCAGCAGCAAAGACTTAATACGTGCTCAGTTGGAAGGAAGGATATTGGTTGGAACTTCAAGCGTTCTTTTGCGACAGTGGAGGAATACATAGTAGATATGCACGATCATTCATATATTGCCTTCAGAACAGGACTATATAGGGGTCCAAGCTAATCATTAAAACCCCTTGATGTTATCTGTCAATATACTCCTTATGCACTTGCGTTTTATTTTATTTTATTGTATCTTTATTTTTTCTTCAACATGCATAAACATATTTATGTGGGCGAGGCTAATGACTAATATAATATGCTTACACGCAGGAGATTATGATGATAACCCAGACAAGGAAGTTTGTCACTTACCCGGAAAATGCTCAACAGGAGAAATGTAGAAGAGATAAAACCCCAGGTCACAGATTTCTTCAGGTCGCCAGGTTGCGGAGTCATGTTCCATGCCAAATGCTCGACTATGCGACCCAGCGACCCAACGACTGGGTCACAGGTCGCACTTCTGCCGAGGTCGCAGGTTGCAAGTCGCACATCTGCTGAGGTCGCAGGTCGCAGGTCGCACATCTGCTGAGGTCGCAGGTCGCACATTTGCAGAGGTCGCAAGTCGCAAATGTCACCAGGTCGCTAAGTCGCATCCCTTGGTAAAAGCCCGATAACCGCGACCCAATGACCCACGCCGATCAGGGTCGCAAGGTCACATAACCTGTACCAGGTCGTAGGTCACAACAACGGCTCGTGTCGCCAGTCGCGTAAAATACTCTGGTCGCAAGGAAACCTGACCCGCCGTGAAGAGAAAGTCAAGGAAGCCCAAGGGGCAGGTTTCATATTATAATTCGGGAGCTTGTAAAAGGATCTTTTGTTTGGGACTCGAGCTGAGTACATTGTATTACCAGTAGATTATACATTTAATGAGGAATACAAGCATTTTGAAAAATCCCTTTGTGGATCTGGTGTTGTTTCATGTATGAGCACTGTTGAGTATTATATTTTCAGTTTCTGAACATCTTTAGATTAAGAGAACTGTATCTTTAACTCACATCATAGTTACATAATAGTTTGTTGAGTATGTTAATGGTGGTTGAGTTTATCTCACTTTCTTAGCGAATGTTGATGAATTTGTTTATCTGTGTTTGTGTTATCATTTAAAACCTTTAGGGAGTGAAGGGGTGTTCTCGCCATGAGGAACTGTTTCTTTCATGGTCATAACAGCTTACAAGTATAAACCTAATGAAGTGTTCCTAACAACACTTCCTTAGGTCTTCATGCTTTATAATTTTCTCTCACTACTCAGAGTGTCGTATGTACATTTAATGCATCAATCATATGTCTTGTATCAGTTGATTAGGTGTGTATCCACTTTTTTATAGAGTTTAAGCGAGACCCAAAGCAAAGGAGAAATCAGTGGTAGCCGGACCCACACCCCGGACGGGATCCCTAGTCCAAACGGTTCAAGGTCTAATTGGGACCTTTTACCGGGGAGATCCCTTGCTGTTGGCCGGACAGATTTTCCCGTCAACAGAATTGGCGCTAGAAGGAGGGCCAGATGACAAGCTGAGCCTTGAGAGCCTGCAGTTAATCTCATATCTGTAATGGCTCGTTCCCAAATCATTCTCCCGAGATGTTTGTCGGAGTTTTATGAGCCT
Organism: Pinus albicaulis; assembly: GCA_034641835.2. Taxonomy (NCBI): domain Eukaryota; kingdom Viridiplantae; phylum Streptophyta; class Pinopsida; order Pinales; family Pinaceae; genus Pinus; species Pinus albicaulis. Next base: position 358,251,352 of record CM076573.1, on the reverse strand, counting down.
CGATACTTCATCCCCGATGAACTTATGTATCACTTGTCCCAGTTAAAATTTGATGGTGAAAATGGGGTGTCCATAACCCAACACCTTTTAGATTTCTTTGACTTTGGTGAGTGCTATGAAATTGACGATGAAGGTTTGATTTGTTTGCTTTTCCTCCTCACTCTCGAAGGTTGCGCTAAGCAATGGTGTCGCACATTTCCGGAAGCTTCCATCCATTCGTTTGAACAACTCGCCAGTGAATTACAACGAGCTTTTCTCAGGTACGATTTTCAAAGTGTATTGATAAAGCTAAATGACTTCAGAATGGAACCTCAGGAACCTCTAGATGAATTTTCTATCAGATTTGTTCATTATTGTTTTGAGTTCCCTGAAGAGGATGTCGATTGGAAGCTGTTAAGCGAACAGTTCAGCTATGTGATTCTCATTTCCCTTGAACAATTTCAGTTAGAAACCCAGCCTGGGCCTAGTGTTCCCTATGACGACCCGCAAGTCGACGGTTGTTCTGACTTTGAGTCTTTCACGCACCATGTCGAATCAGAGTTTGAAAACCCCAGTGGCTCATTATCTCTCTCGATTCATGAAACCTACCTCGAGCCCACTCGATGTTTCCCTAGACACAGTCCTAAATCTGATTCACATACAGATTATGAATCGACTCCTATCCCGGATGCAGTCGTTTCCCTTACAAGGCCTGCCAGATCATTGTTTTCTCTAAATGACACAGATGCACATGTTTAAAAGCCTTGTATGGTTAACGCCCCTGCGACTCAATTTGTTCGTTCATTATTCACTGGTTTGTTTCTCGATCCCGCCATACCAGTAATTTCTTCGAGACATTCAAAATTTCCTTATACTGGTATTGGCGACAATCATAAGCACGCAGATGGTGTTTCACAATCATAGTTCCAAATCGATGAATCTTTTAGATCTGATCATTCTCACTCGGAATCTTTAGACATCCATAGAAGAAATTTCCTGTCTGGGAAACCTCAAGATGTCCTCTTTATTGATCCTTCCCAGTTGATAACTCCCAGGGAGCCTAACTTGCCAAGTACCCAACTTGATCAAACCAATGGTTATAGCGATCCCTTCTTATCGGGAAAAATATTCCATCATACCGCTGAGGACTATCACTCGCATCTCTTTGCCAACCATATGGAGACACCAGAATTCATTGATTCGCTTTGGGAAGATTCAAGTACCCATCGGAAAATCGAAGCGCCTAAGCTTCTGCCGCCCGTTTCTCAAATGACGATCCCCAAGTACCATGCTCCTCCTCACATAACTGCATCGAATTCACTCCACCCTAGCAAATCTAGAGAATCAAATACTTTGGGTTATCAATCTGTCAGTGCACAAACATCTAACTGAATTGATACAAAGCCCACTGACATTTTTCAACTCACCACAATCCATGATCACATCCATTCGCCTGTTGATCTCGCCAAACCATCAAAGCTGGGAAGCCCCCCGCTCGAAGGTCCAGAGTTTGTTCAAGGAGGTGAGGAATTGCAGCCTACATTAAAAGTGGATTCAGATCCTCATACCCTTGACCAAACCCAAGAGAAACCCCGAGCTAAGGTTTTCAAAACTAGGGTTTCTGCACTTGGATGTGCAAGCATCTATAATCCACCTGGCACCTGCTTGTTGCTTCCACCCCGTAGAATCAATCATCCTCACCACCACAATGATGTTACTGGTTGGCTCGACCAACCTTATCTGGTTGATGTGCCTGCAAATAGGCGGTGGCTTACCCAGTGCCCATCAGACCTAGAATTGTGCATGAATGAATGTGTGTCATTTATAAATGTTGAGTTTCAAGAACATATTGCTATGTATCAAGATGAGAGTGGGATTCAGCTTGCAAAATCTATTATGGCATGTTCTTTGGTAAGTACCCATCATCTTCTTGCCGGTGCACATGCTCTTCAGGTAAGTCTTGTTGTTGGTGCACGATTTTGTATGCTTGCTCTGATCGCGAACAATGTCATCCTTGCAGGTCAGGAACTAATGCGGTGGCTGCACTGGAAAGCTGATTTCACATAACCCGACCGCATCATTGGTTAAGCTAGGGTTTTAGGTGTAGGCTAGCTAGGACCTGTTAATAAAATTTGTTAGTTCAAAGTCTTTAATTAGATTTACTTGCCAAATTTCGTACATTATAATTTAAAAGTGTGTTTGTTGTTTTGTTTACAATTAATATCTTAGGCATCATCACGTTACAAGTATTTTCCACTCATTTCTTTTTTAGTTACTGGTTGCTGCATAAATAATCACTGCTTGTATTGCACCTACAACTGGTTGATCGTTCTCACACATGGGGTTGCATTGCATATTGAGCCTTACCTATTACATTGTGTCATACGCTCTCTTCCTTACATCATTTTTTGTCATATCGCCTGCCACTTCATGAGCCCTCATTGCAACCCTATCACCTTGCGGTCTTGTTTTGCCTCGATTGTTGAAATAGTAACGCCATTATTTGCGTGAGGTTGCGGTGGCTATCTCAAGAGGTAGATTTCTCTTAGGACAAGTCATCGAATTCACATTCTCAACAAGATGCCTATGAGTCTAAAATTATTTAGCCGGGGAGATACGAGCCGGTTTCTTGTGGGAGACCTAATGAGTTTGAATGGCCCATACCTGTAGCCTAAGCCTTGTGCCCAACATCATCTTGGACACCCTAAAATGATCTGTTTTGCTCGCTTCACCTATTGTAGTAAATGGGATGTGAAGGTTTGGCACAAGGGCAAACCCAAATCAAGATATCTTTCAGTTTCTATAAAACAGGAAACAACCTCTCTTACTCATAAAATAAGTCGGGATCCCTCATCTGCCCATGAAAAATAAGTGCCATGAGCACATGAAAATAAGTGCTGTAAGCACATGAAACAAATAAGGTTAAAGGATTGAGAAAGGCTTCCTGCACAGAGAGGTAATGCAACGACTCCGCCGGGGTACTGACCAGGCTCGCTGGCAGCGGAGCAATGTTTGTGATTTCTTGAAGTGACTCCGCCAGGGTACTGTCCAGGCTTGCTGGCAGTGGAGAAACACCAGAAACTTACTTTAAAAAAATCCTGGGAATAATAAACCCACTGCCTTGCTCTTCACATCATCAACAAGCTAGTGGCGTCTGTGAGCTTTCTCTTTGATGTGTTTCTGGTTAGTGAGACCTAGCTAAGGCACAAGGATTAGGCATATCTGTAAAGGGCCAGAGTAATTCAAAGGGTCCCCGCAGAACTTGTTCAATATTCCCTTGCATTACTATCTTGGCTCAGAATTTTGTTGTGATATTGACAGAGATGCTGGATTCTACGAGTGGTTCGCCATTTGTTGTAGCCGCTACAACAACACCCAAAATTTTGGGTATATTTAAAATTTTGGGTTCCCCCTCTGCTCCCTTAGGTGTTAAAGTCTTTCACCCGACCTGCAGTCAGTGACATCCCACCGACCTATCCCCAACCCCTCATGAGCTTTCTCGCCATCATGATCAGATGTTGTTGCTGCAATCACGCCATATGTGGGAGGGGTCATCCTGCATACGCTCGAACACTCTTACCGTTGTCACACCCTGTGTTATGAGATTGCCTTGCATACATTTGAATGGAAACCTTTTTTGTATTGACAATTAAAGGCCCTCTCACCATGGGTCATTAAGCATGTTGGGTGAATACAGATTTTAAGCTCACTAGTCTCATATGTTTTATCTAGGGACACCATTATCAAAGAGTAAACTAATTAATGTTATCATGTTTCATACAAGCCAATCCCACAGATGTTACACCCGAAATTTCATCACCACACTGATGAGAAGGATCAGAGTAGTGCAAGCTGAAACATGAGAAGCGAAGGACATCTGTCGCATATGCGCAGGAAATAAGACTGCACCAATCAAGGGAACTTTCGGTCACAATGGGCCCTGGGAAAAAATTGCAGGCTATAAGTTTGTTGGCTTACTTGAAAGATCAACCGAAATGCCCATGGCCCTTTTGGTGTTGGGTCCATTAAAGTTGCGTCTTTGACTCAAGAGTACTGGCTCCATTGGTCCCACTTCAGAAGGAAATTTATGTATCTGTATTGCATCAAGAGTTTCCCAGCTTCAAACAAGTGGTTCAGGCACTCAGCATCAATATTTACAAAATATTGTGGTGCAACTGCGAAAGACATGTAACCATTCTTATCTTTTTCAATGGTGTGGAGCCAGAGCCATTTGAAGGAGGCGATAGGAATTCCCCGGGATTACTTAGAGCTGCGAAGGTATTCTCATGAGCTTCTTGTTAGTAAGAGCAGAAGAGTGTTTTGCAGCTGTGCAAATCTTTGGTGGCGAAGCATCAGCACTGCCAAAGTCAAGTGACATAAAAAAGGCGAGTGCACTGGAATCCACAAGTGGACAAGAAAGCATTACAGCATGCTCATCGCGTTGGCCAGCTGCATCATGTTTTGGAAATAAGTATTAAACACAGTTGAGGGGGTGATTATGCAAAGGGCCCACAGAAAATTGCATCTTAGTCACAATATTATTGGCCATGATGATGTCGACCCAGAAGCACATAGATCAGACAGTATAGCAGGTGGCAATTAGAGGTCCACAATAATTTATGGCCTACACAAATATGACCCATCATGACAACACAGAAGGAAAATCTTGGTTATAAGTATTTAGCTATCCAAGGTACATCTGAGAGTTTGAGTGTTATACCAAAGTCAGATAATGGCGAAGTACATTTCATCTTTGAAGGTTGTACAAATTCTATAAAAGGCCATTCTTCGGAATCGACCTAATTTTGAGCTGTTTTGACAACTCTGGAAAATTGGGGAAGGGAAGCAATGTTTGTTAGGCCTCGAGCTACATGGTGGGCGCAAATATGTGGATCAAGGTTATGGTTTTAAATATGATGTGATTAAACCAAGGGAAAGAAATCATATGGTTAAAAACCATAGGATATCGTGGAGAAAAACTAAGTGATAACATTATAAAGGGCGCACATTCAATGGAGCAAGGTGATGTTGTATATTTAATGCCAAAGTACGAACGTATATGATTTCAAAACCATATAAGACCGCCAAGCAAACAACTAGCACCAAATAATTTTATGCTGAAGTTTTAATTAATGACGCAGATATATAAGGTGGTCGAATTTAAACGCGGATCAGAACTACAAGAAAACACATTACAAGTGAGTTTAAATATTTCTTGGCGGGTTTTCAACTTATGGTGAAACGTTGGAGCAAACGTATACATGCAATGGTCAAAACTTACGTTCAACACCTAGTCATGACAAACCTACAGTGGCAGCCAGCATGGTATAATAACCATGGTTCGATAATAGTCAGAGTTGTGCAATATGCATGGTCGTAAACCGTGTTGAACCAGAACACGTGGATCCACGGAAATTTTGTGGCATGGGCCACTTAATTACGTGGCCATATAACCATAAGATTATTGGAACACGAAAAGGATCATTGTAACTATTCTATAGTGGGAATGTATAATAGCTGTAGCACATAACAGTCAAACAAAACGCAGAGTTTTAAAATCGCGCCATAGTAATCTTCCACGCGTCCACGGTGAGCTGGACAGAACGAGTCCATATTCTTCATGCCGCGTTACATGGACGCAGGTTTCCCATGCATGCTACCATGCATGAACGTTAATTACGCTGCTACACACAAAATGGAGGTTTCTGATCGAAAAGGGCGCTGATACACAAATTTTCAGGGATCGTGCGCTCTGCATTAGCAATAAAGCCCGACATGCAAGGGTCTGACGCCTTTCTGAGCCGCTCAAGTCAGGCATGCCATAGTAACGTTCGGCATGGTTGATTTTCAGTGCAGGAAAAATATCGAATCCTTTTGATGTTGGTTGTGTTAGCACAGGAAACAAAACTTCTGAGTTAATTTTTGCCCTCTGCTCTGAGCTCAATCTACACGCCTCCTAAATTCAAAATATTTCGACTAGTGATTCCGATGCCTCGATGAAGACGGTCACCTGATGTAGGCCAGAGTCATTTGCATTGGAACGTAATAAACATTCTGGCAGTCGACCATCATGGGAGGTGAAATAAGGTTCAGTACAGTGCGTTGGCACAATGCCCTCTCCAACAGATCGTGCTCCTTACTGGGCACCGAGGGATTGCATATCGTGAAGCATGGGAGCATAGCACATGGCAGAGATGTCTGCATATAAAAGGTTATAATGCTAGAAGAAGATGGAGTCGATAGTAGCTGTGCAGTAATGAACGCATGAAGACTCCTGCATAACACGTCTACGACTTGCAGTTTTACTAGCCGTGAGGCCTCACCTTTCCAAAATTTTACTAGTATAGTTGTCTGCCTTATTACTGGTGTCAACAGCGACCCTTACCCAAGTCGCTAAGTCGTAGCGAATGCATCCAAGGAAGATTATGCCCGGTGCGACCTGTCAGCTATGCGACTGCAATCCAAGTCTCGAAGTCGCAATAGTTGTCACTAGCCAGGAGGTGCGACCTTATTTAGAATGCGACTATGCGACCTCTCTAAGGTCGCAAGGTCGAAAAATGTGCGTCCGCTAAAGGCTGCGACCCATGAGGGTTTCCAACTATGCGACCGCGCTTCAAAATGGCATCTTCTCTCAGAGGCATTCCTCACACCTAGGGATTTAGACCAAGTTTAGATAATTGCTTGACCGATTTGAAACCTACCCTCGAGATGGACCTTCCAAGGTATAAATTGTTTCAGCACCTTCATATGATTCAAGGTTAGGCGATATAACTACGTTACAGGGTGTTTGGCAGAAAACCTAGCATCTCAACATATGAAGAACAATGCATCTTTAACACCTCATTGTGAAAGAAATAAGTTTAAACCAGTGAATTGATGCCCATCTGATGAAGGCAAGGGATGACGGCAATTAGCTATGGCGAGGCCTGTCGCAGCCTCGAAATACTTTGAGGGGGTCGTGCATCATAGCCTGTCTCAGCACATAGCAGTGCATGGGAGCTCCCCTGGCTTCGGTAGTCTCCATTGAAAAAATGTTAAAGACTAGCTATATGTGCATATTGAAGGAAGGATATTGGCTGGAACTTCAAGCGTTCTTTCGCGACAGTGGAGGAATACATAGTAGATATGCACGATCGTTCATATATTTCCTTCATAACAGGACTATAAAGGGGTCCAAGCTAATCGTTAAAACCCCTTGATGTTATCTGTCAATATACTCCTTATGCACTTGCGTTTTATTTTATTTTATTGTATCTTCATTTTTTCTTCAACATGCATAAACATATTTATGTGGGCGAGGCTAATGGCTAGTATAATATGCTTACATCCAGGTAACATGAGGAGATTATGATTATAACCCAGACAAGGAAAGTTTGTCGCTTACCCAGAAAATGCTCAACGGGAGAAATGTATAAGAGACAAAACCCCAAGTCGCCAGGTCGCGGAGTCGTGTTCCATGCCAAATGCTCGACTATGCGACCCAGTGACCCAACGACTGGGTCGCAGGTCGCAAATTTATGAAAGTCGCAGGTTGCACATCTGCTGGAGGTCGCAAACCTCGAATGGTCCAAGGTCACAGGTCGCATATTGCACCAGGTCGCAAGTCGCAAAGGTCGCAAGGTCGCTAAGTCGCATCCCTTGGTAAAAGCCCGATGGCATGACCCAGCGACTACGTCGCAAGGTCGCAGAACCCAGCCATGTCGCAGGTCGCAACAACGGCTCAGATCGCAGGTCGCAGAAAATATTGGGTTGCAAGGAAACCCAATGGTCAGGAAGATGAAAAGTCAAGGAAGCCCAAGGGGCAGGTTTCGTATTATAAATACTCCTTCCGGAGCTTGTAAAAGGATCTTTTTTTTGGGACTCGAGCTGAGTACATTGTATTACCAGTAGATTATAAATTTAATGAGGAATACAAGCATTTTGAAAAATACCTTTGTGGATCTGGTGTTGTTTCATGTATGAGCACTGTTGAGTATTATAATTTCAATTTCTTAACATCTTTAGATTAAGGGAACTGTGTCTTTAACTCACATCATAGTTACATAACAGTTTGTTGAGTATGTTAATGGTGGTTGAGTTTATTTCACTTTCTTAGCGAATGTTGATGACTTTATTTATCTGCGTTTGTGTTATCATTTAAAACCTTTAGGAAGTGAAGGGTGTTCCCGCCATGAGGAACTGTTTCTTTCATGGTCAGAACAGCTTACAAGCATGAACCTAAGGAAGTGTTGCTAACAACACTTCCTTCGGTCTTCATGCTTTATTATTTTCTCTTGCTACTCATAGTGTCGTATGTACATTTAATGCATCAATCATATGTCTTGTATCAGTTGATTAGGTGTGTATCCACTGTTTTATAGAGTTTAAGCGAGACCCAAAGCAAAGGAGAAATCAGTGGTAGCCGGACCCACACCCCGGACGGGATCCCTAGTCCAAACGGTTCAAGGTCTAATTAGGACCTTTTACCGAGGAGATCCCCTGCTGTTGGCAAGACAGATTTTCCCGTCAACAGGTCAATAATTTGTATAGGATACAAAAGGTACCACCGCCTATCACTATCTCTTTGGTTATTACAAAACAATGCAATAAGCTCATTTCAAAAACCGGGAAATTTGTTTTCCTGATGATCCGCCCTCAGGCAAGAAGAAGGTTGTATCCACGACTTCTAGATAGGGCTCCTCTGCATGACAACAACAAAGGAACAAGTTCATGGAGGAGTACGGGGACATCTTCACCTCACTCGCAAGGGTGCCTTTGCACTGTCAAGTCATGCACCCAATCAATCTGACCCCAGGTCTAGTGCTGCCCAATGAACCGATCTATCGATGCTATGTTCTAGAGAACGATGAAATCAAGAGGAAGATTTAGGAGCTGCTGCAGATAGGTCACATCTGGCCGATTTCATCACCTTGTGGGAGCCAAATCATGTTGTTGCAGAAGAAGGATGGGACTTGGAGACTTTGTATTGACTACCAAGCGCTGAACAAAATCACTATCCAGAATAGGTACCCGATGCCACAGATTAACGACCATCTGGACCAACTAAAAGTGGAAAAATATTTCAGCAAGATCAACTTGAAGTCTGGGTATCACCAAGTATCATTCGAATCCTCCGATTTTTGGAAGACTTCCTTCAAAGCCAAGGAGGGCCTTTTTGAATGGTTGGTCATGCCTTTCGGGTTGACAAATGCTCCCGCAACCTTCATGAGGCTGATGGACGACATCTTGTGGCGATTCACCAACTAATTTGTAGTAGTGTACTTGGATGACATCCTGATATTCAGCCAAACTTGGGAAGAGAACCTACACCACATCCGATAGGTCCTCGAAACACTGTGGCAACACAAGTTGTGTACCAATTTGGAGAAGTGAACTTTTGGCATGACCAAGGTTCAGTATCTGGGATACATTATTGATGAGCAAGGGGTGCATGTGGATCTAACCAAGATATAATTCATTCGGGATTGGCTAGCCCCAACAACTCTAACATAGCTTCATATATTTCTCTGTCTTGCTAATTTCTATAGTGGGTTCATGTTGGGATTCTCTCATATCACTTGGCCCTTGAGTCAAGTCACCAAGGGAGGAGAAAAATAAAAATTGTTTTGGTCGGAATCTCAACAGAAGATGTTCTTAGAATTGAAACATCATCTCTGCTCGACCTGAGTGATCACATTACCAGACTTGCAACAACCATCTAAGATTGAGACCGATGCCTCTGACTATGCTATTGGGGCAGTTCTTACTCAAGAGGGGAACCCAGTGGCATATCACAGTGAGACATTTTCTGACATAGTACGCAAATATCCCACTTATGAAAAGAAATGTATTCCATCGTGCAAGCTTGCCGACAATGGAAGCATTACATTTTTGGGAAGGAAACGGTCATCCACACAGACCGCTGACCCTTGTAGTTCATACAGACACAAGGGAAGTTCCAAAATGATCACCATCAGAAGTGGTCCACATATCTGCAACAGTTTCATTTAAAAATCAATTACAAGAAGGGCAACACCAATAATGTTGCAGACTGCCTCAACCGACCACCGATCATGGCGCTAACCACTATTCTTAACTCTTGTGGTCAAGAGACTTCTCACTGGCTTCTTCTCTATAAGATCGATCCAGAATTTGGCCACACATACAAGACACTCTTGGAGGGTACGCAAGTTCCAAATTTTCACCTCCAGGATGCACTGCTACAGTCGGGTCATTGGGTAGTTCAGGTTCGAGAAAACAGTGGCAGTACTACAGAATTATTTCTATTGGCCAAACCTTCGACAAGATATTGGGAAGTACATCAGATTATGCACTGCTTGCGCTATTACCAAACCAACCATCAAGAAGAAAGGCCTTTATACGTTGCTACCTATCCTGAGTGGACCTTGGGAATCCATCTCCATGGATTATATGTCGGGCCTTCCTTCTACCAAGCATGGAAACGACTGTGTTTTTGTGGTCGTCGACATATTCTCGAAGATGGCCATTATGGTGACCTACAAGAAGAACATCGCAACAGAAGCCACTGCTAAAATCTTCTTTTGACGAGTGTGGGTGCACTTTGGGATCCCACAGTATATCATCTCAGATTAGGACAGTAGGTCCTAAGCACATTTTGGTCCAATCTCTGGTCAATGATAGACACCAAGCTCACCAACTCCACAAATTTCCATCCCCAAAATGATGGCCAGACAAAGATCATGAAGAGGATGATCGTACACATTATGCGCGTGTACAAATCAAAGCATCCATGCACATGGGATGAGATCATTCTCTATGTACAACACAGTTATAATTGGGCTCTCCATAGCTCAATCGACCACAACCCCTTTCATGTGGGTTTGGGATTCCAGCCACTATGTCCCATTGATGTAGCCATGCCATTTGTGACTATTGAGGCCAATTCGACTGATTTCCAGTTTGAAGCTAACAAGGAAAACAACTTCATTGAGCCCATTCTCCACACCCACCAACAGGTTCATGACATACTAGACATAGACAATGTTATGTGCAAGCAACGACATGATCAACATTGGGTGGCACACAACTTCCAGGTGGGTGACAAAGTGTGGCTACATTTGCAGAAGGAGCGCCTCTTTGGACCCCACTGCAAGCTTCACCCACTACAATATGGGTCATAGACCATCACGAAGGTTTTAGGGGCCAATGCCTTCGTGCTCAGTATTCCACCAGTCCTTTGTCTGCACCCATTGTTCAATGTGGACCTCCTTCGACCCTACTTCCCACCTCTATTGGACACCTCCGACATTGCAGAACAACTTACACCAACAGAGTTAAACCCATACTGCATCGAATAGGCCACCACAGATCGTATCATGGACATACAAATCAAAAACACTCACCAATAGAATATCCAACTGTATCGGGTTGTCAAAGCTGGCCAACTCCTGCACCAAGGAAAATGGTTCACCAGGGACCAAGTTCAGCAGAAGTTTCTTCATCTCATGGATGAACTCAACACAATGGGGATAATTTATTCCTAAGGGGGGAGGAATGATCTAGGTGGATATTCATTTCCACCCACCTATTCCACTTGGGGCCCCACCATTACTTCTTTCAGTTTACTATTTTTAGCAGTTTTTTGGGTTTTGAACTTTCAGAGTCATTTTGAGGCCCTAAACAATGTTCTTTGGAAAAATAGGGAGCAACATGGAAGTTCCTTTAATTTTTCACCCATCAAAAGTTGTAATGCTCGGATATATCTTTCTAACTAGGTATTGTGTGCATCAAACGGAGATCGTATGCGAAAGTTACGTCCCCAGGAAGATTGATGTACCAATTTACCCAAATGGGGCCCATGGTTTTCGCGCTTCATCTCCTAGGGTTAGGTGTTTGGATGTTTATGGGTTTTCATTGTTTCCCAATAACAAATAAGCCCTCAAGTCTCATTTTAAGATAGTTCATAGGCCTGTAGCTTCCACATTTCTTCTCAGAGATAAGCTACTAGCGCCCTAGAAAATTTATTTCCATTCTATGTGTAAGCATATTTCAGTTCTTTGTTATTAATGAAATGAAGTTTTATTTCTGTTGCATCTATGCCTTTATGTGTATTTTTGTATTTCATTGTGTTCTTGCATAAATCCAGATCAACATGCAAGCTCGAATAAGCAGAATTCTCTGAAGATGTTTAAGGCTTTTAAGAAAGCTAAGAAGCATATGGCCCCTATAAACCATGCACCCACTACATATTAGAGAACAAAGATGTTTCCTTTGTTTATAGATACTACGTGTGGACCCGAAAGTGGATACTCCTCATGGGAATCCATGTATACGCTGTCGAAGATGAAAAACCTTACAAAGTCTAAACAAAATCAACTGTTGATGCTTCTGATTCCTCTAAAGCTACAATTGAAGAAGTAGCTAATTATTTCCTACATCGAATTGTTGCACGACCCAAAATATTACCATATACTAATATGGTAATATGGATCATTGAAAATATCAATATTGGGGATAGGACATTTCTTACTAGCAGAGGAACAATGGTTGGTTAATTTAAAGCTGAAGACCTGAAGCAGATGTACCATGTTCTAGACCCCGAAAAGGTCTATGATAAATAATTTCTTGAAAAATTCACCAAATAAAATGAGCTCAAATCAAATCCAATCAAGCTATGGAGAAACAATCCTAACAAGCACAAGAATGAAAAAAAGGGCATGTACTCTACTAACTCCCTTGCAAGCCCCTATTGTTTTGTCTCTGCAATGATGTTTAGGCTTTTTGGTCAGCCGAAAACTACTTGATTTTCAGTAGAATGGGTCCCCCTCATGGAAGAAGTTGTAGATGCCAATATTATGGATTGGAGAAATATTATATCTAATAATATTTCCACTAAGATTTTAGAATATAGGAAAAATCGCTCCATTTCTTCCAAAAAATTTCCCTCATTCTATATGAGCGCCTATATCATGGATGCTACGTGTTTTACCTCGAATTTTCCAGCCATGGGCTGGAAATGGACTACCGAAGACCTTGTAACTATTCATATGATCCAGCTAGATATCAGTGGCGACCCACCTATTCCATTTGGACCCGTACCATAAATTCTTGCAGCTTTTCAGTTTCAGCACAACTTACTATTTTTAACAGGTTTTCGAGTCCTGCACTCCTGAAGCCATTTTGGGACCCTAATGATCCAGGTGGATATTGGTGGCCACCCACCTATTCCATTTGAAATGCCACCATCATTCCTTTCAATTTTTCAGTTTCAGCACAACTTACTATTTATAGCATTTTTTCGGGTCCTAAACTTCCAAAGCCGTTTTGAGGCCCTAAACGACGTTTTTTTGGAATCGGGCCTTTGGTTAATACGATTCCGTTTTGGGATTGGATTTTCCAGAATCGATATTCAAGGTCAGAATTTTTAGTCCTTGGATAGATATTTCTAACGATGTATCATGTGTGTCAAATGAAGATAGTATGCCAAAGTTATGACCCCGGGAATTTGAAACACTAATTTACCCAAATAGTGCCCATAGTTTGCGCTTCATCTCTTAGGGTTAGGATTTTGGAAGTTTAGAATTTTTCATTGTTTCTCAATAATAAATAGGCCCTCAAGAGTCATTGTAACATAGTTCAGAGGCATGTAGCCGCCACATCTCTTCTCAGACATAAGCTAGTAACGCCCTAGCTATTTGATTTCCAGTATGTCTGTAAGCATATTTTTGTTATTTGATATTAATGAAATGAAGCATTATCTCCACTGCATCTCTGTGTTTATGGCTATTTTTGTATTTTATTGTGTTCTAACATAAATCCAGATCAGTGGTGTCAGAGCGGGTATGCTCTTTCTCTATTTTTCTTTGCATGTCCCCAACGTGGTCAGGGTATAAGGAGTTAGGGCTTGATCTGGTTGAACCCTTGCAAGATCAACCTCACAATCCTGAACAACCTCCCATGGTGGAAGAAAAGAAAGATGAGGGAGGAGGAGATCCTATCAAAATATTTCTTGAGGAGGCCCTCGAGAAACAAAGGAACGCGATGATGGATAACTTTGCTCAGATCCTTCAACGACTGCCCACCTACGACGCATCTACATCCAAAAGCCACTCTGGAGGCGCCACTCCCTTTAAGGTACATGTAAACATTGACATTCCTATATTTGAAGGCCAGATAGATGCAGATGTTGTAGATAGATCGTTGAATTTTTTGGAAGGGTATTTCTCAGTCCATGATTTCTCCGACCAAGAAAATATTATTTTTTCACTCCTCAAAACCCCCCATGTCAAAGATTGGTGGGAAACCTACTGTGAGAAAAAGGACGGGACCGAACCCTCTCTATTCTCAAAAACACCCACTTGGAATTCATTTCGAGATGGCATCAAGGAAGAATATTACCCTGTGGGGAGCTATGAGGACAAGTACATCGAATGGACCACATTGTGGCAACAAAGGGATCAAGATGTGCATGAACTGACGAATTTGTTCCATACTCTGCACACAAAGTTGGGTATTAAAGATTCAAAGAGAAATTTGGTGCTCAAGTACCACTGTTGTCTGCACAGATACATTTAGAAGGAAATGGATTTTCTCGACATTACATCGCTTGGAACGGCATATCACTATGCCGCCAAGATCGAGAAAAAAATTAAGCAGAAGAAGCAAGACTCTGGATCCGCGAATCTGAAGCCAGGGAAAGGCGCCCCTGAACCATAGAACAACAGGCAAGGCCAAAGTGGGGAAACTCAGAAGAACACCACAAATCAAAATAAGGACATGAGGAAGTGTTGTGAATTTCATAATAGCCCCACTCACAGCACAAACGAATTTTGGGCCAAACAGTCGTTGGTGGCTGAACTAAAGGCACCCGAATTAGATGAATGTTCTGATCCTAAGTCATAACCAGACAATGGAAATGACAAAGGGAAGCAGATCATTGATGTGGATCCTAGTGCCATTGTTTCCACCACCAAGATCTAGAGGGAGGATCCCAAGGATCCAGAGGAGGGGGAGCGCCTCTTCCATTCGCAGATGTGGGTGAAGGGTTCTCCACTGCAATTCCTTGTCGATAGCGGAAGCCAAAAGAACCTCATTTCAGCAGAGGTAATGTATCGGCTCATCCTAATGACCATAGCACACCCGCAACCGTATACCATCGGGTGGCTTCACCCAAGGAGAGATCTACGCGTTCGCAAGCATTGCCGCCTTTTGTACAGTATCAAGCCATTCACAGATGAGGTGGAGTGTGATGTTGCTCCTCCTGATGTAGCTCATGTATTATTGGGCAAACCATAATTATGGAGGCGACATGATGTGTATGAGTCTATGCCTCATGCTGTTATTATTAGTTTTGGATATAACTTGTATAGGATACCAGAGGTAGTACCACCTCTTGTCATCTCTTTGACTACTGCAAAACAACGCAGTAATATTGTTTCCCAAACCAAGAAATTTATTTTCCTTACAAATTGCTCATAGGGAAAGAATAATATTGTGGCCAAAACCTCGAAAAATGGCTCCCCTGCATGCTTGTAGCAGATGGACAAAGTCATGGAGGAATATGAGGAAATTTTCTCCTCACTCACAGAGGTTACTATACACTGTCAAGACAAGCACTCCATTGATCAGACCCCCGACACACTGCCGCCTGATGTTGCCATACCTCATATAACTACACAAACAAAATCCACACATGTTTTTTTTGAGGCTAATAAAAAAACCAAATTTACTAAATGCATCCAACATGTCTGCCCGCAGGTCCATGACAACTTCGACAAATCTAATATCCAGTTCAACAGAATTTTCCTCATCTCATGGAGGATCTCAATGAAATGGGGACCATTGCTTCCTATGGAGGGAGGAATGATGCAGGTGGATATCGGTGGCTACCCACCTATTCCATTTGGACCCGCACCATCAATTCTTGCAACTTTTCACTTTCAGCACAACTTACTATTTTTAGCAGGTTTTCAGGTCCTACACTCCCGAAGCCATTTTGGGACCCTAATGATTCAGGTGGATATTGGTGGCATCTGACCTATTCCATTTGAAATTCCACCATCAATCCTTTCAGTTTTTCAGTTTCATCACAACTTACTATTTTTAGAAGTTTTTTGGGTCCTGAACTTCCGGAGCCGTTTTGATGCCCTAAACGACGTTTTTTGGCATCGCGCCTCCAGCAAACACAATCCCATTCTAGGATCAATATTCATGGTTGGAATTTTTAGTCCTCGAATATATCTTTCTAATGATGTATCATGTGTGTCAAACGGATATAGTATGCCAAATTTACAACCCCGAGAAGGTGAAACACCAATTTACCCAAACGGGGCCAATAGTTAGTGCTTAATCTCCTAGGGTTAGGTTTTTGGACATTTATACTTTTCCATTGTTTCTCAATAATAAATAGGCCCTCGAGCCTCATTGTAATGTAGTTCAGAGGCATGTAGCCACCACATATCTTCTCAGAGATAAGCTACCAGCGCCCTAGCTATTTGATTTCTAGTATGTCTCTAAGCATATTTTTGTTATTTGATATTAATGAAATGAAGCATTATTTCCACTGCATCTCTATTCTTATGGATATTTCTGTATTTTATTGCATTCCTACATAAATCCGGATCATTATATATTTCATAGTATTTTGTGGGAATATATGTATGAGAAACATTTTTACAAAATTTGCCATGGAATCATTCTCCCTCTAGTTCAAGCTTTTTTTAATAAGAAAGTACCCAAACTTTCAAAAGAGGCCTAAGCTAATTTTTCCTCTATAGGAAAATGGTTTGGTGAAGAGTTGTTCACCTACATCCAAGTATTTGGTAGCTTAGCTCGACCGCAGGTCCTGCTGCTCTATGTTCCTAACAAGCTTCTCGCAAGAGAAGTTGCATATTAGACTGTTGGAAATGACCTAACCAGGTTTCTAAAAGAGGCCAAGAAAGCATCATGGCCTTCTTTTCCAATTATTTGTGGCATTTATGGACTGGATAATTACAAGCATGCTGTTTTAGAGATTGGTTAGATTGAATGTTTGAAGTTATTCACAATTCCAAATAGACAGTATGACCTAGTTAAAGTTGCTAATAATTTCACTACCCAAGTGAACATTAGGCCTTTTGTGCATGAAGACAATGATTTTGACGATGTATTTGAGTCTGTCGACAATTATTTTGCAGTTCAAAAATTGTCAGCCTTACGCCTCCACCCACAACATTTACTGAAGTTTAAAAATATAGGAATAAGAGGTTGGAAGCGATTCCACTTAAAATGTTGGATTTCTCTCAACCATTAGCTCAGAAGGAGAAAGAAAGTGAATCAACAACTAAGGGTAATCAAGTCTTTAGTACAACAAACCATGGTAAATCAGCCGAAGTTCAAACTATGGATTTGGATTTCCCAAGTAATATAAATAATGTTTGGAAGGAGTTTCATAAAAAAACTCCAGGAAGAAAAAGGAGCTATAATTATTGATCGTCAAAAAATTGTACATACTCCAGAAAAAGGAGCTATAATTATTGATAATCAAAAAATTGTACATACTCCTCTTACTAAAAGTTAGGACTCATTTACTATTGGGCACTCTGACAAATTAGTAAGCACAGAAAGAGTGGAATTCATCCTGGCCTTCCCCACCACTGAAATTGTTCTTAACATTGAAGAGATTCCTCCTTTTGACATTTTCTATAGTCCTAAACACAAGACGTTTATCAGCATATAGAAGAAAAGAAGAATATCAGAGTAAGCCCAACCCCTTTTCCAAGGATATATATCAATGGACTTTGTTCGGAAAGACACACAGGCAGATCCTTCACAGGATATAACTCGCTTAACTTAGTTCGCAGGATCTTATGCTTCTGTAGCCATTGACAAAGCATTAGAAGTTCAACAGTTGATGAAACAAAAGGATGAGAAAATCATCCAACTTGAACTAGAGCTACAAGCAGAGAAGAAAAGTGTCAATCAACAGTTACAGGTGTAGATCACATAGCTCCAAGAGATCATGGACCAATTAAAACTTCAGCTTTAGAATGACATTAGTTCCAAGGATACTCTAATTCACCAATTACAACTCTCTATTGAGCAAGTAAAAGATAACCCAAAATTTAATGAATTCAGAAAAGAGGCCATAGAACTAAACGCTTTATTGGCACAACCTGAAGTTGTTTTTTGTCAGAAATTATCAAGTATTCTTGAGCTATGTGAATAGAGCGATTCACTTTTGAATCACATTTTAGATATGAGGATTAGTTTCGATGATACAGATGATAAGGTTTCCCAGTTTGTCACTTGACAGGATTATGCTGATGGTAGAAAGGCAAACCTACCCAGGATTGAGGAGTAAAATAAAAAAATATTATTTACAGACTGGGATATACAGTTGAAGCATGCAGAAAGAGCCATTTACAGGGCGAAGGGTACTGCTACTAACGTTGTGGAAACTGATATTCAAAATTTCATCGTAGCAAATCTTATTGATAGATGTCTTCCCCGTGAATTGCCTTAAGTGGAAGACTTTATAATAAAATGGCAAGAAGTGTCAAAGGTAAAAGAAGAACATATCATGAAGTTGGAAAAGCTGGATTGGAAGAAATATTGGAGATATTTAGTCAGGCCTCATAACGAGTGGCTCATGCTGTGTTGTCTCACAAATATATCTTCCTATATGCTTCCTCCACTTTATGATGTTGTTTTCACTAGATAGATACGCATTAGGCTAGGATAACCTCCAGAGGTTAAGCCTATTATTAATATCCATCAGCTGAAGAAAAAAATGCCAAAGGAAACAACAGGATAGTCCTCGAGCAAGTCATCCCTTTAATTTCTATTTCTGTTTAAATTCCACTTACTTTGAGGGTTTTTTGAAAGATCCTCAGATTTTTATTGTAATAACTATTTTAAGACTTATTATTTTTATATTTAAACCCCTTCATTTATTTAAAGAAGGGGTCCTTAAATTTTGAAAGGAAGACTTTACAGATGTTGCGCTTTTGTACTCTTGAAATTTTCTAAATAGAAAAGGCTGAACCAAGTACTTTTTCTCAAATGAGCAGAGTGAACATATACATGGTACTTTTATCCTATGTGTTATATTTTTGCTTCAAATGAGAAATAGTTATTTATTTTATGATGTTTTGTTTCATGTATCTGTTTGAATATAGTTTGACATTAACTCACTTCTGCAGATGTTATATTGTTATCACTTTTATACATATGCAATTCAGGAATTTGAAATTTGTGTTATAAGTTTTATTCAATTGATTCAATTAACTATTTTATTAAATAAATTATCTCAAACGTTTTCATATCTTTAAGTGAATGTATGATCTTTATTTGCATCCAATGAAAGGTAATTTCTTTAGATCACACATAGAGTAGAATTCATCTTGGGATACATAGTAGATAGATATATTGTTTATTGCAAGCTTTCTAATATTTCCATCTATCAAGTTACACACAGTGATAAAACCATCCATTCACGCTATTTATATAAAACTGGGAAAATAGTCCCATAAATCCAGTCAGAGCCACCATTCCAAATGGAAAAGGGATGGTTTTTAAGTCCCTAACCGGGTGGTTTCCTTGATGTTGTCACACCAATTTTTGATGCCTCAACAGAACCATAAATAGAACATAGCAGGGCCTGATGCTGAAAACATTTCATGTAAAATAACAGTGTGGTTGCAAGACCAAAGTAGGAGAAAAAATAAATGAAGTGTGTTATGTACAGTAAGGGCCTATACGTGGCCTACGGAGGATCAAAACCATGATGTTCAGTGTGTGCTCATATTTTATGTGAAAAATTACATCTAGTGAGTATAATTTCAAAAAAAGTATGTCTCCAAAATTAATAACAACAAATGAAGTGTCAAGATAGTGTGATGGTGCCCTGTGTAGTGATATTATATGTTTCCATCAGAGTGTATTGCATCTATCCATCAACACATCCCAGGCCTTGTTTTGAGAGTCTGTGTGCCATCTTGTTCTACTCCCTACATATGTGTGTGAAAATGATACTCTGAAAGGAGGCCTTGAGTATCTTCATATGATCCAGCCAATGTGCTAACTGAGGTGGGTTGAAGCTATTCCTATTATTCATGTGGTCAATGATTACTTTCGAGTCGCCATAGATCACAATATTATTAATAGAAAATTTCCTAGAGATCCACATAAGTACCTAAAGTGAAACCATCTCCGCCTTGCTATTTGTGCCACTACCACAATTCCAGAATATTCTATAATGTGTCTTGTGATCCACCCGTAACAAAACCCCACATCCACAAATTTGTTGTTGTGCAGCACCATCAAAATATCCCACAGGAAGTATGATTGAGTGTGGTCTGAGTCTATGAGAAAAATATTGCTAGGGCTTTCCGGACACCTGAGTACCCGTCGAACATATGATGATGCGGTAAGTAGCCACTAGGTGAAATGTCCTAACCCCACCAAAAACACATATGTTCTGATTTCGCAAATGTTCCACAGTAACCAAAATGGAATGAGTGATCGCTGCTGATATTTTTTCCAATAGTCCATACACTCCTGTATGTTTTCCGTTGAGTGATGTATGACCTGCAGGTGTGTATAGATCCGCTTCCATACTCCCACCGTTTATGAACATAAGATGAATATGTGTTGGTTAGATTCTTCATCAATAAAACATAATAAACATACCCCTGGGCCCATCCACCCATGATTTTTTAGATTATCCCATGTCAAGTTGCGATTTTTCCAAATCAACCAGGTGAGAGAGGTAAGCTTAAGAGGGATGTCCCCCTTTCACACCATTATAAACCAACAAGTTTCATGTAAGTGTATGGTCATATGCATAATATATTTGTAGGTATCCAGCAATTGTATCCCATTGCAATGGTAGGACCACCCTTCCTATAGTGAAGACCTAAATTTTGTTGTAGTGTCCTGAAAGTATCCCATGTATCTGTTTCTTGTCCCATAAAACCAATATTGTGTGCTTGTTTCAATTTTGTTATAACATTAATGTATCCCTTAATGACCTATGATAAGTAAAAGATGCCCTGAGCTTGTAATTTCTGAAGGATCCCATGTGTGAGGTGAGGACCCTCCAGCCATCCTCCAATATTGTCAGTGCCCAAATGTACCTGACCCCCATCACTAAACAAATAGCATAATCACTAACAGAAATTACTCCATAGTTTCTGGAAACCGAACCATATGCCAGATCCATGTGCCCTTCCAAAGTGTGCCTCCCTATACCAGTATGATATCTCCTTACCCCTAAGCTATTTCTTTTTTTATGATGAGCTTCCAATCCCCAGGAATAAACAAACCCTGCGACATAGACTTAATAAACGAAGCTGAATAACTTGATGTCCAGTATGCCCCATCCCCCAATGTCCTTTGGCATAGTAATTTTTTCCCATCTCGCTAAGTGATATTTGTGGCCGTCCCTACCCCTTGTCCATATGAAGTGAGCCATCTATGCCTTCATGCCTTGGATAATGGTCGTCAAGAGTAAAAATAGGTGTGCCCAATAGACATCTATGTGTTGTACTACAATCATTTCCAGAATATATCTACCCTAGTGGATAGCCACCTATGTGACCACAACCATATTTTCTTTTGGAATTTCTCCAATAGCCACGTCAAATCTGCCACCCAATATCCTATTGATTTCAATCGGAAGCCAAGATAGGTGAAGCCCTCTTTTAAAGGTTTCATATTGAATTGAAAAAATAAAGAAATATGGGTAAAGATCTCCCCCGCGACCTCCGTATGAAGTATTAGTGACTTCTGTTTATTGGCCATTAACCTAGTTGCATTTCTAAAATGTGAGAAGATATCCAGTAGCGATGCCCATTATGCAAGTATCTCCCACTCGAACACCAAAATGTCATCAACAAACAGGTTGTGGGTGGTCAACACCAAAGCACAGACCCATACTCCTTCAAATACACCCTCCCTTGCTGCCTTCCCGATCTTGAGACTAAGTCGATCCATGACTAGAATAAGCAGGAGCGGGGACAAGGAGAAACCTTGTCTGAGACCACACCCTAACCTAAAGAACTTAGATGGAAGACCATTTATAATGATAGAAAAAAAAAGCATAATTTACACAACACATGATCAAATCCATGTTCTTAGCAAACAAACCAATTTTAACCAGTATGACCCTAAGGAGCTTCCACTCCACACATTCATATGCCTTACACAAATCAATCTTCATCGCAATAGACTCCATGTTACATTTGTGGAAGGAGTGAATAGTCTCTTGTGAGATGGCAACCACATCATGAATTAACCTGTTATGCAAAAATCCAAACTGCTCCTTTGTGATGAAATTTGAGATATTCTTCTTAATCCTCTCAACAATTACCTTAGATATGAACTTTTAAGAGATGTTTCATAATGAGATAGGTTGAAACACATTGAAGTTCAACGGTACAAGGACCTTTGAGATTAATGCAATAAATTTCTAGTTT
Organism: Pinus albicaulis; assembly: GCA_034641835.2. Taxonomy (NCBI): domain Eukaryota; kingdom Viridiplantae; phylum Streptophyta; class Pinopsida; order Pinales; family Pinaceae; genus Pinus; species Pinus albicaulis. The sequence goes on along the minus strand of CM076573.1, from coordinate 358,228,955 downwards.
ATCACACCTATAATATTTCCATGTAGCCAAAACTCCACCATCTGTGTAAGGTCTTCACCTAACAAAGGGAAAAATTCCAAATAGAATTCAACTATCCATCCATTGGGTTTGGGGCTTTTGTCATGAGAAAATGTCTTAAGGACTCGTAAGACCTCATTCATAGTGACCTCCTGATACAATGATGCATTTTGGGCCTCATCAAACATAGTAGGGTATTCCCGTGCCATCCATAATTGGTCATCCACATGAACACCTGCCCTTTCTTTAAAAATATTTTGAAAACGTCGCACAGCTGCAGACTGAATCTTCATCATGGAATACACTTCCTCACCAAGTTTTTTGGTGATTTTACAGATGTTATTTCATGCCCTGCACATATTAGCATAGTTATGGTAGTATTTTGTATTGATGTCTCTTGCCAGTAGCCACACCGCCCGAATTTTAAGACGTCTTGTATGTTCCTGAATGGCCAGTATCTTCTATCAACGCACCTAAATTTCCTTGATACTCCCCCAAAGCATCGAATAATCACCTTGTGAATCCACGGGTCGGATCATATACCAAATCTTTGAGTTGATGCCAATGAGTTCAGATAAGAGGTGTTGCTTCTTCAATTTCTCCCACTATTTGACCTTACATTTCAGACTCTTAAGAGTATGTCCAATCCACACCATAGGAGTAATGCGTTCCCCATAGTCAGTAGTGTTCCAGTTCTCAATAACCAACAAGTTAAAGTCTAGCTCATTAAGCCATACACAGTTGAACTTGAAAGGAATCCTTCATGAAGTCCGAGTATCACACCAGCGAAGTATGATAGGACGATGGGCCGATATAAGAACATCTTCCACCCTTGATTGTAAAGACCCCAATATTTCTAATAGATTCTTGTGCATAATGAATTTATCCAACCTCTTCCTGATAAACTCATCACCATACCTCCCATTATACCAGGCAGGGCATAATTTATGCGGGGGAATGTCCCGAAGGTGATTCTCCATAAATAGATTATTAATAAAAGCAGATAGTGCATCCCTTCTACACTGGTGACCCCACTATTCCTGAGAATAAAGTGTAGCTTTAAAATCCACTACAATGACAAGTGATCCAATTTTAAGTAAGTCACTATCATACATTCTCCTCCAAAAGCTCAGACGGTCATTGTAAGGAGCACAGAGAATTAGAAAATGTATGCGGTCCTTGGACCCACATATATAACCCATCAAAAGGATGCCACCAAAAAATATAAATGCGCGGAAATTTTCCTGCAGTGGATTCCATAGTTCCACCAATCCCCCTGATAGGCCCGGTGAGTCCACTACCACCATATCCCATTTAGGGTAAGCATACACCTGATCAGACGAGGTCATGGTTTCCTAACTAAATTAAAAAGGGACAACAAGAATTCAATAAATTGCGAATAAAGAGAAATTTATAATGGTCATCGAGGCCACATAAATTGAAAGAGATGCAGTTCAGCATGAGCCACCCTTTCTGGGTGACAGTTCTGTAAGAACCCGATTGAATACTATGGCAATAAGAACCTAATAAAAACTAGGATTATCGGATAATGGAGTAGCCTGAACATTTTTAGCCCTCCCCCGACGACCACCTTTCTGGCGCGTCATGACATATTTTTGCCTAGTGCTCGGAATGATATGAATAGGAGGTGTGACAACATCACAGTGATGGGTCGGTATATCAAAATAGTCCATTGACAGATTTTGGAAGAGAATATCAAAATCACTGCCAATAGAATTATGAGGAGATGATATAGGTATTGGGTTCGATGGTTTCGGAGAGGCAGACATCATATGAGCAACAGATGGGGATGGGGAGGGACTGGTGCTAGGATCGAATTCCAAGATTTCAAAATTTCCAATTGTGTTAGAATAGGGAGTGCCATCAGAATAGTGGAAGTCCACTATAGCCGGAGGCTCCCGACATGAAGAAGAGAGGGTAGAGGCCCAAGAGCCTGGTAAATCAGCAAAAATCCAATGGAAAAATATCTACGTAAAGTGGGGGATTGAGAGAGTGTTCAATCAAGGGTGTGGGATCCAAAACAGTGGATTAAGGAGAATTTTCCGGAGGTAAACCATGAAATGCATAAGGAAAGGGGGGGTGTGTGGGAGTTCCATACCTATGAAATGGCCCACAAGAGTAGGGGACCTCGACTGGAGAGAAGGTGACGCCGATGATGTATTTGGCACATTTCCCCAATTTCCATTGTAACATCGTGGGAAATTATAAACAAGATGCACGGTTTCGTGACATAGCGAACAACTAAAATGGATGCACCATTAATCCACCCTCTGGTGATGTATTTCACAATCCCAAGCCATGTCGATCTGCATTGGTAAGCCCCAGTGAATCTTGACTCCACCAAGATCCATGCAACTGGCTTATCAGGTTGTCCAAGGATATTAGAGTATGAGTAGATGTACCGTCCGATGGAGTTTCCCATCGCAAGGAGGATGTGCTTGGTCCATAATTCAAGAGGTAAGTCGAGTAATTTAACCCACACTAAGTGATTTCGTGGTACCTCCGATGTAGGATTGAAACCAATGTACTAGGCATGCAGTGAGAGGAAACACCGCCCTCGTAACCATGACAGTTTTAGAATGCGAACCGCATCTTCCATGGGCATGAAGTGGAAGATAAACTAGCAATTCATTAACCGAAATAGCTTCGGAGGGTATCCCAAGAGCCTGCACCACTGTGAATTTACCCAATGTTGCATGTCTCTATCCCTCTCCCAATCAAAAAGCCAACGACTGATTAATGTCCCTTCCATAAGCTTGCCACCCGATCCCACATAGCATCATAACCAAAACTGAGCAGCTTTGTTTTAGGGGATGGACGATGAGGTAGTGAGCGCGTGCAATGTGTTTTTGCAGGAAGCTTCAGAATGTCACCACCTTGTTCTGTCGGAGAATGTTTGTCTCGCAATAGGGACCCGATATTCCTGCCACCCTTCCAAATCGCATGCTCCCCAGGTGTCCTTGCATGTGGTGCCCCCTCTACCACTCGGATGGCCTCCATCATGGCCTCTTGGCCCAAGATGTCAACATCCAGTGTAGCCAGGAAATCCCTCAGGTGAGCCATAAAACGTCTGGTGGTCAGGCCGTATGGAATCAACAAACAGTGAAGAAATCGACGATGGCGTCCAACAGTAAGAAATAATTAAAATAAATATCCATCCTCCCAATGGTCACTACCATAAATGTGCCATGAAATAGTTAAATAACGAGGTACCTGCTAAATCAAGTGTGATATAAAAAAAGGATTGTAATGATATTAGTTTCCTTCCCCAGGTAGATGCAAGAGAATAAACACCCACATAGCAAAGACCTATAAAAGGTTAAAAAAGGAAATATCTCTGCCCATCAGCCACAAGATCCCAGAGTACACCTTAACCAAGGAAGGGAGGTAAAGTGCATTAATTCATCATTTTATGATAGCACTATCAATCCATGTCGGAAAATTTGAAACTAGTCGGAAGATGTAGCCACCCAAACACTCCAATACCGAAAAAAGTGCACGCTCGAAAAATGCTATGCAACTTGGTGTCGCGCTATTCGGCCCCTACCTGCACCTGCACCCAATCAAAACACTCCCCAGTATGGAAAAAAACTCCACCAGGCACCTGCGTACTATGCACACTCCAAATATGGACAAATGGCCAGATGTGATAAACTACTGGGTGTCATTAAAATAAAAATACTTTTTTTTGCGGTCACACTATTTCTATTGGCAACAACAACAACAGTAGCATCCACAAATCTTCCACCACCTGTTGCAAAAGAGAAAACCACGAATTTTGCAGGGTCATGAGATTACAAACTATTCCCTCCACTGCTTCCAGAAAAAAACATAATTCCTTTGCTCCGGAGATGCCCTGATCTTTGCTTCTCCCTCTAGGAATTTCCCTAGGAGCTTCTTAAGACGTCCCCACATCCTATAACTCACAGATAATGAAGGTATAACCTTGTGTATAGTGAATCTTTAAAAAGGACCCCCCAAACGACACCATCCATAATCGAAATGTCGGATTCCTTATAAATGAGATATGCATCATAAACATATGGACGTTGAGTCTCTGAACTCATAGAGGCCATCGTCGAGATCTGTCTCCCTCTCCTCTTAGACAACCTTAGATTTGTGTAGGCAGGCCATAACGAAAGCAATCAAATAAATACTAGAAGGATATGTTATTGATTTCCTATGTAGCTACTAATCATGGATGAATTTTATGGGAAATGACAGGGTTAATGAAATTTCAAAGAAGACCAAATCATTAAATTTAAAATTTTTTACACCTCTTTGATCCATCTTTATAGTTTTATTGAATTTTTTTTGACAAATTTTTAAATTTTTGATAATTTTGTAAATTTTTAAACTATATTTAATAGGAAAATTTCATCCTTCAGCAATGGTGATTTTCCCATTTAAAAATATTCCACTTGATACTTGGCCATTGGTAGCCATCCGTATTTTTCAAACTGTGATGGAAAATTTTACAGATATATAAGTTGGTAGAAGATAGTTTCTCATTTCTAAAAAATAGTACCAATTATAAAAAATAGTGCCAATTATAGCCGAAGGCTTCATAAATATAACCAAAATAATTATTTCAACACCAAGGATGTCTTACTAATGCACACATTTACGTGATTAACCATGTATAAAATGGTTATCTATCAACTTTAACTTAAGAAAAAAATAATTACACATCTTATGGTAAAATAGACCATTTTGCTAAATAACTTTTTCTTATAAATAAATGAATGTTATAAATAATAATGAGGAACTTATCATGGAGGAAATTAGAATAATTTCAAATCCCTAGGAAACCGGTGGGTGGGAGCAACGTGGTACGAATCTAATTTTTTAAATTTATTAAAATTAATGGGCCATTTTTCTAATTAAAATTTTCTTATATATGAATGAATGTTATAAATAATAATAAGGAACTTATCATGACCAAACTTATTAGAATTGTAATAAATTCAAATCCATAGGAAATTGGCGTGGGGAGCCACATGGCATGAATATAATTTTAAAAAGGAAGTGTCTTCCATTCTACGAAATTGAAGAATATCTGGCATGATGGGACAACTCTAGGCCCGTTTGTCGACCCCCGTCCAATGACCCCCAACCAGACCTTGACCTGCCGGTGGACCCCGCTTTCCCCTGTGCCACCCCGTTCCCCCATGACCCTCCAACACCCTGCTCCCCTCATCTCAACCACAACCCTCCTGTTGGCTCCCCTTCGCCACCCCATGATCCTCCGCCACTTACTGCAATCAATGCAGATGGAAAATGTCTAAAAAAAACTCGATAATCCAGCTATCGAGTCTGGGACTCTTGTCTTTCCCGTTAATACAAAAGAGTATAAACCTTCCTCTTTATTAACTGATCTAAAAAATTGAGCATTTAGATAATCATCCACTTTTTTTGGAAAGGGTAAACTAGCTTGACAATATCAACAATGTTTGTAGCTTTAGAACTTTGTAGCAGACTCCCAAAATATTCTTTTTCCATTGCTACTAGACCACAAAAATACTAAACTGGGATGCCATCCCCCAAAAATATTTTAGGTAAATGTTGGGAGCATATATACCTAAAATAAAATAAAATAAAATAAAATAAAAACAATTTCAGAGCACTTCAATCATCTCAAATGTTCCAAACAATCGCGGGATGAATGAACAAGTTAGGCCGAGATGGAAACCCTATGCAGGTTGTACAATCACTAGTTATTTTTAAAAATTAAAAATCATCCACATGCCTAAGTCTGTAATATAAATTTAGCACTTTAATTCATTTTCACCCATGAGCATCATAAGGAATCATTGTGACACTCTGTATTATTCATTTGACTATAATTTAATTGTCAAAATTCAATCTGAATCATTTTCTTCTTGTTTTTTTCCCTGTAAATGTTATTCACCCACGAGCATCATAGTAATCATTGTGACAATCTAGATTATTTATTTCAATATAATTTTATTGTCAAAATTCAATCTCAATCATCTTATTCTTCTTCTTCTTTTTCATTGTAAATGTTACTTTTTTGTTATTCACATTATAAAAAAAATGCAGTGTACACTGTTATATGCTTCTTTTTAGATTTTTACACATATAAACAAATTACAGATTTTACCTTACAGATGTTTGTAACTTAGTTTTATAAAATTTAAAAGCTCAAATGTACATAAGTTACTTTCCATTTTCAATGTTACAGATTCAATCTCTAAAATCAAGGCACCTTGTACACATGAACTCCCTAACTTTACCAAAGCTGCAGAGAACCTTACTTCCTTGAATACAATTAAAATTAGGTTTGTTAAAATGTTCAATCGGGGTTTGGAAAAGACAAGTTTGTTTGGAAAACAAAAGCATGAGATACTTGGAATGATGCACAATCAGAAGTTTGAGCAGATGAGATCAAAGTAGGCCCAAAAGAATTCCACTATTAGTTGAACCTTTGGAATTCACACATTTATTTATACTATAGTCTTCTAACTGACTAGGTTACCACACATAGAGGTTGGATATATCTATCAAAATTATATAAATATTCTATAATGGATGCATATAAATGTTTTCCTATAGGTGATGGAAAATGATTTTATAGCGCCTACAGGATAAAATTTATATGCATCCATTACAAAATATTTATAAATTCAACCTACCTCTAAATTTAAATATATAAGTTAATACCCATTTCATTTTCTCATGATGCAAGTGTTGTATTGATTGAAAATTCACTCAGTGCAACAAATGAGAATAGCCCACTTGGGTTGAAGCCAAGAAAGAGCCCTTCCTTGCTAGATCTTGCTCAACTGAGCTTATCATGTCTGAAAAACTAGGAAAATTTGGGATATGTGAATATAGTGAGATCCATCCAAGAAGTAGGGGAAATAGAAAACCTAAGGTTTGCAGTGGTTCACACCAATAAAAATAAGGCAACTAACTTCTCTACCTCAATTCTAGGAATTGGCTCATGGAAGGTAAATGTTGTTATAATTAATGTTGACATCAACGCCATGACATGAATATTGATTGTGTTCTCTCACTATGTAGAAAATAAAATTAAGATTTTAAATAATCTTAATTAATCTCTTACCTGGGAACCAATGTTATAAATTATAAAATTCAATAAACCTTCTTCTTCATCATAAAATTCATGTGGCACAACCATGAGAAAATAAATAAATGAATGGGAATATTGCAGAACCATAACAATTTTGAACCCTTAATCAAAACTTTATAATTGAAATACTTGGAATATTTATAATACAATACCTGAAATCATTTCTATACATACACATTTATTACATATATTGTCACACAAGTCAAAAACACCCATACTAAGTTTTTATGCAACACTCTGCATACACTTTGAACAACTGAAAAAGGAAATGCATTGGTGAGAATACTTGCAACTCAAGGAAATGTGAATACAATGAGATCCATCTAGGAAGAAGTGGAAATAGAAAACCAAAGGTTTTCAGTGGTTCACACCAATTTGAAGAAGGCAACTAACTTTTCTGCCTCAATTCAATTCTAATAATTGGCTCATAGAAGGTAAATGTTGTTATAATTAATGTTGACATCAATGCCATGATATGAATATTGATAGTGTTCTCTCACTATGTAAAAAATAAAGTTAATATTTTAAATAAATTTAATTAATATCTTACCTGGGAACCAATTTTAGAAATTATAAATTTCAATAAACCTTCTTCTTCATCATAAACTTCATGTGGCACAACCATGAGAAAAAAAATAAATGGGAATACTGCAGACCCATAAAAATTTTGAACCCTTAATAAAACTTTTATAATTACTATTGGCTTGAGGGGTCCTGGCCGAGGTTCAGAGTATATGGAAAAACCAACAAACCCTCCAACTACTGGCCCTTTCCCCAATGACCTGCTTGCGCAGATCAAAGTCTCACCCGAATCAGTATGGGGGGCTACTGGAACCATGTTTCCACACCCTGAGGGAGAAAATAATGAATTGGTCCTCAGAAAACTGAATGCAAACCTATATCAATCATACACAAATGCGCGCAATAGTATAAAGAATAATCATAGAGAGTGTGCAATATTTAACAAGATAAAATAGTCATTGTTCGCCTTAGCGCAGATAATGTAACATAACGAGATCGAGATATGCAATTACTTAAACAGATCTATCAACCATCAGTAAGCATACATAATCATATCAGATATTTGTTGCACAATAACCAATAAACAGGATAGAAAACAATGTGATCTTAACACAAGATAAGCATCAAATAACTCAAATCAATAACATAAGAAGTTTTCCAAAATCTATCCCTTATATTAGTCTTTAAAACCTTCAATACATCAGACTTTCCCTTACAAAACCCTTCCGCGCACACATCCAACAGAGTCCGCACACAACCAGGACTAGGTCTTCGTGCACTATCCAGTAGGAGCCTTTCAACCCAACCCAAACAAACCCTTACAATGGATTACAGATGCATAAACTTATCAAAAATTACATTCATCAACTTAGTTCTACTATCTCCTTAGACTTGACCTATATATCTATTTATATTCGCTTAGCGCGTAGATACTATGGTCCCAAACCATGGTTTGAGGCCCACAATTTCCCCTTAAACCCATTTACATCAAAATTAGGCACTTTGACCCACCCCAAGGCCCCTTGACTCCATCGCGGAGCGCGCACATACAAACTTATACAAAATCACATCAAAAATTGTGCCTCAGGGGACCCCGCTCCAAAAATTATAATACCTGGAATTTTATAATACAATAATTGAAATAAATACTTGAAATCCTTTCTATACATAAATATACATTACATATATTTTCACACAAGTCAAAAACACCTATAGTAAGTTTTTCTGTAACACTCTGCATACAATTTGAACAATTTCAAAAAGGAAATTTGTTAGTGAGCATACTTGCAACTCAAGGAAATGTGCATACAGTGAGATCCTTCTAGGAAGCAGGGGAAATATAAAATCGGAGGTTTATAGTGGTTCACACCAATTCAAAGAAGGCAACGAACTTCTTTGCCTCAATTCTAAGAATTGTCTCATGGAAGGAAAATTTTGTTATAATTAATGTTGACATCAACGCCGTGACATGAATATTGACCGTGTTCTCTCACTATGTAGAAAACAAAATTAATATTTTAAATACTTTTAAGTAATATCTTACCGGGGAACCAATGTTATAAATTATGAATTTTAATAAACCTTATTCTTCAGCATAAACTTCACGTGGCACAACCATGAGAAAAAAAATAAATGAATGGGAATATTGCAGACCCATAACAATTTTGAACCCTTAATAAAAATTTTATAATTACAATATTTGGAATTTTTATAATAAAATACTTGAAATTATTTCTATACATACACATATACTACATAAATTGTAACACGAGTAAAAAACACCCATAGTATGTTTTTCTGCAACACTCTGCATACACATCGAACAACTGCAAAAGGAAATGTGCCGGTGAGCATACTTGCAACTCAAGGAAATGTGCATAGAGTGAGATCCATCCAGGAAGCAGGGGAAATAGAAAGTTGTATGTTTGCAGTGATTCACACCAATTCAAAGAAGGCAACTAACTTCTCTGCCTCAATTCTAAGAATTGGCTCATGGACGGTGACTATTGTTATAATTAATGGTGACATCAACGCCATGACATGAATATTGACCGTGTTCTCTCACTATGTATAAAATAAAATTAAGATTTTAAATAATTTTAACTAATCTCTTACCTAGGAACCAACGTAATATTATAAATTTCAATAAACCTTCTTCTTAATCATAAAATTCATGTAGCACAACCATGAGAAAATAAATAAATGAATGGGAATATTGTAGACCCATAACAATTTTGAACCCTTAATAAAAAATTTATAACTGCAATACTTGGAATTTTTATAATACAATACTTGAAATCCTTTATATACATACACATATATTACACATATTGTCACACAAGTCAAAAACACCCATAGTAAGTTTTTCTACAACGCTTTGCATACACTTTGAACAACTACAAAAGGAAATGTGCTCGCGAGCATACTTGAAACTCAAGGAAATGTGCATACAGTGAGATCCATTCTGGAAGAAGGGGAAATAAAAAACCAGAGGTTTTTAGTGGTTCACACCAATTCAAAGAAGGCAACTAACTTCTCTTCCTCAATTCTAATAATTGGCTCATGGAAAGTAAATGTTGTTATAATTAATGTTGACATCAACGTTGTGACATGAATATTGACCCTGTTCTCTCACTATGTGGAAAATCAATTTTTTTTATTTTAAATAATTTTAATTAATCTCTTACCTGGGAACCAATGTTATAAATTATAAATTTCGATAAACCTTCTTCTTCATCATAAAATTCATGTGGCACAACCATGAAAAAATAAATAAATGAATGGGAATATTGTAGACCCATAACAATTTTTAACCCTTAATAAAAGTTTTATAATTACAATACTTGGAATTTTTATAATACAATACTTCAAATCCTTTCTATACATACACATATATTACATATATTGTCACACAAGTCAAAAACACCCATAGTAGGTTTTTTTGCAACACTTTGCATACACTTTGAACAATAGCAAAAGGAAATGTGCTGGTGAGCATACTTGAAACTAAATCTCTATCTAAAGTCGATTGAAAAATTCCATGACCATATTGAATATATTGAGAATCGGCACTTGAGAATTGTCATCTGTTGTAGAATTTGAATCCAGAGCATGGTTACATGTATTAGACGAACCAAGTAGAGATACTCCCTGAGATGGCTATGAACCCGCTAAAGAAGAATAAAAAAAAACATAACAGGATGATGGGTGTTCCAGGAGGATGAGTTGCACGTAGATTCGCAACCGAAGAAAAATTTACAAGGGGAAGATGATGAAACTGTAGTGGGGACCCTAGCAATATTAAATATGCTACTGGACTTGAGCTCACTGTCATTGTTATAATTGAGGTCATGAGAAGCACGACGTTGATTTCAACATTACTGTGTTATAATTGAGCTTGTAAATGAATATAAATTCTAACTCAAAATGCAGATAACTCAAAATGAAACAGGAATAGGGGAATTACCTCAACGACTAGATTTAGAGTTGAACAGGCGAATTGCAAACATGTGAAAATGCAACCCCCTAAATGGTGTGTTGAGGGCTCTCACAACACATAACAAAATAAAAGGAGCGTGAAATAATAAACTGATTCAAATTTTTAAAAATACCACCACGTGCAAGCTAGCGGGGCGGAGGGGAGGGGAGTGGGGTGACGGAGCGAAGGGGAGAGAGGCCCACCGGAAGAGATGGAAACCCGATGCCGATGGGAGGCAGGGCCTTAGACAGGTTGTGTTTCATCACCAGACACTAAAAGGAAAAGACCCTCTAGCAGAAGTTTTTGAGGAACCCCTTATAAAAATACCCTAGACATCCATTTCGAGCAGAGGTTACTATAGGAGGTTAGCGGGTGAAGTTTTTTGCGGATATTTTTCATCCCGTGTGCTTATCATCCTAAACCACACCGGTGCATTCAAAAAGAGAAATCAACGGTGGGCACAAGACATTGGCACACCAGACACCGTGTGCTCCATATAAACCCGCCTGATGCATCTTATTAATGCATTGCATCGGTGGTTTACAAATATTCTAAACCAGTGTGTCCTCAAACCCCACGCCAAAACAGAAACCACCCAGTGTGGTCTTAAGAAATTTCACCGGTGCGCCTATAAAACCCCACGCACTGGAACATGGTTAAATAAAAAAAATTAATGGAAAAAAAACCACATTTTTCACTTTTCTCTATGCTCTAGAGCTCTCAAACATTGGTGAAATTTATCCTTGTCTGAGCTATCCTGACATCGGTGCTCCCATTGCACCCATTGCATGCACTGCTGTTGTGCATTCCCCACCAATCTCTAGCTTGAATTTTGCAAAACGGTGGGCAAATTTACTTTTGCAAATTCTACAGCCAATATGCCTCCTCGACGGCAAGATGTACAATTTTTTTTCTTGTTTTTCCATAATTAATCCTTTTAGTGGACTAGAATTTCAAATTACCTTAAAATTAACCATTAAAAAAAAAAATTGTCACACAGTGCGCTCGAGCCGTTCGGCTTGCACTAGTTCGCAGTGCTACCTGTAAATTTACAGGCCGCACTGAAACCGATGCTAATGGTATCTACACTGGTTTCAAGGTGGTATCGAAAGGCACACCGTGCTATTTTAAATTTTAAAAAAGTGCGGTACGATCGGTTATCCAACTGCACCATTGTCCCTGTGGAATAGCGAAAATGTGGTGTGTTGACTTAAATATCTCCCCCCGGGGTGGGTATTTTTGTCAACGCACCGCATTCAGCATTTCGACAGGGTCAACGGTGCAACCTAGTAAAATACTGCACCATTGACTATGTAATGATGTCAGGAGGTCGATGCGCTGACCAAACTATATGCTCCGAGGCGTAGAGTTTGATCAGTGCACCGCTCTCCCGACACGATCCATAGTCAACGGTGCGGTCTATTATACCACCTCACCGTTGAATTAAGATGAATGCCCAGAGGGCAGTGTGCTAAAAATTTTCAGGTGCACCATCGCCGATGCACTGAATATTTTCTGATGCACCACCGCTAGTGCACGACAAAACAAGACACACTGGTACCAGTGCATGCCTATTTTTTGTGGCGCACTGACTGTTTTTTTTTTCCAAAAAAAATTATATATGTATATTCCTAAATAAATGTCTCATTTAATAAAAAAATTATATTTAATATGTCAATCATTCAAAGACATGAAAGGAGAGAAGAGAGGAAACAACAACAACAATAGGCAGACTAGTATAACATGGTTCGCCTATGGGAGGCACGAGAGAGGGAGAGAGATGCATACCCTCGCCCTGTTACAACAGCTACCGAGGGGCTCCTAAGGTAGGTAGGCCTCCTCAAGTTCTTTGAGGAGGATACTTCCCTAAAGGGCCATGGTTTGTTTTTGAGACATCTTATCCGTAGGTGGAATGCCCACCTACAGGCTTTCCGGGTTGGTCCTAACCAGTGGTACATGCCCACTAAGGAGGAAATATATTTCATTAGAGGGCTATCGAGGAGGGGGGTGGATTTTACCTCGTTCCCAAAGGTTATAGTTGGCTATGCAATAGGGAGTCAGTTGGTGTACTCCCAGAGATACATTAGCGTAGATATATTGTCTCCTTCAGATTTTCAGGTCTCCAGAGGTAAGTTACGTATTGCTGCATTTGATAGTGAGGAGGTGAGGTGCCTCTCACTTTTGATTTAGACTATTTCACACAACACCAGTGACGGGAAACATTAGTTGCTCGCTTCTATATTATGTTTATTCTTTAGTACAAGAGCCACGACTTGTGAGGTGGTCTGCCATTCTTTTGCGGCAGTTCTATATAGCCTTAGATAGATGTCGTGCTCATGCACAAGGGAGGGTCAACTTCCCTTTTGCTTCAGAGCTTTTTTCTTAAATGTTTTGAGAGGTTTCTAGAGACAAGGCCTAAATTTGTTTGGCAGCCTGGTAAGCCTATGTTGGAGGCACAGACGCACATGTGGGGACAAATGATGGCTAAGAGGGGCAAGACTGAGTTTTCCGTGAGGATATCGCATGATGCACTAGAGTTTCTAGCCAGTGTTCATGAGAATCCCTTCGTTATGGTCCCCTGTCCTTATGCTAGTTTGGATTGGCAAGGGTGTGCCAACATCCTCTTCACATATGAGCGGCCGGATGATAGAGATAATATTATTATTTTATTTAAATTTATTCTAACATGTTCTTTGACTTGTTTTTATTAAATTGTGTAATGAAATTGTCTAATTATTGTTGTGTACTTGTATATATTTTTCACACATTGTGTCTATTGATGGAGAGGACATTCCAGCACCACCCTGATCTAGGTGTGGATCCTGATGACGATCAAGATATGCCAAATGCTGAGGATCATCAGGAGGCTGGTGCAAAGAGACCTACTCATGCTGGTGCGCTGGTACTGCCTTTTGCTAGGCGCGGTAGGCTTGATAGTAGATTGAGGATGGAGTTGGGTGACCAAATATGTGCATTGATTGTTGAGGCGGGAGTCAGGCCCGATACTATGAGAGACATATAGGTCGATGTTAGGCTACTACATATGTGGAGAGGCATGGCGCGTGAAATGTACACCCTGATGCAGCATGTCATAGGAGCTACAACCTATGTTATGCAGATGAGGAGGACCCTTGCATGTTATAGGCGTGGTCGAGAAGCAGCACGTGATTGATAGTCCACGACTAGTGCCGACACATCATCTGATGATCACGATCATGGGAGTGGTCATCGTTCACCTTGCACTGTGCCAGATGAGGAGCCTCTACTAGCATCAAGCAGCAGTCATCATGGAGAGTAGGCTGGGCTATTGACCATGTCCAATCATCACAATGATCATGAGTAGGTTGCACCATCGACCATGTCCAGTCATCACGATGAGCAGTCGACAGTGGATATTTATCAGCATGAGGCACTAGTACCAGCTCAGCAGGCACGTGATGATCAGCATGTATTGACTGAGCTTGTCGAGGTTGCACCATTAACTGAGCAGGCCTCGACTAGTACTGCTATTGATGATGTGCCACCAGATGATATATGACATTTATATTACAGTTGTATATTTTGACATTATATATATATGGTCCATGTATTTTATGTTCATGTTGTAGTTGTACTTAATTTACATGTTGGTGATAATCATGATGTGTATATTGTTAGGTCATGTTAGATATGTTCATGTAATGTGCAACTTGCAGATAGATGTGTATGTGATAGCAATTATTTCACATGAGATGTATATTTGATGTTTGTGTTGTGATGATGTTATATAATGCTAATTGTGTTTTGTTAGATGATCATGATCACGATGATGTTAGCGAATTTGAATGTCTTTTTTAGTCAAATATGATGTTCGTATGATGGTTATCATGATCATGATGTTTATTAATTAATTTAATATTAAATGATCATGATATTGTAAAATTGTAATATTTGTAATTCTAAATGTATGTAAAATTCTAAAATTGTAATTATATTTGTATTAATTGTAATTATTATATGTAAAATATTTGTAAAATTTTAATTGTAATTGTAATATTTATTTTATTGTGAAATAATTGTAATTGTAATTGTATATATGTAAAATTGTAAAATTGACGTAATTGTAATTTTAATTGTATGTAAAATTACAAAATTTTAATTGTATGTAAAATTCTAAAATTGTAATTGTAATGGTATATATGTAAATTTGTAAAATTATAATTGTAATTGTATATTTGTAAAATTCTAAAATTGTAATTGTAATTGTACGTAAAATTGTAAAATTGTAATTCTAATTCTAATTGTAATTCTATGTAAAATATTTGTAAAATTTTAATTGTATTAATGTGAAATGATTGTAATTGTATGTAAAATTCTAAAATTGTAATTGTAATTGTATGTGAAATTGTAATTCTAATTCTAATTCTAATTCTAATTCTAATTCTAATTCTAATTGTATGTAAAATATTTGTAAAATTTTAATTGTATTAATGTGAAAATTTTAATTGTATTAAAGTGAAATGATTTTATTAAAATTTTTAAATTTGTAAATTTGTAAAATTTTAAATAATTGTAAAATAATAAATCTAGAATAATATGAATTATTGTAACATAATAAAGTTTAGAAAATAATGAAAATAAATTCATGTGCTTTAGAATTATCATTATTTTATTATGATCTTACATACAATAAAAAAAGAACTCTATACAATACACCATTGTTTTTTAGATCAACATAATTGCAAATTATCAAGTGAAATATTGATTTTAACATTAACACAATGAAAATTACCAATTAATTCAAAATATGTATTATAATGTTTCAAAAAAACCATCCTAAAAATGTATAAATATTGATGATCAAATAACATATGTACCATATCACTCTCGGTTCTCATGATCACCCTCATTATCTTCCAGCTCACATGGCATGATAACACTATTGTTCTCAAAAATATTTTTTGATCTAAGGTCATGTCTCAATATGAATCACCAATCCCTATCCAACACATCTGGGTAAAACACCTGGTTGCAGTGTAGGGGAAAACATAGGGTTCCTTAGCTTCATCCCACATCTTCTAGAGTTGATACATATCAGCCTACTATTGTGATATTCCTTTACATTATTCCGATCAAATGTGTCCCACCACTTGCACCTAAAAATAAAACATTGGAAAGAAGAGAAATCCCCTTCAATAATCTCTTGTACCTTTTGATCACAGTGGCTAGATCGACTAGATTGATCGAGCTCAACTTCCACTCCACAGTCTTGTGTGATGTTTCCAGCATCGACATATTCTGTGTGAAAATGGTGTCCATATGTCCACATAGATGGGAACAAATGCACCTATTATAAAAAAGTTAAAAAAATCATAGTGTCATGTGTCTTATAATAATCCAACAGTTAAAATATGAAATATAGATGTCTTATAAGTTTCAAATGTACATATAAATTAAATATATTATTATCGAGTTGCTACACCCAATCCCTACATTTAGCACATCCTCTTTAGCACGTGGGTAATGACCGATTGCATCGTATTTATCTCTGACTTCGTCAACAACCCAACTGTCAGGGCATATTTTTGGCATATTTTCTTTTAAATGATTGGGATAAGGCACACTTCTACCATTCAACCATCTGAATTATTTCCTGTCACTATCCCATTTCATCCTCTTTTGTTCGTATAATGTGACCCACGGTTGTGTCGCTTCAAAATTGTGAAGAACCAATCTATTGATTGCTTCAATTTCTACATTCGCTGATGAAATCAAACTGACATTATATAGTACATAGAGATAAAAATATACATTATATTGAAGTTCAACATGAATATTTACTTTATGTAAATTTGAAAAATTATAAGTCACTTACTCTTTATCAAACGCTTTTTTCCACTCGTTTGGAGCAACTCCCCTTCTCTTTTGTCTTCATCCCTTTCATCGTCCCAAATCACCGCACCTAGTCTGTTGTCTATCTACTTGATGTAATCATTGGCATAATATAAAGACTCATACGATATGTACCCCTCTGCCATAGATCCCTCAGGTTTTTCCCTTTGTCCAACAAAACCTTTCAATTTCTTCATGTAACTCTCTAAGAAGAACATCCAACGACAAGAAACCACCCCAACTAATTCAACCTCATCTACTAGGTGGATTAGAAAATGAACCTGCAAATCCATGAAACTTATCAGCAGGTCCTTCGCAAACATACAAACAATCTCAACTATCTCTTGATGCCACCGTGGAATGCTAACCACATGAATCTCCTTTGACGTGATCCAACATAAAAATGTAGATAATTTAGATATGGAACGTCCTAGGTCTTGAGGGAATTCATGTTTCACACACCCACACATGAACAAAGGATAATGACACTACAAAGTTATAAACACGTGCAATAATATACGTAATTAGTTATGTTTTATGATCCGTGTATAGGATAAATTTTATTAATATAACAAATAATAAAATCATTCTTTTGACATTATACACACTCTTAGAAGATTCAAATGGTCATGTGATCTCAACCCCGAAAAATGGTCATCCACGGTGAAGCAGCATCGTGCTGAAGACCCGTATGAAGATGGCACCGTCACACCAATTATAACTTCCTTTGCCAATGAAAGAACATTTTTTTTGAATCCATGGGACATCACCTTCCTTGAAATACCATGAATTAGAGGGACCGACGCCTGCCTATGATCTTATACTTTCTAATCGTCTTGGTTAATGTTTTTTTTTTTTTTTTGAAGTAAAAAGATCTTTCCTAAAAGCCAATGTGTCACTTTGTTTCGATGATATGTTCCTCCATAAAGAAGATGAAACATTTTTAAATATATTCATGGGATCTAATAAGTGGGTAATCTTAAGATGCTCCCAATATGGGAGGTTATAAAAGATAGATTTCCTTTTCATCCCAATGGGCAATTTCTCAACATAGGTGTCAAAGAATTCTGGATCATCAAACATAGGCTCCGCATTTGAATCAAACATTTCTATGAACTCCTTCTCCTTCTCTCTCTCATATGCTCTAAGCCATTCAACTAGTGTCATTATTAGAGGCCTTTGGGTTCTCTCTCGTTTACCATTGAAAGCGTATGCTGCTCTTCTGTAAGGGTGTTCTTCTGGGAGGAATACCCTGGAGAAATCATACACTAGCTTTCGTAGGTCCTTGGACCATCTAGATTTCAGAGAAGGTCCACAACATTTACATCCAAAATACCCTTTTGTTACAAGATCTGTGAGATTATTGTATACAATTAATATGCATGGCACGTTAAAGAATATCTTGAATATCAGAACAATCACAACGAATTAAATAACTAATATGTGAAAGAATATTGCTACGTATATAAACAAATCAATAAATTAAACATGTAATTTACCATAGCAAACTCCTAAGCCTAGATAATCATGTGTCGTGTAAGCACATATGCCATACAACATAAAACTCCTCTCTGTTGTGATGGGTCTTTATACATCGTATACATTTATCCCATCCCATAATTCCTTCAATTCATCTACCAGTGGTTGTAAGTAGACATCCATATTCTTCACTTGTCTTCTACCAGGGACTATGAGAGCCAACATAAGATGTTCATTCTTCATGGACAACCATGGGGGGATATTGTTATTGATCACTACTACAGGAAAAATAGAATAGTTGGTGTTCTGGAAGGAATATGGGTTGGCGCCATCCATGGCTATGCTGAGTCGTAGACTTCGTACTTCATCCTTGAATTTTTTGGGCCATGTATCCTCTATATGCTTCATGGATATTGAATCAGTTGGGATTCAAATAATTCCCAACTCACTTTTGTGTGAGGCATGCCATCCCTGCAACATAGCTAATTCTTTGCAATTAAAGAGCCTTTGAATCCTTGGGATTACAGGCATGTGCCTCAATATCTTAAAAGGAGGACCAATACATGATTTACCCTTCTTATTTTATTTATCATACCTGGCATGCCCACATTTCGGACATATCTCTTTTTCTGCATATTCTCCTCTATATAGAATGCAATCATTTGGACATGCATGATATGATTGTACTCAACACCCAACATTTACAACAATTTCTTTGCCTCTTCATAGCTACCGGACAAGACATTATCACTCGGAAGAACCTTAACGTTGAATAACATGTAATTGGTGATCATGGAAAAATATATTAATAAATGTACATTAATGCCGATATAATTATTTATGTTCATAAAATTTACCAGTTGTAATGTTCATTCTGTACTGATTTTATTTCTCAAATTTATATAAGGGAGGACTTTATGGTAACTTAGCTCAAAATTTTCGAGAAACATGCATTCGACAAGCCAAAATTTTCCTTCAAGTTGTACGGTAACATCATTGTCCCCAACTGGGTAGACTTTGACAAACCGCCAGGTCCAAAGAGAGGGGCGGTGGAAGCAAATTTAAGGCTTTTGAAAAAGGTGTCAACGATATGAGCATCATCCCCTAGCTGATCATCATTTTGGAATGCACTTAACAAAATTGTCTCCATGGTAGTCATATCCCTTAAGTAATCATCCATAACAACCTATATTTTATTGCCTCCATTTCGAGCTTGTGAAGAACTACTATTGCTGTAGTCATTCCTAATTGGTGAATCTGGATGTAGCGGGAATTGATCGGTGGTTGATTCAACGATTCTTGGTATCGTTCCTCTCTGATTTTTTCTCTTAATTTAGTCTTCTCTTGATTTGAAATTTTCTTGGGGTTCAACGAAAGATGGTAGGTAGGCCTCTCATCATCACTAGAATCCTAATAATTTAAAAAAAATATTTGAACATGATTAGTACAAAATATATGATATCAATTAGTAACCACATTGACAGTATTGCATGATTAATTTGTTTGATGTTGAAATTGTAGAAATTTTAATACAATTATGTATTTCCTGGATTCTCCTGATCTAACAGTTATATGCCACAGTTAAATACAGAATCGCTTCTACAAAAATTTAAAACATGATCGCCAATTGCAAACACGGGAAGAAAGATCATTCACACATAGCACAGATATTCACCGGAAAAGCTTAAATATTAAAACCCCACTATCATATATTATGTATATATCATGGATCATGAAAAAATCTCATACAAAACTCTACTCCAAGAGCTCTTAGTACAATATACAATCGTCTCACACTGTCTTGTAGAAATTTTCAAATGCCTTAGCCAAATTTCTGCCTCACAACAACTTGCCTCCACTTCACAATCCAAGTTTATTACAAAAGGAAAATTCGATGCAATCACACCCTCCTTGACTGTGAAATCTTCATGAGCATATCCAATGTGTGTTTGGCTTGCAAGAGTGCAATCCAATATTGTACAACTGATAGTCAACTATCCCTTTCACCTACCTCTCAACTGGGTCTCCACTAGATCTGACATGCATATAGTTAACAGTAGTAAATATTCAGTTTCATTTGAGATCACTACATGTGAATTAATTTAATATTTAATTCACTTATCTCTCACTAGTGTATCTTAAATTACAACTAGCACAACTGAGTTTAACTCACTTAACTAAGTTAAACTAATTTACAACTCACATAACTACACATCCAACTCTGTTACAACTTCGAATCACTCAGTTACAACTACGTCCACTTGCATGTCCCACTAACCAACCTTTGAATTCGAAATTCCTTCAGCTAACTAGTTTTCCACTTTAGTTAACTGATTTCAAGCGCTCCATGAGAATAGATTAATATTTATTGTCCAACTATCATTATGGGATAATAATAGTCGACACGCATATAGAAATAGACATGCGATCTATAAATATATTTCGCAAATACATCTAAAAATAGAACATCATCTATAGATATAATTTTATCAACATCTATAAACAGAATTCTCTTATAACTAGAATTTTCTCATCCGTTCTAAAAATAGACTTCCACCTAAAAATAGCCCAAGGCTCCATCCTAGTGTAGGTTCTTAATTTTAACTAGGATCATCATCTTGTTGAATCTCAACACTCCATCTGAACAAGAAAGGGATTATCCTTCACCCTGATCATGTCTCTATGGTATTCAAATCTTCTCCTGGTGAGCGCCTTCATCAGAATATATGCATCCTGATCTTCCGTAGGAATGTACTGAAGCAACATGATCTTCTGCTGTACACAATCTCTAATATGATGATACCAGATATCTATATGATTAGATCTATCATGAAACACAGGATTAATCGAGAGTTTAATGCAACTTTGATTATTACAATAAATCATTGTAGGATCGAAATGAGAACCAAACAAACCAACTAGGATCTTTCTCATCCAGATAGCCTCACATGCAGCTTGACTTGCTGCCATGTATTACGCTTCCACTGAATTGAATACCACGGATCTCTGTTTCTTGTTGTACCAAGAAACAACTATAGATCTGATACTGAAGATCCCTCTTGATGTGATCTTTCTGTCCATTGGGCTGCCCGCCCAATCTGCATTGTTGAAGCCATGAAACTTCACCTCATCTGTCTATCTATACCACAAGCCATACTTAGATGTGCCCCTCAGGTATCTCAGGACATGCTTGCTCGCCTTCCAAAATAGCTTGGTAGGCTTAACCATCGTTTTACTAAGCTGATTCACCGCATAGCATATGTCTGGTCTTGTATTCACTAAATACATTAGCGAACCCACTAACTGTCAATAGACAGTAGCATCCACTACCTCTCTAGATGTAGTGTCCTCTTTCCTCCATTTTCCTGGAAGAGGAGTATCCATGGGTTTGCAGCCCTCCATGTGAAACTTACCCAGTATCTCCCTTGCATACTTTCCTTGAGACACAAAAATTTCACCATCTCGCTACCATATTTCAAATCCAAGGAAATAATGAAGGAGGCCCATATCCTTCATCTTGAACTCCTTTGCAAGGTCCTCCTTGCATGAGTGTATTAGCTGCTCATCACCAGTCAGTATTAAATCATTGACATAAAGAACAATGATTAAAATCTTACCCTCCACCACAATTTGGTATAGGTTTGCATCTGTGTCACTCTTGCTGAAGCCAAGTCTGATGAAATAGTTTTCTATCTGAGTGTACCAAGCACGGGGTGCTTGATTTAACCCATACAACACTCTGTTGAAACTGCACACATGCGACTCATTGCTGAAGATCTCAAATCCTTCAGAATGCTGAATGTACACTTCTTCCTCAATGATCTCATTGAGAAATTCATTCTTCACATCCACTTGATGAATGTGCCACCCCATCTGTGCTGAGAGAGAAAGGATGGTCCTTATGGAAGAATATTGTGTGACAGGTGCAAAGGTTTCTTCATAATCAATCCCCTCAACCTGTGAGAAGCCCCGAGTCACAAATCTGGCCTTGTATTTATCAACACTCCCATCAAAAACTTGCTTTACCTCGTAGATCCATCTTTAACATACCACTAATTTATCAACCAGCCTTGGAACAATTTCCCAGGCACAGTTTCTGACAATGGAGTCATACTCCTCCACCACTGCATCTACCCATGTGGGCTCCTACACTGCTTCCTGAAAGGAAGATGGCTCAGTCACAATACATTTACTCATGACAACCATGTATCCAGTGAAGTTTTTAGGAGACTGTCTTTGTCTGTGCTGTGAAGTAGGGACTCCCACATTCTGTTCAACATCAAGTTTCAGCCTCTCAGCTTCTATGGTATGCCTTCTGCTAGTTTTGATGTTTGGCTCTGCATGAGTGGACTCCTCCACTCCATGAACCTCCTCCTGTGGCTGATCCACATCTAGAGACTCATCTTTGGGAACCAACAGTTCCTCCTCTGCATGCAAGTCCAGCTCCTTCTCAAGGGACAACCGCATGTCTTTCCCCTCATCGAATTTTATATTCCGTCGCATAACAGTCATCAAAATGTTTGAAAAATACACATGATAATTATGGGGTGTTTCTGTGTACCCCAAAAATATCCCAACTTCAGCAGTCAGCTCTAGCTTCTTCCTGGTGTTCTTGGTCACATGCACATAAATAGATGAGCCAAAAATCTTAAAGTGAGAAACATCCAGTTTCTTACCATTGAAAGCTTCTTTAGGTGTACTCATGCCAAGTACTCTATGAGGACAACACTTTTGCACATAAACCATAGTGTTGCATGCTTCCGCCCACAAATGCATTGGTAGGCCCTGATCATGCAGCATTTCTCGCACCGCACCCACGATCATTCTGTTCTTCCTCTCCACGACCCCATTTTGGTGGTGGGTTATGAGGTGATATTAGTTCTCTTCAAATTCCTTCTTTCCTACAGAAGTATTTGAATTCATTCGAGATGTATTCTCCACCATTATCGCTCAACAGAGCCTTCACTTGCTTCCTCGACTCTTTCTCAACCAATGCCTTAAACTCACAGAACATAAAGAATGTTTGATCCTTCTTCTGGATGAAGAAGATCCAACATTTACGAGAAAATTCATCAACAAAAATAACATAATACCTGTGTTTTTTTGTTGAATCAACCGAGAATGGTCCACACACGTCTGTGTTAATTCTCTCCAGGATCACCAAAGCACGGTTCTCCTTTTCATGAAAAGTGGACTTTACATACTTCCCCATGGTGCAACCCTTGCACTAATATAACTAAGAAAGTGTTCCCATTGGAAGTCTAGTAGATATTTGCTGCATGGCTTTCAAGTCTCCATGATGAAGATGGCCCAATCGCCTATGACATAATTCGCCATCATCCTGGCTCACCACTTTTTATACCTTTCCCATCATGGAAACTCAACCATCTACCTCCAGATTGTAGATATTCTTAACTCAAATCCATATCCTCTTGGCTTGACCCGTTGTTTTATGTCGCAGGAAAGCTTTTCCATCGCTGAAAACAACATCATAGCTTCTGTCCTCCAACATCGCGACTGGGACCAAGTTTTTCTTTAGACCTAGAACATGCATAAAATATTTCAATTGAAATGGTTTACCTAAATCCCTCTCAAAGGTAATGGTACCAATGACGGTCACACTGTATCGTCCATTGTCACCCATCTCTATATGCATCTGGAGATTTTTCTCTTCCAAGTCACTGAAAAGCTCCTTATCTCCCATCATGTGGAAAGAAGCACCACTATCAAGATACCACACCGATCCCAGTGCGCTTCATACCCAGCGTGCGATCAAGGAGAAATAAATTTCAAATTGCGAGGCAAGGGCCTCACCAGTTAGAGCTCCATCAACCTTCTTGTTCTTCTTTTTTTGTGGGCAGTTAGTGGTGAGATGCCCATGTTCGTGACAGTGAAAACACTTCACCTTGGACAAATCCAGCTTCTTTCCTTTAGATTCAGATTTTGAATGGAATTTCTTCCCCTTCCCTTTCCTTGCCTTGGCAGCCAAAACAAAATCCTCTTCATCATAATTCTTTGATGAAGATCCATCTCTGGTGTTCCGCCTGAACTCCTCCTACACTAGATCTGACCACAGTCGTTCCCAATCCGACATTTTTTCCTATCCATTGACAAATTCTTCATAACTGTGCCTACTCTTAGGAAGTACCAAGAGAGCCAAGCTCACCAAATCATCATCGGCAACAATTATTCCCACACTCCCCACTTCATCATGACATTAGACAAACTTTGTGACATACTTTGGAATATCATCGCCCTTTTCCATCTTGATATTTCTGAGTTTATCCTTCAGCGCCAATTTCCTATGGTCACTGCTATTTTGGAAAATATCAGTCAAAGCCTTCCACATAGCATATCGAGTGGCTTTCCCATGAACTCTTGAGACAATGTGGTCTCATACACCTTTCAACAGAATCCTTCTTGCCTTCGCCACTTTCTTTTGCCATGCATCAGGTAATGCAGGATCCTTCGAAGTGGGCTTAGGAACATCACTGTCGATGAATTCCTTCAAGCCATTATCTTCAAGCACCGCCTCCATCCTGTCCTTATAATAAAATTAGTTTGAGCTTCCCTCGAGTGCATATTATAGCTGTAAGCCATTGAAATCCATTTCCATGTTTACTCAACTGTCGCACCAAGAAATTCTTGCAGCAAATTCGAATTGTTTTCACCAACAAACTTAGCTCCTGCCTCAAAATTTTAACCTTCTGCGCTTCGATACCATGTAGAAATTTTAATACAATTATTTATTTCCTGGATTCTCCTGATCTAACAATTATATGCCACTGTTAAATACAGAATCGCTTCTACAAAAGCTCTTACGGAAATTTAAAACAGATCGCCAATTGCAAACACATGAAGAAAGACCATTCACTCATAACACAGATGTTTACCAGGAAAGCTTAAAGCTAAAAACCCCAATATCATATATTATGTATATATCATGGATCATGAAAAAATATCATACAAAACTCTACTCCAAGAGCTCTTGGTATAATAAATAATCGTCTCACACTGTCTTGCAGAAATTTGGAAATGCCTTTGCCAAATGTCTGCCTCACAATAGCTTGCCTCCACTGCACAATCCAAGTTGATTATAAAAGACCAATTCGATGCAATGAGACCCTCCTTGACTTTGCAATTCTCATGAGCACATACAATGTGTGGTTGGCTTGCAAGAGTGCAATCCAATATAGTACAACTGATAGTCAGTTGTCCCTTTCACCTACCTCTCAACTAGGTCTCCACTAGATCTGACATGCATGTAGTTAACAATAGTAAATATTCAGTTTCATGTGATATCACTACATGTGAATTAATTTAATATTTAATTCAATAATCTCTTACTAGTGTATCTTCACTTACAACTAGCACAACTGAGTTTAACTCACTTAACTAAGTTAAACTACTTTACAACTCACATAACTACACATCCAACTCTATTGCAATTTGGAATCACTCAGTTACAACTAATTCCAATTGCATGTCCCACCAACCAACCTTTGAACTCAAAATTCCTTTAGCTAACTGGTTTGCGACTTCAGTTAACTGATTTCAAGTGCTCCATGAGAATAGCTTAATATTTTTTTTCCAACTATTATTAAGGGATAATAATAGTCGACATGCATCTATAAATAGACTTCACATATACATCTAAAAATAGAACATCATCTATAAATAGAATTTTCTGAACATCTATAAATAAACTTCTTCTATAAATAGAATTTTCTCATCCATTCTAAAATATACTTCCACCTAAAAATAGCCCGAGGCTCCATCCTAGTGTAGATGCTTAATTTTCACTAGGATCGTCATCTTGTTGAATCTCAACAGAAATAATTGCATTAATCAATATACCAAACAATTATAATTATTACCATTATTGGCAGGGTGAAGCGGCTGTCCATTTTCATCTACCAAATGCGCCTTGCGCTATGCTGCTCCACATAAGAGCTTTCGACATTTTGGATTGTTTGAATATTTTGTGCATATGAAATCGATTCTGAATCTGCATGAACCTGAAAATTTGTATACATCATAAATTTAATTAAGTTGTCCATGATTGAAATGGATAAAAAACATAAATTCAATTAGATAATGAAAATATAAATAAATTTTGAAGTAAATACTACATCTCGAGATGGATAGGGAGAACTCCGCGATGGACTTTGAGAAATATTATGGAACGAGATGGATTTTGAATAATTTTCGATTCGATATAATTATGATATTTTCTCCCTACATTTGAGAAAAATCAACAATAAATTTTGGTGCACACACCTAAAAGTAATTTCAGTGCCTTAAAAATGACTTCTTCTTATCGGGGCTAATGTACAGATCACTGCACCGGGGCTTTTTCCTTACTGTGCACAGGTACTGTGTTATAAACGGACACACCGATGCGGTCATATTAAGTGACACACCTGTGATAAATAACCACAAATAAAAAAAAAGAGCAACTATATTTTCATGTGAAAAAAAAGCGCTAAATTGAAAAATGGGCGGAAAAATATGTTAAAAAATCTAATTTCATAAAACAATTCTTTAAATACTAAAAAAAAAATCATTATTTCACTATTTTTGCAAAAAAATTATGCCTGAGATTTGTAGGAGACATACCTAGAACAACAGAACACAAGAGCGCTATGGAGCAGCGAAATACGTTCCAACAGAAGTATTCAGACAATCAGAATTCCAAACCTCTGGTGACTCAAACCTTGTAGCATAGAATTTCAAACAATCTTGTGATTAAAGTTTTTTTTTTTTTACATTTTCTGCTATTTTTTTTATGCAGTAAGAAAAAAATTTCAATTTCTTTTTCATTTTCAGAAAAAAAATAAAAAATAAATATCAATTTTTATCCTAAACCCTACATTCTTTTGTTTATGCCCTTTCTTCTCCCTGTTTTTGTGATTTCAGAATTAGGGCTTTTCATTTTAGATTTATAGGGTTTGTATTGCTATATATAGGCCTAAGACATCCAAACCACGGGATGAATTTCATGGACGGATCCCAATCCATGTCGGCCCTTGTGTGAATTTTTAAAACACATGATTTTTTTTTATTAATGCGCCAGGCGTAACCTAGCACACCGTTGCACTTTATTATCCCAACACACCGTGGAAGTACTGTGTGATAAAAAATTTAAAAACAATTTTTTTTTAATCAGTGTGCCATATGTAAAATAGGGCACCGGTGCACTATTTCATTATGGCACACCACGCTCATGCTGCTTCGCAAAAATAAAAATTATTGTGTTAATCGGTGCACCATGTAACATATAACGCACTACACCGAGTCTCCTAGTTCATAGAGAGCACCGTATGGTGGTACCTTGTTTGCGCGGGGCATTTATGCTACAAAAACTAAAAATGGACTATTTTTATTGTTTTTTCTATGTAAATTGGTGAGGTGGTTAACATGTAACGTACTGGTTCTCCTTGTTGACACAGAGCACCGTACAGTGTGTTATACTATTTTGGCAGTGTGTTTATAAGACATCGCATCGAATGACACACTGATTTCTTGAGATTTTTTTTTACCTAAAAATTTGACAATTTATTTATAAAATATATTAATGAATGATATGGTACATGTTTCATATTGATAAAGAAATGGCTGACAAGAGATCAATTAACAAAAATACTAATAACACATCAAGAAAAGCAAAAAAGGCAAGTTCTTTGTAATTTTTTTACAAAAAATATTATTTTTGAACTATATGTAAGTTTAACTAATATGTATTGTTTACTGTGTATCATGTAGAGCCAGAAAATGACGAAGCTTGATAAGGTTATTTATGATCTAGGACTAGAAGAGAGTAAAATCTTGATGGAAAAATTGCAAAAGGATGAATTAGGTGAATGAAAAAATACTATCGATCCAATATGAGTTTCTTTTTTCAATTTTCATTAATAATATACTTAAAATTATTAGATAACATGTGTCAAAAAATATATTAATTCACATCTGTTTAATGTTCTATAGGGACCAACAACTCAGAAAAGGAATGTTGTTCTAAGAAAAGAAAAAAAATAGAACATGCAAATGAAAATGAATTTCTCCTTAGCTTATCTGGAGTGGTGTGGGAGGTTAACGAAAGGGGGAAAAAATTTTACAAAAGTTTGAGGGATCTAGTGGAACAAATGTATATGCGTTCTTTCTATTTACAATACAAAAATCAATCCAATAATTCCAAGAACCAAATTTTATCTAAACTATAGGAAGAGTTTCTAGAGAATTGGTCAATGAGACATGTCAAACTTTTAATAGTAAAAACGTACAACAAAAAAAAGGAAGAAATGAAAAAGTAATATTCCTTTAAATGTTTGTCTAGAATTATTTATAAATATCCTTTATAAATATCACTTTTTTTATATTTACTTTTCATATATCAATATAAAAATTAAATAGTTTATTGTCATGTTACATTTTCAGGGAGATTATGAAAATCTCAAAAGATGAACGAGCTGATATCAGAAATATGCCTGTAGGAATGTCCAAAAAGGTGTACAAGGAGATGGTCAAAGAAATGGACAAAATTTCATCACAGGAGGAGCCATATCAACAACAAGGTGCTTCAAATGTAATATGTAATCATTAAATTTTTCGATCATTAGGTACAATAAATAAACAATTTAGCATTAAATATTAATTTTCAAGTATTTTCTTGCAGAAAAGAAAAGAAATGGAACCCATTCAGCACATAAAACAATGTAGAGATTATATAACATATGAATTATATATCCATATTCTCCTGATCTACCAATATTTAACTTCTTGCTAAATACAAAATCCTTCCATTGTTAATCTTTTGCGGAAATTATAAACTCAATTGCAAACACATGAAGCAATAAAAAAAATTGCACATAACACAGTTGTTTAACGGGAAAGCCTAAAGCTAAAATCCCCAACTATCATATATTATGTATCATGGAGATCATGTAACAATCTCATACAAATCTTAGTACATCGAGCTCTCAGTACAATCAATCGTCACACACTAACAAGAAGAAATCTGCAAATCCATGCACTAATTTCTTGCCACCTGATAGCCTGCCTCCACTGCGCAATCCCTGCTGAAGAATAGCTCTGAATGAACTCGAATTACCCTTGCCTTGACTACAAAATCCTCATTTGCAACTCCAATGTGTTTGTGGTGCAATCAATGCATCACTATAGTCACAACAGATAGTCCATCTCACCCTTTCACCTACCTCTCCACTGAGTCTCCACTGGAACTGACATGCACTGTAGTTAACTGTTGTATTTGTTCAGTTGATTAATGAGTTATTATTTGTGAATTAATTAACAGTAATTCAACTCCACTCACATTAGTGCATCATCGGTTAGACTAGATACAACTATCTCAAGCAGAGTTTGCTTTCACCCAACTGAGTTAAACTGAATACAACTCCATGAACTACTCTTCCAACTCTGTCATAACTTTTCCACTTCAGTTCTAACTGAGTCCTCCATGCATGAACCACCAGTAAACCCTAGGAATTACGTAATTCCTTTAGCCCACTGATGGTCCAAATCTGTACACTGAAATAAAGTGCTCCAAGAGAATAAGTTGATGTTTATTGTCAGATTATTATTAAGGGCTAATAATAATCGACATGCATCTATTTTTAGATCGATGGTCTATAAATAGCCTTCACCCAATATTCTAAAAATAGAATTTCATCTATTTTTCCAACTTGACCAACCATCCACAAATGCCATCCTGCAACTTCTGAAATATGATCACTATGTCTAAAAATAGACATAGTCTAAAAATATACTTGCACCTAAAAATATCCTGCGGACCCACTTAGTGAAGGCGACTGATTTTCACCAAGCTCCATCATCTTGTTGAATATCAACACTCCATCTCAACAATATAGAGATTATCCTTCACCCCAATCCTATCTCTATGGTATTCTAATTTTCTCCTGGTGAGCGCCTTCGTTAGAATATCTGTATCCTGATCTTCCGTAAGAATGTACTGAAGAAACATGATCTTCCGCTGCACACAATCTTTGATATGATGATACCAAATATCAATATGTTTAGATCTATCTTGAAACACAGGATTAATCGAGAGTTTAATGAAAATATGATTATCGTAATGTATCACTGTAGGATCTAAATGTAAACCGAACAAATCGACCATGATCTTCCTCTTCCAGGTAGCCTCACATGTAGCTTGCTGCCATGTATTCTGCTTCTGCTGAACTGAGTGCCATGGATATTTGTTTCCTACTGTACCAAGAAACTGTTGTAGATCCGATACTGAAAATCCCTCCTAATGTGCTCTTTCTATCTGTTGGGTTGCCTGGCTAATCTGCATCAATGATCCCATGCAACTTTACCTCATACGTCTGTCTGTACCATAAGCCATACTCATATGTGCCCTCGAGATACTTTAGGACATGCTTGCCTACCTTCCAAAAGAGCTTGGTAGGCTTAACCATCGCTCGTGCAAGCTGGTTTACCGCATAGCATATGTCTGGTCTTGTATTAACTAAATACCTAAACGAACCCACCAACTGTCGATAAACAGTGGCATCCACTACCTCTGCCAATGTAGCATCTTCTTTCCTCCAATTTCCTAGAACAAGTAGTGTCGATAGGCTTGCATCCTTGCATGTGAAACTTCTCCAGTATCTCCCAGGAATACTTGCCTTGAGACACAGACAGTTCACCTTCCTGCTGCCATATTTCCAATCTAAGGAAATAATGAAGGAGGCCCAAATCCTTCATCTCAAACTCCTTTGCAAGATCTACCTTGCATGAGTGTATCAACTGCTCATCACCCGTTAGTATTAAATCATAAACATAAAGAACAATGATTAAAAGCTTACCCTCCACCACAATTTGGTATAGGTTTACATCCGCCTCACTCTTGGTGAAGCCAAGTCCGGTAAAATAGTTGTTGATCCAAGTGTACCAAGCACAAGGTGATTATTTCAGCCCATACAACGCTCTTTTGAGCCTGCACACATGCGACTCGCTGCTGAAGATTTTGAATCCTTTAGGCTGCTCAATGTACACTTCTTCCTTAATGATCCCATTAAGGAACGCAGTCTTCACATCCATCTGATGAATGTGCCAACCCATCTACGCTGAGAGAGAAAGGATGGTCTGTATGGAAGAATACCATGCGACAAGTGCAAAGGTTTCTTCATAGTCAATCCCCTCGATCTGTGAGAAGCCCTGGGCAACAAATCTTGCCTTATACTTCTCGACACTCCCATCAACAGCTTTCTTTACCTTGTAGATCCATCTTGATCCTACAGCTGATTTACCCACCGGCCTTGGAACAATCTCCCAAGCATTGTTTCTGACAATAGAGTCATACTCCTCCACCATGGCATCTACCCA
The DNA here is from genome assembly GCA_034641835.2 of Pinus albicaulis. Taxonomy (NCBI): domain Eukaryota; kingdom Viridiplantae; phylum Streptophyta; class Pinopsida; order Pinales; family Pinaceae; genus Pinus; species Pinus albicaulis. Next base: position 358,197,081 of record CM076573.1, on the reverse strand, counting down.
TGTGGGATCCTACACTACTTCTTTGAAAGAAGATGGCTCTATCACGATACACTTGCTCATAAGAGCCATGTATCCAGTAAATCGGTCAGGTGACTGTCTCTGTCTGCGTTGTGATGTAGGGACTCCTACATTCTGTGCCGCATCAAGCTTCAGTCTCTCAGCTTCTGTGGTATGCTTTCTGCCTTGTCTAATTTTTGGTTCTGCATGAGTGGACTCCTCCACTCCATGAATCTCCTCCTGTGGCTGATCCACATCTAGAGGCTCATCTTTGGGAACAAGAAGTTCCTCCTCTGAATGCAAGTGTAGCTCCCTCTCAACTTCATGGCTTTCACCTCATTGAATTTTATATCTCGTCACACCACAGTCATTCTACTATTTGGAAAATACACACGATAATTATGGGGTGTTTCTGTGTAACCAAAAAATAACCCAACTTCTGTAGTCGGCTCTAGCTTCTTCTTGCTGTCATTTGTCACATGAATGTAAACATATGAGCCAAAAATATTCAAATCAGAAATATCAGGCTTCTTACTAGTAAAAGGTTCTTTAGGTGTACTCATGCCAAGTACTCTATGAGGACAAAGGTTTTTCACATAAACCGCAGTGTTGCATGCTTTTGCCCACAAATGCATCGGTAGGCCTTGGTCATGCAGCATAGCTCATGCAACACCCACGATCATTCTGTTATTTCTCTCTATGACCCCATTCTGCTGTGGGTTATGAGGCACTATGAGTTCTCTTCGAATTCCTTCTTTGCTACAGAAGTCTTTGAATTCGCCTGAGATATATTAACCACCATTATCGCTCCATAGAGCTTTCACTTCCTTCACAGACTCTTTCTCCATCAATGCTTTAAACTCACATAACATTGAGAATGTTTTTCTCTTATTCTGCATGAAGAAGATCCAGCGTCTAAGATAATAGTCATCAAAAAATATAACATAATACCTGTGTTTTTTTGTTGAAGCAACCGAGAAAGGTCCACACACATCTGTGTTAATTCTCTCCAGGATCACCGAAGCACGGTTCTCCTTCTCATGAAAGGTAGTCTTCACAAACTTACCCATAGTACATCCCTTTCACTAATCTGACTGCGCAAGAGTACCCTTGGGAAATCCAATAGAAATCTGTTGTAAAATCTTCAAAGCGCCATGGTGAAGATGGCCCAATCTCCTGTGCCATAATTCTCCCTCATCTCGGCTCACCACTTCTTCTTCTTTGCCCATTATTTTAGTGAAACCATCTACCTCCAGCTTGTATAGATTCTTAACTTGAATCCCTATATTCTCTGTTTGACCCGTTGTGTTATGTCGAAGGAAGGCTTTTCCCTCACTGAAAACATCGTCATAACCTTTGTCTTCCTACATTACAACCGAGACCAAGTTATTCTTCAGACCTCGAACATGCATAACATCTTTCAACATAAATTGATTACTTGACTCCCTCTCAAAGGTAATGGTCCCAATTCTGGTCGCACTGTATCGACCATCGTCTCCCATATCAATATGCATTTGGAGGTCCTTCTCCTCCAAATCACTAAACAATGCCTTGTCTCCCATCATATGGAAAGACACACCACTATCAAGACACCACACCGATCCCATTACGCTTGAAACCAAGCATGTGATCAAAGAGAAATCAAGTTAAAATTGTGAGGCTAAGGCTTCTCGAGCTGTAGCTCCAACAACCTTCTTGTTGTTCTTCTTCTATGGGCAGTTAGTGGCAAAATGCCCATGTTCGTGACAGTGAAAACACTTCACTTTGGAAAAATCCTACTTCTTGCCTTTAGCCTCGGATTTTGAAGGGAATTTTTTCCCCTTTCCCTTCCTTGCTTTGGAAACCAAAGCACAATTCTCTTCATCTTCATTCTTCGATGAAGAACCATCCCTGGTACTTCGCCTTATCTCCTCTTGCACAAGATCCGACCAAAGTCGCTCCCATCCCGGTAGTTTCTCCCGTCCATTGATAGAGTCTTCATAGCTATACCAACTCTTCAGAAGCCCAAGGAGAGCCAAGCTCACGAAGTCTTCATCATCAACAGTAATCCCCACACTTCCTAGTTCATCCCTATAGTGGACAAACTTCGTGAAATATTTTGGAATACTGTCGCCCTTCTCCATTTTTATTTTTCTGAGCTTATCTTTCAGTGCCAACTTCCTTTGGTTGCTTCTGCTTTGGAACAAATCTGTTAAAGCCTTCCACATTGCAAATGGAGTGGATTTACCATGAAGTCTGGACACAATATGGTCCTTCACACCTTCCAACAGAATTCTTCTTGTCTTTTCTACCTTCTTTTTCCATGCGTCAATTCCTGCAGCATCACTAGAATCTGGCTTAGGAACTTCGTTATCAATGAACTCCTTCAGTCCATTACCTTCCAGCAGCACCTCCATCCTGTCCTTCCAAGCTATTTAATTTGAGCTGCCATCAAGGGCATACTCCAATCGCAACCCATTGAAAGAAATTTCAATGTATACTCAACTGTCGCACCAAGAATTTTCTGCAGCAAATTCAAATTTTCCACCAACACAAACTCAACAATTCTTCACAATTGCAATCTTCAAGAATTAACACTGCTCTGATACCATGTAGAAATTATATAACATATGAATTATATATCCACATTCTCCTGATCTAAGAATATTTAACTTCTTTATAAATACAGAATCCTTCCACTGTTAAACTTTTGCGGAAATTATAAACTCAATTGCAAACACATGAAGCAATAAAAACAATCGCACATGACACAGTTGTTTAACGGGAAAGCCTGAAGCTAAAAACCCCAACTATCATATATTATGCATCACGGAGATCATGTAACAATCTCATACAAATCTTAGTACATCAAGCTCTCAGTACAATCAATTGTCACACACTAACAACAAGAAATCTGCAAATCCATGCACTTTTTTCTTGCCACCTGATAGCCTACCTCCACTGCGCAATCCGTGCTGAAGAATAGCTATGAATGAATTTGAATCACCCTTTCCTTGACTGTGCAATCCTCATTGGAAACTACAATGTGTGTGTGGTGCAATCAATGCATCACTATAGTCACAACAGATAGTCCATCTCACCCTTTCACCTACCTCTCCACTGAGTCTCCACTGAAACTGACATGCACTATAGTTAACTGTTGTATTTTTTCAGTTGATTAATGAGTTATTATTTGTGAGTTAATTAACTAATTAATTAACTCCACTCTCACTATGTATCATTCAGTTAGACTAGATACAACTAGCTCAACTGCGTTTAACTCACCTTAGCTGAGTTAAACTGAATACAACTCCATGAACTACTCTTCCAACTCTGTCTTAACTTTTCCACTTCAGTTCTAACTGAGTCCTCCATGCATGAACCACCAGTAAACCCTAGGAATTGTGTAATTCCTTCAGCCCACTGATTTTCCAAATCTGTACACTGAAATAAAGTGCTTCAAGAGAATAAGTTTATGTTTATTGTCGGATTATTATTAAGGGCTAATAATAATCGACATGCATCTATTTTTAGATTGACGATATATAAATAGACTTCGCCCAATATTCTAAAAATAGAATTTCATCTATTTTTCCAACTTGACCAACCATCCACAAATAACATCCTGCAACTTCTAAAATATGATCACCATGTCTAAAAATAGACATAGTCTAAAAATATACTTGCCCCTAAAAATAGCCTGTGGGCCTACTCAGTGAAGGCGACTGATTTTCACTAAGCTCCATCATCTTGTTGAATCTGACAACAGGGAAGAAAAGGGTTGATATCTAAGTTTGTGAGTTATTGTTACTTCCTTATAACAAATTAACTAGATTTCATTTTTATATTTTTTAAGTTGTTTGGCAAAAATCATCATTGAATGTCTTCAAACAGGTGCTAACATCCAAAGAAGAACCATTAGACGAATTGATTGACATTGGGTTAAATCTGGGTTGTGAGTATATGTTCGCATATCATAAATTAATTGTGGAATTTGTAAGCATCTATCAATCTTGTTTTACTTAGCTCCGTCTATAATTAGTAGAACAAAAAAATATTTTATATTAAATGTATGATTTGTTATGGGGTATAAAAATTGCAGGAAACAAAGTATGGAACTGTGCCAACAGATAAATCTTGAAAGATGGCATACTACATGGTTTTGAAAGAATGTGTATAGTTCATGAGTCAATTGTTGCTATGGTACGTCATTTCTTTTCGATTTACATTGATGTATATTATTTAATATTGAAATTTTCATTATTCTCACCAATGTATATACACTTATTGCAATTTATTTTATTGTTTGTAGATGGAAGGTGAAGAAGAAGAAAACAATAAAAACCATGAACAGAACATTCCTAAAAATAACCCAACTCATGGAAGTAGCTCTAGTAGTGACAACATTTCAAGCGAAAAATGATGATCACTATGTTTGGATATCAAAGCAAGGCATTGTATTTTTTGAAATATTTGTCTATGAAATCAAACATTTTGTTTAATGTAATGGACATAGTGTCCCAATTGAAAGACAAAGGGATACCAATAATTTTCGCATTTTGAATGACAAAGACTGTCTTATTCATATATATATATATATATATATATATATAATAAAAATATGTTTTAATTTATTCTATTGCGTTCTCCATTGTTGCTGTGAAATGTAACACTATTCATTAAATTTATGGATGATTAAATATTATAATGAAGAGATGTGAAATTTGATGATATGATATAACAAATTAATCCAAACATCACATTCAAATGCACTAATAAAAATTTAATTCATATGAATATTGTTATAAGATATGTGTCGTCTTTTGATGAATAATAAATTTTAAAAAATCAAAATAATTATGACATGATATAACAAATTAATCCAAACATTACATTCAAATGCATTAATAAAAATTTAATTAATATGAATACTGTTATAAGATGTGTCGACTTTTGATGAATAATGAATTTTTAAAAATCACAATAATTGCACTGTCACAGGTCGATGTTTCTAAAAAATACAAAATGAACACCAGTGTGTGTCAGTTACTATACACCAGTGCATTTGTATGATATAGTGCACCGGTGCATTTATACGACCTATAGGCACAACAAAAATACCAATTCCAATTATAAATCTTGGTGTGTTTGTGCGATACCGCGCACCAGTGTGTTTACCTGAGTCTACACACTGGGGCATTTATACGACCTATGGGCACTGGACAAATACCAATACGAATTAGAAAAAATGGTGCGTTTGTCTGATACTTCGCACTGCTACGTTTCTATAATTCAACGTACTGGTGCGTTGAGATGACCTATCGCCACTGCACAAATCCCAAGACCAATTAGAACGCCCTCGTGTGTTGTATCACCAACAATGCGCCCCGATGCGGTTTTATAGCTTGACGGCCCAGCGCATGCACCTTCAACCGCCCTGAGCCACCTTCTATATCACACGCACCGGTGCATTAACACCTTAGTAGTGCATCGATTAAAAAAACATCCCTAATAACCTCCGGCCGCCCAATTTATTTAGTTGTGTTGAAATTTCGTTAAAAGCTCTGCCAAAACCTCCGTAACCGTAAATGGATGTTGTAGAAAATGTGTTTTTGACAATTTTGGCCAATTTCATAACACTAGAAACCTCCTTTATAACCTCCTCTAGAGGATCTTTTCCTTGTAGTGGGACTTCATCGCCAGACAGGGCTCCGTTTCGTAGAAGAGTAGACTACTCCTTTTAAAAATCCATTAAAAGTCATTGCAACTTAACAAACTCTGTAATACACTACAACCCTTGATAACCATTAAGAATAAGCATATGCTCAACATACTCCCTTGATAATCAATCTAGACCCTCCAAAAAAAAAAATCAATAGATCCTCATCCACCTTAAGTTCCTAGTGATTTGAGATTATTCCAATTATAACAAGTTCCTCCATTTTAAGTTCCTCATTATTATTTATAACATTCTTTTATATATAAGAAAATTTTATTTATCAAAATGTTCCATTACTTTTAATAAATTAAAAAAATTATATTTGTGCAATGTGACTCCCCACCCAACAGTTTCCAAGCAACTTGAGATTATTCCAATTATAATAAGTTCCTCCATCATAAGTTCCTCATTATTATATATAACATTCATTTGTATATAAGGAAATTTTATTTAGCGAAATGGTTCATTTTACAGAAATATGGTTAATCACGTAAATGTGTGCATTAGTACCCATAACCTTCTTATACATGGTTAATCAGGTAAATGTGTGCATCAGTAAGGCATTTTTCTTCTTGCAATAGTTTTTTTAGTTATATTTATGAAGCCTTCGGCTATATCAACAATGCTAATAACAATCTCAAATCCCTAGGAAATTGGTGGGCGGGAGCCACGTGGAATGAATCTAATTTTTTAAATTTATTAAAATTCAATGCAACCAAACAAACTCAGTAATACACTACAACCACTAAACATATGTTGAGCCTATTCCCTTGAGAATCAATCTATGTCGTTAATTAAAGAAATAAAAATAAAAAGTCAACAAATCCTCATCCACCTTAAGTTGAAATAAGAAATATTAATAATAAATTAAACATATTTTTTTATTTCCTCTAAAATACTGAATTTCATAAATAATCATTTTTTTATATTATTTATAAAGAAAATAATATATATATATATGAAAAAGGCCTTAATTCCAAAAACAAATCACTTTTGAAAATATTATTAATGTAAATAATTGCATACTTTGTATGTATATCTAGGAATGATGGGTAGCCCCTATAGGTGGTGTGGTTGGGAAAAAATACCACGACCTTTTTACCTTTGTGACTATTATCCCTTAATGAAAAGGGATAATTTATTTATGAGTATTGTGACTTAATAAAAAGTGTTAAGTAAAGTATTTTCGTGTGTAGAAGATGGTGTATGAATAATAGTATATTCAATAGTGTCACTAGCATTGGCCATACTAAAAGAAGGAGAGTTTGGAGGAACACTCTAAACCGAAGTGCCTACAAAATATATATAATGTAAGGAAGGTTTCTGAGAAGGGGTCGATATCAGGTCTAGAGGTATCCAAGATATCTTATTATAACATATTTTTCTTCAACCTAATATTATGAAGAGCCTGACTCAAAATAAACCTAACTTGGAAAATTACCACAAATATCATGAAGTAAAACTTGATCTTTGATTTCGTCCTCAAATGATGATCCCCCTAGGGAGGTTTTGATTCCATTGCATTTGATTGAACTAGTACAAAGAACCAAATAGGGTATTTCCTACACCTTCAGGGAGAAAGTCCATTAAGTTTTCTCAATCAACAAACTGACTAATCAACCACTTCTAAAAATATAAAATTTCAAAAGACCAAATACCACACTACTATATGAATGGAACTTTTAATACATTTTTTTAAGTCAAAAGAAATATTTTGTATTAAAAATTCACTTTTTATTTTAGTTATTTTACTTTAAAATTTAATATCAATTGAATTGTCTTAAATATAAGATTTAAGGCAAAAGTAGTTTGAGACAAAAATATTTTAAGACAAAACTTTATATTTAAGACAAAGAAAGTTTGAGGCAAAAATGTTTTAGGACAAAACTTTATATTTAAGACAAAAACAGTTTATGACAAAAATATTTTAAGAAAAAACTTTATATTTAAGACAAAAATGGTTTGAGAGAAACATATTTTAAAAGAAAACTTTATATTTAATACAATGGCCACTTAAGACAATGAAAAATAAGACGAAACTCATTTAAGACAGTTAACAGTTAAGACAAAACCATATCAATTTAAGATAACACTAACTAACAACTGCAAATTTGGCTCTAAAAGTGCATCCTAAGTCTTCCATCTTGTAGGCTACTATTGTCTTCTATCTATACCAAGGCTACTATTTCACTTACCATTTAGGTTATCTTGTATAAATACAACGATTTGTTGGGCTCTTTGTTTTGTGGGGGTAGCCGGAAATTTTCCATTTCTCGGGCATCAATTTCTCTTTTGTCGATCTCTACTGATATGATTAGAGACAACTTGTTTGTCATTGCATTTTGGAAGTTAGCACATAAATTCCATGAGTGGATAAGAGATAATTATATTTTTTATTTTTGAAAACATATATTCATACCACATGAAATTTAATCATATCAATTTCTTTCTTTTATATTCTAATTTTCCTTTTTCATCAATCCTTTTTAATTAAATATAAAATTACAATATGCTAATGATATTAATTTTTAACTAATTATAAAATTAAAATATAACATTTTGAAAAGTTAGAATATTTTTAACTATTTTTTCAGTATTTAATTTAATGTATATTTATTTGAAAAATATATTAAATATTACATAAAAGTAATAAATTAAAGATAATTCAGTTTCAAAATAATTACAATATACATACCATATTCTAAAAATACAATAAACAAATAAATAAAAAATATTATTTTTTGGTCGGCCTAACTCACAAGGATTTGAACTTTGAATATCATACTTTTACATAATACTTCATAACAAGGTTATTGTAAATTGAGTTACACTCCATGAGATTTTTTTTTGTTTTAATATGTGAAAAAAAAAATTACTTCAACTAAAACTTTAATATAAATTTGCAAGAAATTAGATTCAATATAAAGATAAAAGATAAAAAAATATTTCATATATATATATATATATATATATTTCAAAACTATACATAAAGAAATTTAAAAAAAAAAAAAAAAACAAATTCATCACTATATGCATTTTAAACCTTCATTTTTTTTCTTTCTAAATGAAAAGAAAGAAATTTGATTCTTGCATATGTTTTATACTCACATCTCAATTTTCTTTTCACTATTGAACAAATATATCAAGGATATAAATAACAACAATTTAATTATTTCTTAGATAATATTTTAATATTTGAATTTTTCCTTATTTTAAAAAATTCTACTAATATATATACACACACACACACACACACACAATGCAATTTAGTTTTTTTGATATTGATTTATTGTTAGGTATTAATAGTTTGGTAAATATTTTCATCTAGTAACTAGAAAACCATGAATTCATTATTAAGAAACCAAGTAATATTATTAATTGATATAATTTCAAAATAGGGAATAACGGCTATGTGATTTATCTTCCTCACTTAATAGAGGTATATATAAATAAATTATGAAGAAGGTTGAAAGAGTACCTCTAGCATAAAATTTAATTTAACCTAAAAATCTAATTTCATGCCCCTATACCCACCGACATCGAAGGCTGACTTAGTGCACTCACATGGCCTATCACTATAGGTTTGTGGTGCATCATAACCCATTTCATCTCATCGATTTTATCAATCTGAAACTATGTGATTCCACCCTACACCTCACTTTTTATATTTCATGATTATTAAAATTCATAAGTTTAACAATTATTGAAGTATGTAGATAATCACTCCATACAATTATGTCTTAACATTATTAACCAATATGAAAATGATATGAATGAAAGTAATACTATAGAATCAACAACCCAATTGGACTAACACTTGTCAAATATTCAAATGTCTTTGAACCAAGTGAAATCTAGTCTCCTATAGAAAAATAAAAATTATACGAGCATGAAATTCATACAAATCTATCCCAAAATTTCCTATTTGATTTAGTTCCATCGATAGCAACTTTTTCATAGTTAAAAAATGTTTCACTTGATAGAAATAGTAACTAATCTCATATGCATGCAATGTATGAAGAGTTAAGTGAAGTGAAGGAAAGAAAGTTAAGTCTAATATTAGAAGTCAAGTGAGCGAGGGTTAAAATGTTAATTCCTTGTCAAGAAAATATAAGTTAAGGAAAATAAAATTGTTGTTTTATGTTAAAGTGAAGTTAAAAAAGTTTAGTTAAAGTGTCAAGTCATAGTTTTCATTAGGAAAAGAAAGTTAGGGTTTTCATGATTTCATATTTAGAAATTTTAGTGCTACTATACTCAGAAGAAACTTGGTGGATGTATATGAGAGAATTATTAATGAATACAACTTATTTATTCAAACATAACATTGTATACTTATTTATCTTGTGTTTTCATGTTTATATTTCCATCTAAATAAACAGTGGTATCAGAGCAAGGTTTAGCAAGGTTTCAAATAACCAAAGGAGTTAATAAGGTCATGAAATAGTTCCACTAAGAGCCATGGCTATTATGAATAGCCCGCAAATTGAATTTTGCATCCATTGGTCCATAAGTAGAAACTAGAGCTCGTTGAGAGTTTTTAAACCCAACTACTAAGATATTAGGGTGATTAGACTACAGAACCACCACCATATCAAGATTAAAGAGCCACAACCATTGACTAGAGAAGGGGTCTCCACCGTAAGATGTAGCCATGAGCCGCCATAAGAATTTACGTTGAAGAGCTTAGCCAAGTTGCTAGTAGTTGTTGGGAGCCACCGTTAAAGTGAAGGTTAAAATGTTCTGTTTTAAATATAATCAAGTGTATGCAATGTTCATTTATATAATGCTAACAAAATGAAGAAAGAAGACAAAAGAAGAAAGAAATATGATAGTCATGGGTCACAAAGCAAGACTGAAGAAAACCGAGAAAATAAATTGAAAGGAAGAGCCAAAGTATTTCGAAGAGCTCATAGAGGTTCTCGCCATAGTTGGGGAATACAAAATATAACTAGATAAAGTATAGCAATTCTAGGATGAATGGATCATGATAGATTTGGTAGCACTTCCAAAATTTACTGGTAAAAATTTTAATTTTCGGGAACTCTCAAAAAAAATAATTTTCTTCGATGTAAAGAGTTGATTGAGTATTGGTATAATAACCCATATGATGAAGTATGTGATTCCTTAGTATTGGACCTTATAAACATGCATTTTATGATAAGTCCTTATGCAAATTATAAAAAGATACTTCTTATTAAGAAGCATGGAAGACCCTAAAAGTAGAATTTGGTATAAAGGAAAGTGACATAAAGAAAAACAATTTGTTACGGCCTATTAAAGAATTAATAGAAATTCAACTACATGTTTGAGAGTAAATGATCAAGATTGTAGGAGGAAAAAAATGCTTGGAGATTCCCACTCAAATGTGGATTATGGTTATAAAGACTATACAAGTGAAAACCATCATGCGGAAATGCATATGGATGAAGAAGACACTGAAATGATTGCAAAGTGAAAAGTTGAAGGCTCTACGTGTGAAGTAGAGAAATACCATGTAGATGCTTGAGAACCCCAATGTAACATGGATGATGAAGATGATGGTGAATCCCACTGTGACCAGACACACATGGATGGTTACTACAAATTGAGTTGTAAATTGGTGAATCCAACAATAGACCATGTTGATGATGTGAAAGCTTCCAATAAAGAAGTGAATACCATGTGTGATCTAGTTTGTATGATTGTAGATGATGGTGACCTATTTGTATCATAGTTAGAGGAATTTAAGTTTGAGAATAACAAATACAATTTTTCATATGAAGTAATGTTTTGTAGATTTGAAATTGCATCTTTGATGAAGCTAGCAACAAATGATGAATTTGGTGAAGTTTAAATTGTTAATGAGTACATGCATGCTCAGATATCTCACCACAAAGTGGGTAAAAATTATTTTTATGAAATTTGTGATCTCTTTTTTGAAACAAGGACTGAGTGCAGAAATATGGGAAGTTCCATGTTTAATGAAAAACTGAAGGTTGAATCTATCACTATAGTAGCAAGTTATGAAGCAATAGTTAGAATTTCTCATGAAGAAGTGCACGATCTAGAAACAATTGATGACTAAGAATAGGATAAATTGATTCATGAGTGTTTGATGAGAATATCAACTAACAACATAACATTGGAAGATAGCCTCAATGTAGTTTAAGAGGCATAGAAAAAAAAAAAGCAGAGAAGGCTATAACTGCAGAGCACAATGAAGATGTTTTTAATGTTGATTTTCAGTGTGCAAGTAAACATGACAACAATCCAACTAGAGTTATAGCTGAAATAGAAGATGAAGAAAAATATGTAGGAAAGGGCATGGAATTTTCTGAAGACGAAGAAGAAAGCATTGAAACAACCTTTCAGCAATGGAGTCAAGAAAAAATCAAATTATACTATCAAGAAATATGGCAGAAAGAAGATCAAGAATATGAAGCAGAAGAAGAAAGGAAAAGTTCATAGTTTGAAGACGAAGATTTTTGGTATTAGTCCATGAGTGAACGAATATTTCAAGAGGAAGCTATAGAAGTTAGGATCTCGAATCCTGAATTGTTTTATAGAAAAAATATAAAAGAAGTCAAAGAAAAATTTCAGTAGCATCAAGTGAAGAAATATGGAGCTTACATCAAGAAAGTGGAACTGAAAATGAAGCAGATTCAAGGGTATAGAATATGGAAGAAATTAAAAATTAAAAATACATTGTAAAAATATTTTTGAGTCAAGTTTTTTATTTCAAGCGTAGCATGCATAGTTGAGTCAGGATTAAGTAAAGGTTGAGTCATATGGATGTAATTAAGGGGGATTTTTAGAAATAGTAACTACTCTCACATGCATGCAATGAATGAAGAGTAGAGTTAAGTTAAGGAAAGAAATTCAAGTCTAATATTATAATTCAAGTGAGTTGGAGTTATAAGGTTACCTCTTTTTCTAGAAAACTTGAGTCAAGAAAAAGGAAAATATTAAGTTGAAGAAAAGTTAGAAAAGTTTAGTTAAAACGTGAAGTCTTAATTTACACGAGGAAATGAAATTTAGAGTTTGTGTGATTCCATATTTAAAAAATTTGGTGTATATATACCTGTGGTTGGACCATTGTAATATGAAGCAAGAAGAGAGAATAGTCATAGCTCAGTGGATGCATATGAGATAATAATTAATGATTAAAAATTATTTATTTAAGTAGAATGTTGTGTATTTATTTGTCTTGTTTTTGCATGCTTATCTTTGCCTTTGATTAAAAAGAACTTATCTCCCTACACTTTTTCATGTACGAAAATTGTGTCATGATTTGTGAAATGACCCACCCAATCATGCTAGACATTAGGTGATTTCACATTATCCAAACCCATATAAACGTATGCATTTCCCCTCCAACTCCTTCAACAATTCTTCATCTCACGTTAGCACTTATAATCAAAATTATGCTTGGTCAAATGCTTGTTGTCTTACCCAACTCTCTTGTCTCATTTACAAGCAATCATTCCAAATTGAAAAAGGTTCCATACTTCCATTTCGAATGGGTCAATGTTCTGTATTACATACTTTTCCCAAATGATAGTTTTGCCCAACCCATTTCGATAGTCATATGCACTCCTTTGTTCTCACTTGACTCATGTGTTATCCCACCATGTCCACTCTATTTGATTCAACTCAATCTAATGGGTTCCTCTCTACATGATTGCATGCTACCCTCATCCATTCATCCCATGTGCTACAAATTACCCTTGTCTTCATAGTATACTTGTTCAATCATCTTATGATATCCCCTTGATGCTTCACATGACATAAGAGGAAAACAAATGTTTAAGGATTGTGCTTGTTATCATTCCATCATATGTTTACTCCTCTCATTTACCTAATATGATTATTATAAGTGTCTTTCATGTTGGGCCAAGGTTTGTAAAATCCAAATCAAATTTTGTTTTGAAATAAGAGAGAACATGAATATGTACAAGGAGAGGTATACTATTAGGTTTCATTTACCAATGTCTCTTCGTCTTCTAACTTCCTCTATTTTTTTCTTTTTACAATATTTACATACTTTTTCATAATCCCAAAGACTAGGTGTCAACATTCACTCCTTGATTTGAAGGGATGTTGGTGAGTCCAAGCATCATTGTGAATATTTCAAACTTTTCCCTTCCAATCGCTTTGGTGAAGATGTATGAAATATTCTCATTTGTGGAAAAATGTCATAGGTGGATTGTTTTGGCCTCAACATGATGTCGAATTATATGGTATTTTGTATTGATGTGTTTCGTTAGATCATGAAACTTTGGTTTCTTGTCCAAATTTATTGCATAAGTGTTGCCAATCAAAATAAGAGTTGAATGTACTTGTTTCTCTAGAAAATATTCAATAATTTTCTTGAGCCACACAATCTCTTTGTTTCTTCAACTGCTGCCACATATTCTACCTCAGTTCTGGAATATGCTAGAACTGATTGTTTTTGTGACCTCCAAGAGACAAATATTGATCCAAGACTCATAACATAACCTGAAGTAGATACTCTAGTTTCTTTATCTCCATCAAAGTCTGAATCTGAGTATCCAATAAAGTTGAAGTCCCCCACCTATGTATACTTGAGTCCAAAGACTTGAGTTCCCTTCAAGTACTTTAGAATTCTTTTTCATCACACTAATGATGCTCACAAGGATTTTGCATAAACCTAGAGAGGATTCCAACAAAAAATGAAATGTCCAGTCTGGTAGTATTCAAGTAGTTGAGACTTCCTATGTGTTGGCTATACTTTATTGCATCCGAAGAGGCCCATCATTAGGTATATCTTAAGGATTTAAAATGTCACCTTTTAGCTTATTAACCCTCTCTCTCTCTCTCTCTCTCTCTCTCTCACACACACACACACACACACACACATTTGATTACATTTTGTAATATTTTCTTAGTGAGAAATGTCTAACAGGTTTATCATGACTTGAATCCTAACATGGTTTAATTGCTAGAAATAAAAGAAATAAAGCTATTTCTGAGTCAGGTTCTATGTCAGGGCTCATATTAATCAACAAGGATCAATTATAGGAAGATTTTCAACCTTCTTGGCTTCCACAATCAGCCCAATATCACCTAATATCCTCCTCCAACAGTTTGAAATCAAAGGATGTCGAGCAACTGAATGATAAGAGGGAGCCAATCTCCACACCACTCAAAGATCAAGGAGACAAATTCCTACTTTTTATGGATCTGTTGGTAGCTTCCAATTAGTATAAATAAACATGAGAAATATCTCATTAGGATTCGATTTTTATAGGAAGATAGAGAGATCTTGACTCTAGATTAGAGATATTTTTTACTCTCATATTGATGTAAGAGACTTGTTATGAAATGAGAATGAGAATTTGGTTTTCCTCTCACTGATTTGATTTTAGAGGACTGAAGCTTGTGGGTTAGGGCCCAATACATGGGTTGTAGTATCTCTTGTGTATCTTTATTCTTCCTTTATGCTTAAGTATTTTAGTTGATTTCATTGCATTCAAGTAGCATCATAAGACCATCAAAACTATGTTGGTAATCTCTCTCTCTCACCTCTTCCATTAGAGCTTGAGGAGAAAGGTCCCCAACCACAGACCAAAAATATTTAGTTTATGATTTCTTGGAAAGGAGAAAGTAGTGTTCATTCTGTTTATCATGATTTTTTTGTAGATTAGAGGTTGGATTTATGTTTTAGGTGAATGCTAGCTTAAGTTAAATATAATTTGAATCAACTCATATTTTCCATTGTTCAACATGATAGTTTGTTAATGGTCAATGCATGAGTGTATGTACTGGTTTCAGAACTTACTATAGCTTCATAGAAGGACCCCTTTTAGCACTGTCATATTGGACCTCAACCCCACTTCATTTCCCCTTCCATTATACTACCCAAAACCCTATTTTGACAACCATCTTCATGGCCACCATGAACAACCTTCTTGGTGCAAGAAAAAACCTCCAAGGGTTTTGAGCTTAGCCAAGGGAGGTGGTCACCCCCATCCACTTAGATCCAATCCACATATTCCTCACTCTTTGTCACCTCCATTCCACCATTTATAGCCTCAAAACCCTCTTTGCCTATTTCCTGTAGCATTACACGACTTCTTGTAGAAAAACATGGATCCTATAGGAGATTCATATAACAATGCCAAGATGGTGGGCTAGATGCAGGAGTTATTGATAAGATTTCAAATTTAGAAACTATTTCTTCAAGTTTAGGTGGAACTTCTTCTCCGTTTTTCTTTGGAGTATCATTCATCAACCTCCAAATTTCATTCCATAATTATTCAAACTATAGAGAAGCATAATAATCTTAAATTAAGAACGCTGACGTCAATCAGGAAATTAAACTAGAA
Organism: Pinus albicaulis; assembly: GCA_034641835.2. Classification (NCBI taxonomy): domain Eukaryota; kingdom Viridiplantae; phylum Streptophyta; class Pinopsida; order Pinales; family Pinaceae; genus Pinus; species Pinus albicaulis. The sequence continues at coordinate 358,181,058 of CM076573.1, read as the reverse complement.
ACTATAAAAATATCGCATCCATTTTTCATGTTAAACCATATGCATATTTTTGTGCGATATCTGCCGAATCAAAGACCTTGATGTGAAGGCCATCAGATCAATTGAATACTGGACAATCAACTCAAATCATAAAATTGGATTTATAATTTATCAGGTTTGGTTGTAGTGTTAAACTCCTTGCAATTAATATGTGATTTCCGTCGGATTGTAAATCTGATGGTGGTGATTCCATTGACTCCTTATGCATTACAACGTTATTATTTTCCTCAACTCCGCCAATTTTTACACTTTCACAAATGAACCACAGTTTCTTATATCAATGACTGATAGCATTTTACTGCAACTGCACTATCTCACTTTTACAGTGAACGCATAATTTTTTAAAGAAGAAAAACACGCAGCAGTTAACTAACTAGAATTTGACCTAAATTCATAAACTCAGAACTATTTCAAAGGAAATTAAGCTTTCAAGACTTGGCATTTATGCACAGATACATCAATTTCTGAAAATTCAACTTTCTACAGCCAAAATCACTTTCGATACGTTCAAGTTACATACATATATTGTTTCACAATCATTCAAATCTGACTCAAAGGGATTTAAATTTTCTAATTTTGAGCTAAAAGCCCTTTGCACAATATTCTCCCTAAAATTCTCAACTAAAACTAAATTCAATGAATAAATTACAAGCAATCCAAATCCCTAAATACTAGTCAACTCTCTATCTTTTCAAACTGTAAATTGCCAGCTAAAGGAACCCACTCCTTTGCTTGTAAACTTTTATTTATTTATTTTTGGAATAAAATCGAATTCTTTTTCCTCGAGATCTCATGCTTTTGCATCAGACTCCTGAGGACAAAATTCTTCATGGGCTCCTGTCCATGAGCTTCCCTACATAACTGCCCAATTTATGTAACATGGTTTCTGTCATCCAAGTAGCTTTTTCAACTGGTTGATCTTTCCACTTGTTCAAATACTCAAAATACTCTCGGCCTCTTGTCTTTCTAGACAATATTTTGTCTAAAATCTTCTCTGGCTGCAATATTTTTGTTGTGGGTAATTGTTTCAACCAATCAATCTCTTCTTTGCCTTCAGTTGTATCATCTGTGTCACTGTCTTCACACCTGTACAAATCAAAAAAAATTAAAATTGGAGATATTCCAATGTCAGGGGGTAATTCAATTTCATATGCATTTGCAGAAAATTTTCTCAATGTTAGAATTTACCGCAGGAATAGATAAACAATTTACTGAGAGAAATAAATAAACATAACCAGAAACAAAGCACATAAGCATAAACACATATGTTTATCCGGGAAAACCCCAAACCCCAGGAAAAACCCAACCAATGAAATTTCATTAAGCATTGGCCAAAACCTTGGCCAATCCGGCCAAGTGAGCCTTCACCGCTCACCTCTAGGCCTACATTACAATGAAGTATTCCCAGCCTTTTATAGGCTCCATTACATGCAATACCATGGGCTGAAAAACCATGGTTGCACAATACCATGTGCCCCAAAACCACTACTATTTACCCTAGTCAACATTGACTCTATCCCAAGTCAAGTTTACCTAACACTCAATACTCTGCATGGTCCAATTTTCTTAAATTTCAACTTATTATATGCCCTTTTTGGAAATATTTCTTTCCTCAAGTGTGCCAAAACCAAATCTCCAACCTCAAAGTTAATCTCCCTCTTCTTTAAATCTTCTATGCTTTTATACTTGATGTTGTTGTCCTATAACTGTTGTTTTACCTGGTCATGTATTGCTTGAATTTCTGAAGCAAAATATTCTCCTGTAGCACTTCTCATCTCTGCTTTTCCCAAATTTCTTAGTTCATACACTTCTCTTGGTTGAATTCCATAAACTATATGGAATGGACTCTTCCCTGTACTCCTGTTAGGAGATTCGTTATAAGCATATTCCGTATGTTCCAAAATCTGATCCCACTATTTAGGATGTTCACCTGTAAGAATTCTCAAAAAATTACCTAAGCTTTTTTTCACCACCTCAGTCTGTCCATCAGTCTGAGGGTGATAAGCTGAGCTGAAACTTTCATTATAAGCATATTCTGTATGTGCCAAAATCTGATCCCACTGTTTAGGATGTTCACCTGTAAGACTTCTCAAAAGATTACCTAAGCTTTTGTTCACCACCTCAGTCTGTCCATCAATCTGAGGGTGATAAGCTGAGCTGAAATTTAGTTTAGTACCAAGATTTTTCCACAATGTCCTCCCAAAATTACCAACAAATCTGGTGTCCCTATCAGAGACAATTATTTTAGGTAACCCATGTAACCTTACAATCTCTTTGAAAAACAAATTAGCAACATGAGTAGCATCACTGGTTTTATAACATGGAATAAAATGTGTCATTTTAGAAAATCTGTCAACTAAAACATAGATTGCATCATTCCCTCTCTGTGTTTTAGGTAAACCCAAAACAAAATCCATACTTACCATATCCCAAGGTCCATCTAGAATAGGTAATGGAACATACAAACCTGTGTTTTGACTCCTTCCTTTTGCATATTGACAAACTTTACAATTTCGCACATACTTCTCCACTTCAGATCTCATCTTTGGCCAAAAATAAAAATGACTCAGTAGTTCATAAGTCTTGTCTGCACCAAAATGTCCACCAATTCCACCACTATGTTTCTCCTTAATTAAATTTTCTCTCATAGAAAAATTTGGTATGCATAGCTGATTTCTTTTAAATAGCAAACCTTCTTGCAAGAAAAGGTCCAGCCACTTAATTTTGTCCATCAAAACATGATTATTACATGCTTCAAATGCCTCTTTAAAATCCATATCTGTTTTATACAATTCTTTAAGAAAATCAAAACCCAACACTTGAATTTGACTTTCTTGAACTAAAATAATTTTTCTACTTAAGGCATCTGCTACTTTGTTTGTTTGGCCAGTTATATGTTTCAATAAAAAATTGAAATTTTGAAGATATTCTACCCATTTTGCATGTTTCTGATTTATTTTTGGCTGCTGCATAATGTACTGCAATGCATGATTGTCTGAATAAAGCACAAACTCTTTAAACATCAAGTAATGTCTCCACTTCTTTAATGATTGCACAACTGCATAAAATTCCTTGTCATAAGAAGAATATTCCCTTCTTTTTTCATTTAGTTTTTTACTGAAATAAGCTACAGGTCTGTCTTCTTGACTTAACACATCTCCAATAGCTTCTCCACTGGCATCACATTTCACTTGAAAAGGTTTGTTAAAATTAGGCAAAACTAAGATGGGTTTTTCTGTTATCTTTTGTTTCAACAACTGGAAATTTTTCTCTGCTTCCTCAGTCCATATAAATGGTTGTTTGTCGTTCTTTATAGTCTCAATAATAGGAGCATTGATCTTACTAAAATTCCTTATGTATTTTCTATAAAAACTAGCAAGACCATGGAAACTTCTTACCTCAAAAACACTCTTAGGTGAAGGCCATTCTATGATTGCCTTTATCTTTTTTGGATCCATTTTCAATCCATGAACAGAAACAACAAAGCCTAAATATATCAACTCTTCTTTCATGAATGAACACTTTTTAAAATTTACTAGCAACTTTTCCTGGTGTAACTTCCTTAAGACATAATTCAGATGTCTCAGGTGTTCTTCTTTAGATTTGTTGTAAATTAATATATCATCCAGATATACTATTACAAATTTACCAATAAATTCCTTTAGTAGTTCATTCATAAGCCTCATAAATGTACTAGGAGCATTTTATAATCCAAATGGAATTACCATCCATTCATACAATCCTTCATTTGTTTTAAAAGTTGTCTTCCATGCATCTCCTTCCCTTATCCTAATTTGATGATAGCCACTCTTTAAATCTAGTTTTGTAAAATATCTTGCCCCACTTAAACAATCCCTCAAATCTTCAATTCTGGGTAAAGGAAATCTATACTTGATTGTTATTTTGTTGATTGCTCTGGAGTCAGTGCACATTCTCTAGCCTCCATATTTTTTTGGACTCAACACTGTTGGCACTGCACAAGGACTCAAACTCTCTCTAATCAGTTCTTTATCTAACAGTTCCTATACCTTCTTCCTGATTTCTTCATTTTCTGTGGGAGTCATCCTGTATGCTATTTTATTTGGAAAATTTTCTCCTGGAATCAAATCTATATGATGGCTGATCTTTCTAATAGGTGGTAATTCATCCGGAAAATCATCTACAATGATATCACAGTAATTTTATAGCATCTCTTGAATTTCAATTGGTAAATCGGAAATTTTAGTGGAAGAAATTACTACCTTGGATTTCCAAATTAATGCAAAGTTTACCTCATCATCTTCAATCTGCTGCAGATATTCTTTTCCACTCAATAAAAAAGCTTTTGTATCAGATCTTCTTGATGCATCCTCTTCTTCTATAGGAAAGAATGTATGACTGACACCATCTTTACAAAACTTGTATGTGTTATTTTCCCCATCATGCATAGCTCCTTTGCCATATTGCCAAGGTCTACCCATCAATATGTGACATATGTCCATAGGCATTACATCACACATAATTTTGTGTTTGTAGCGGCCCAACTGGAATTCCACTTCACATTATGCAATCACTAACAGTTGATGTCCTTTCTAAAGACATGATACCTTGTAGGGTGTTGGATGTTTCTTTGTCTTCAATTTCAATTTCTCCACTACTTCTGTAGAGACGAAATTATCAGTGATGCCACTATCAGTTACCATTTGACAACATTTTCCTTGAACTTTGCACACAGTTCTAAACAAAGTTTTCCTCTATGATGGTTAAACAACTTCCTTTGTTGGTTTTAATAGAACTTTGTTAACTACCAAAGATTCTCCTTCTCTCATATATTCTCTACTTCTGGCACTTTTGCTGCTTCTTCTTCATTATGAGCAACAATTACATTTCTCTTATTTATCTACATATTATCTAGACATTCATAAGCTCTATGTCTAAGCTTATTACATCTATAACATCTGATTTCTCTTCTTATGCCTCTGCCTCCTCTTCCTCTAGAAAAACTCCTTCTGCCACTTGCATCACCTTATGTAGGTGTATGCTGACTTGAGCTGTTGCTAGCTCCTTTTTTAGGTGTTGTAGATCTTCCTCTACCACCTTGAATTCCTCTTCCTCATAAAGTACCTCTACTTCTGGAAAATTGCTTCCTCATGAGTTTTTCTTCAGCCTTCAAGGCCATATGATAAGCCTCTTCCACTGTTTTAGGAGACATCACTCTTATCTCATCTTGTATCTCCATTCTGAGACCATTTATATATCTTGCAATCTTCTCTTATGTATCTTGAATTTTCCCTGCTCTTATGCTTACTTTGTAAAATTCCTCTGTATATTCTTTTACTGTAATTGACCTCTGCCTAAGGTTCTGCATTTGTCTAAATAATGAAAGTTGATAATCACTTGGCAAAAAATTACCTCTCAAATTTGCTACCATCATGTTCCAATTCTTTATTGGCTGCTTACCGAGTCTCCTTCTTTCTGCCTGCACTCCATCCCACCAAAGTGCTGCATGTCCTTTCAATTTTGTGACAACAAATTTCACTCTTTTTCCTTCTTCCATTTCTTCATAATCAAAGAAATGATATATGTCATTAACCCAATCTATCAAATCCTCTGGGTTTAAACCTCCTGTAAAAATTGAAACTTCAAGTCTGGGTTTAGATGTGGATCCCAACACTGATTTAAAAGATCTCATTTCAAGAGTAACTTCTGCGGGTTCACCCTCTTCTGCAGATTCAACTTCAGGCTCACTGACATCTCCAACATCTACATCTCTTTTATTTCCCATTTCCATTGATTTTAATCTAGCTTACATCTGTTGCATAACTTCCATCACTTTAGCATTTGCAACTGTTCTTCCTCTTCTTCGACCAGCACCACCTCCTCTTCCAAATTTGTAAGCCATGTTGGATTTATTTTCTTGATCTTTGAGATCTTTCTTAGTGTCTAAAGGCTGCTCTGATACCACTTATGGTGGGCTGGATGTATTATTTATTGATAAGCTTTCAGATTTCGAAACTATTTCTTCAAGTTCAGGTGGAACTTCTTCTCAGTTTTTCTTTGGAGTATCAGTCACCAACCTCCAAATTTCGATCTAAAAAAGCTAAAATGTATTAACCCAGTCCATAACCATTTCATGAATTGCGGAACCATAATTATTCAAACTATGCATAAACATAATAATCTTAACTTAAGAACGTTGATGTCAATCAGGCAATTAATCTAGAAACTATAAAAATATCGCATCTATTTTCATGTTAAACCATATGCATCCTTTTGTGTGATATCTGTTCGATCAAAGACCTTGATGTGAAGGCCATCATATCAATTGAATGCTGGATAGTCAAATCAAATCATAAAATCAGATTTATAATTTATCAAGTCCGATTGTAATGTTAAACTCCCTGCAATTTAATATGTGATTGCCGTCGAATTGTAAATCTGATGTTGGTGATTCCATTGACTACTTACGCATTACAACGTTATTATTTTCCTCAAATCTGCCAGTTTTTACACTTCCTCAAAGAAACCATGGTTTCTTATATCAACGACTGATAACATTTTAATACAACTGCACTATCTCGCTTTTACATTGAACGCATAATTTTTTTAAAGGAAAAATACACATAGAAATCGATTAACTAGAATTTGACCTGAATTCATCAACTCAGAACTATTTGGAAGGAAATTAAGCTTTCGAGATTTGGAATTTATGCACAGATACATCAATTTCTGAAAATTCAACTTTCTACAGCCAAAATCACTTTCGATACATTCAAGTTACATACATATATTGTTTCACAATCATTCAGATCCAACTCAAAGGGATCGAAATTATCTAATTTTGGGCTAAAATCCCCTCTGGACAGTATTCTCCCTAAAATTCTCAACTAAAACTAAATTCAACGAATCAATTACAAGCAATCCAAATCCCTGAATACTATTCAACTCTCTATCTATTCGAACTATAAATTTCCAACTAAATGAACCCACTCATTTTCTTATAAACTTTTTTTTTTAATATTTGGAATAAAATCGAATTCTTTTTCCTCGAAATATCATGCTCCTGCATCACAGGAGCCACCTTATTCACTCCAGAATCAATCTTCTGCCTCATATGAAATTATTATAGGCCTTAGTTGACCTCCATCTCCGAATTATTGGTTCAAGGATACCCCTAGGCCACTCAAACTCCTTTTCCTTTTGTTACAAAATAGAGTAGTTTTAGTGTGTTGTCCCATCATATAAATAGCATCATTAATACAAAAACTAGAATTCATCAGGTAAAATTTAATTCATTATTGATGCAATGTCTGCGTGAAGATATATTAGTTCCCTTCTTGCAATTTGGTTGAGTAGTTAAGAGAATGAATGCAATCTAGTGTAATTTCCTTCCTTGCAGCTAGAGTAAGTGCTAGTTTCTTGATTGAAAAAGTAGAGGATATTTAGATGAATGAGTGAAATATAGTATGGCTTCCTCTCTTGCATAAATAATAGTGTTCATGATTTTTTTCTTAGTATTGAGTTGCAACTAGAAGTTTGATAGAATCTCTCTCTCTTAGAGTAAGAATAGTTCCTCGCACCTCATAGTAGAACTAAGATGAGGATGGCATGAGTGGAGTTGATCTGTTGTGCATATAGCACCCCGAGTTGATAATGAAAGTTGAGTAGCTTATGGGAGTTGTAGCACTCTTGGTGCAATAGCAGGTCTCACCACTTTTTGGCGCTATTGTCGGGGAGGTGTTTAAGTAGATGTTTTTTTTTTTTGCTTAAGAATTATTTTTAGCTTTTTGTTTTAGATTCAGTTTCAAAATATTGAAAAACACAAAAATATTTCATGCCTCGTAGGGTTAGGGATAATTCAAGAAAATTTCTGCTTAAAACCCCCACACCTTCCACCAGTCAACCTTCATTATTCTTCGGTGACTGAGAGATGCCTTCTCTGACCACGTGGGAGTTACAAGACACTATAGGACACCCACATGAGATATTTGAAGAACCTATTGGGGAAGAAGAAGAAATTTCTTCACCTATTCAAGCTATGGATGAGAACAAAACCCAACGAGTCTTTCCCATTAGAGGAACCAATGGAGAGACTAGGATGAAAAACATCATCCCTTCATCCCTTCCACACTTCCATGGCTGAAATTATAAGGACTCTGACACCTTCATGTTCGATTTTTTTTTGTTTGTAGGACTTATGACTATGCCTCAGATGAAAACAAAATTAAAATTGTTCCCCTTTACCCTTAAGGATGTAGCCTTGCTGAGAGTGCAAGCTTCTGTGATCCATAACATGTGGGTTCCTAACTTTCTTATGTGATTTCCTGGAAGATTTATAATTAATATGTAGCCTTGCGCTTATTCATGGATCTACTTGGGCCCAAATGCAAGAGTCCTTCAACAACAAATAAATAGAATGTTGTAGGTCCAAAGAAACCAAGGAAAAAATATTTAGGATGACCCTAGGGCTTAATAAATATTTAGAGTATTATGAGGAGTAGTTTCAACTAAACTACAACAGGGCCAACTGCACCCTTGATCCTGGATCACTCAAGCTATTTCTTCTGCAAGGGATCATAGAATAAGTGATAAAAAACCTTAATATGTTGTCTGGAGTAGATATATATCAGCTACCTTATGAGGAAATAAATATTGTATTCATAAAAGACAAGCTGACCACCTTTTCAACCTTTTCAAACTTTCTCTATTTCTCTAGATGAGCAAAGACATATTCGAGTTTTTCTGGACATTGCACATGTGTGCTAGTATAGGAAGAGACAACCTTCTTGTAGCAGTATCCTTTCTATATATTTTGGAGCTCAAACTGAGGGAGGTGAATGTAATTGGGAGCCTCATATGTTCCAATCCATCACCCTCCCGAAGAAAAATAAAAATAAAAAATAAATGGGCCTGGACGAAAACCTTCCTAAGTCATCCAAGCCCAATTCTAGGATTGAAAACCTCTGTGAGGCAATCCTGGAGCAAAAAAAAGAGAGAACAAAGAAATAAATAAAATATACTTGGGTGAAAACCTATTTGAGGCGCCCAAGTCAGGCCTATGGGTTAAAAACCTCCTATTATGTAGCCCACCTATCTTCGAAAAAAAAGGGAAAAAAAGGAAAAAAAAACAAAAAACCAAAAAGGATGGAATAACATCAAGGAAACTAACCTATTTCTATTTTACAATATGATGAACAGTAACATATTATGGATAAAGTTGCAAAATTCCTCTATCTCCCTTCCTATATTCTATCCATTCAATCCTTGTCCAACTACATCACTCATCCCACAATCAAATTCCATCACCCTATGAGCTAGAAAAACTTGGATTTCCATCCTATCTCTGTACTGCTACAATATGTCCTAGAAATCTACAAGAGATTTTGTAGTACTATAGGAAGTCCTGAACACCTACAGGAGGAAAGGCCGAGGGAAAAACCAGTCATCTAGGGCTCTATGATCCTAATAAAGGGCATATAAATGGTCACTCTACGTATGCATACCACCCGTCATTACAATACCATCCCATGCATAGATATTCTTTCTCTAACCCTCCATTTTTTCCATTATGGTATATATATATAGATATATATATATCTATATATATATATATTTCTTTACACAAACATAGATCCCTTCCTTTCATTTTTCTCCTAGGCCACACCGCTACCTCAGTATCCTAACATCGTCTCCAACTTTTCCACATCATTCCCTCACTAGCTGATGTTATTTTGAGCTCCAAAAACTACAAAAAGGAGACCGCTACAAGAAGATGATGTCTTCTTGTAGCACACCTGTGCAACAATAAGAACATATCGACTATGGCTTGGCTCATCTAGAGAAACAGAGAAAGGCTTAAAATGTGATCCTAAAGGAAACCATAGAACTCCAAGGAGGATTATACACCAACAACATCAGCTTGAAGTGTCCAAAAGGTCCCTACAAATACACAATGAACAAACACAATGATCACCTCAAAAATAAAATGAAGACACAACAAGTATTCATTGACAAAAACTACTCCTGTGATGATTTCTCCAATTCTCCAACTCTCTACTTGCATGACTCTCCAACCAACCGACAAAGAGGTAAGGCTCGAGTATGAATCTCTCACCCTCTTGCTATGCATATTTGGCTAAGTGAATTAATGTCGAGGAGATGAGGTTTAATAAGATAAAAGATGGCCAATTAACATGGCCACCTTCGAAAATGAAACTAAAAGATATTGGTAGAGTTGGCATGCAACATTTATTTTTCACATCAGTGGAAATGAGATCACCAAAAGTGGGTTTTGATTACGAGGCAGGAGGGAATGATCACTTCGAGTGGGACCAACGGTTCAAATGAGAAAATATCGTGCGAGGGACACCTCAGAACAAAGCTCCAAGCCCACTTGAAATGACATATAGCGTACTTCAACACATCTATGCCCATTTAAAAAAAAATTAAGCAAAGGACGAAGTTGGTAATCTACAGAGGAAGTTCGATCATTGATCAGTTGTGCCTATAGGAAGTGCTACATGAAACCATGCAAATTCTATAGGAAGCTTCAAAGAGGGCTATAAGGTGATGATAAGGGGCATACAATCAACCAAAAGGGTCAATTAGCTCAGAAAATACCACACTCAATTCCAGAGCATTAGTTTAAAGAGGTAAGTGTCCATCACCTCCATATCTCCATCAATTTCATAAAAATTATCTTAAACAATCGACATGGAGTAGTGTCAAAATTGAAATAATTGAGAAATTTGGGTGAAGAGGTAGGGAGTAAGACATCCATTTTAAAGTGTTAAGAGTTGTATGACACCCTGTCACTAGTGAATTTGACACCAAGGCCATAAAAGAAGTACCTAGTTAACCCAAGTGAAAGACATCAAGAGAAAAGGGGGGGAGGCTTTAATAGCCGGGAACCTACAAACACCAAAATATTTCAATTACACCCTCCTATAGTAAGAATTTTGAGGAGGCATCAGTGGTTAGGTTTCTTTGATCTTATAAGGGGATATGATGATGAGATAGATCGAGAATTAAAGTGGCTCTACACTCTCAAGCATATGTCAGTGCCACTATGGTGGTAAGGGGACGAGCCATAACCATCATTCCTAAATTGATAAAAATGAAAACCACATTACCCCTAGGAATCAAGTGGAATAGAGAAGACAGGTTCAATAGTGCCGCTCCCAAGAAAAACTTATTTTTGTCCAAGGAGAAGCACATAGAAGAAAAAAAATGGGGTGAGAAGGGAAATTTTACCTTATCAATGGGATGAGGTATCCTACAACATCCTGAAGTACATTTCTTGTGAAGGAAGATTGAGTGTATTATATGGCTACCATTTAATATTGTTGCATGAGCTTAGATTTAAGGAGGATTCTCCTTTGGAACAGAGATTGAACATACCCTACTTCCTCCTCCACTCCACCAATTGGGTTAGAAAAGGAAAACATTAGCACCTAACTCCTCATGGCATGATTAAGCTAATAGTAGAAGATGCCCTCATCAGGTTAATTATTCTTGTGTTATGGTCCAATTTTATAGACATGGAAAGGGAGACGCTAATAAGGACTGCAAAAATCACTCCTGGAGATACCCCTACCTCTATACTTTGAGATAGGGATACTAGAACAAAGGAGGATGAAACTGAGAAAACCTAGGAAGAAGAGATGGAAATAGAGGAAGAAAGAGAAGAGGAAACAAGGACCGAGGAAGGAAAAACAAAGGATACTAAGGCACGGGGAATTTTATTGAGGAAGATAATATAAGGAAGTATAAGAGAAGGCTTTCAGCCGCAAAAATACCACTAAAATATCCCCTAAAAAAAATAGTCTCTCATCAGGAAACACTGAGGATGAGGTGGCTTCCACCTTAGCCACTTTGAGCACACCTATGAAGCCCAACAAGAAAATACCAGGATAACCTCCTATGTATTTTAAGACAATAAATAGCACTAGGGTGAAACAAGGAAGACCTCAGACTCCAATAGAGGTCCCCAATACCATTGAAGAGTCCTCTCAAGGTACAACACCATAATCCACGAGTGTGAACAATGAAGCTGAAGTTGAACACTCACAGAATCAGTCGATCGAAGGCTAGTGATGTGAACATATCGTCAAACATGAAGAACCTTCCATTGTGACGCAGGAACATTGTACCACCCTTACTCATAATTGAAATTCAGCATTGGGGAAGGTGAAACGTGGACAATCGTTGTAAAAGGGGGCTAATTTCTATGAAATTTAGCTAAAATGATGGAATCGATATGTTTCTAGAAGATTTTATTTATTTTAATTATTTGGCATGTAATTAAAAAAAGAGATATTAGGGGTTAGTTAAGTGATTTGTGGGAGAAAATCGTGCATCTTAGATGATCCCCTTGCTTTGTAATTCCTTTATAAACAAAGATTGTGTTTTATGATAAGGGGGAGCATAATGTAACCTTAGGGGAATTTGTGATTCAAGCTAGAGTGGCCTTAGCCTGTAACTTGAGCTCGGTGAAATAATGGAATTTGTGTGTTTTTATATTTCCAGGAATAATCTGAATTTTGCAGTATTTGTGTGTTATTTAATTTCGATTTCTTATGCGTATATATATCCTTTTTATTTCAACCATGTTAATCGATAAACTATGTGAGTAAGAGTGGGGAACGAAGTTCCTATGAACTTCATTGTAGATCAAAGTATGGTAGAATAGGAGTTATTGAGTCGCGATTCTATTGACAAATAACAAGCCACGTGCAGGTGGAACAAACAGTCGTGATCAAGTCGACAAAGAGAGATGAATGAACCAGATCACATCGCATTTATCTGAAGATGGGCACTGCACATCACAATCGGCGATTGTTTTATTTACATGTTAATATGTCTCAAGTTAAATGATATAATTTGTGATGCAATGAAGAGGACCCACGTGTCGGCATAGTGATCCAATGCATATCACGCTCGGTAGTAGGAACTTGGAATTGCAATAAGATCTGGGTTGCGATGTTGCGATGTGATATCGTCATTACAACTTTGCATTAGCTTTATTATTATTTATCGCTTAAATATTACAGTTGTATGCCATAAATTGCGATTTGCAAATATATATGTATTGTGATGGGCGATTTTCGACAAGCTAAAAAGTCGCGACAGGAAAAACCTTAAAAGCAACAATATGCGATCTTACTTTGGGAGTGATCTACAATCTGTTAAACTTTTAAATTGGTGATATTGTGATCCACCGTACTTTCTTGAAAATTTTGTGTGGGTCATAACCACAAGTCAGCGTATTTGGGTAAATATGCAGTTTTTTTGCATCAAAGTGGTATCAGAGCATAAAACGATTTTGCGTGAAAATCAAGGAGGTACAGATATGTCGAAGATTGGTAAGCATGTGGTATTTATATTTTGTGTAGGTAGCGATAGAAGAAGGTGATAACATTGCATCAGCCTAGAGCAAGGAGTGCTCAATTGGTTCTAGAGGAGAGAACCAGAGAGATGCCGAAAGACTGAGCTTAGAGGAGAAAATATTAGTGAGGTATCATATAGGAGGGAGGACTTGCTACTGCAGAGGTATTGTTGCAGCTCACGAATGTTGTTACAAAAATATCACAAAGGAAATTCCACAGAGTATGTGGGTATAATTGCTAGGATAAAGAAGAGGACTTGGTACTAATAGTAAGTAGCAAACTTGTTACAGAGATCAAGAAGGCATATGACGAGGAGGTCATAAAATTTTGGACCTCGGGAGTCTGATGCAGGAGAATCAGACCACCCTTAATCATAATTGAAATTCAATGCTGCGGAAGGTGAAACGTGGACAACCGATTCTAAAATGGGGCTAATTTACATGAAATATAACTAAAATTATGGAATCGATATGTTTCTAGAAGATTTGATTTATTTTAATTATTTGCCATGTAATTAAACAGAGAGATCTCAGGGGTTAGTTAAGTGATTTATGGGAGAAAATCATGGATCTTAGATGATCCACTCACTTTGTAATTCCTCTATAAATGAATTTTGTGTTGTATGATAAGGGGGAGAAAAATGTAACCTTAGGGGAATTTGTGATTCAGGCCAGATTGGCCTTAGCCTGTAACTCGAGCTCGGTGAAATAATGGAATTTCTGTGTTTTTATATATCCAGGAATAATCTGGATTTTGCAGTATCCATATTTTATTTAATTTTGATTTCTTATGTGTATATATATCCTTTTTATTTCAACCCTGTTAATCGATAAACTGTGTGAGTAAGAGTGAAGAACGAAGTTCCTATGAACTTTTTTGTAGATCAAAGCATGGAAGAACAGGAGTTATTGAGACGCAATTCTATTGAGAAATAACAAGTTGCGTGCAGGTGGAATGGACAATCATGATCAAGTCGACAGTGAGAGATGAATGAACCAGATCACATCGAATTTTCCAAAAGATGGGTAGTGCACATCACAATCTACGATTGTTTTATTTACATGTTAAAATGTCGCAAGTTAAATGATATAATTTGTGATGCGATGAAGAGGAGCCACGTGTCGGCATAGCGATCTAGCACATATCGCGCTCAGTAGCAGGAATTTGGAATTGCAATAAGCTTTGGGTTGCGATGATGCAATGCGATATTGTCATCGCAACTTCACATCAGCCTTATTTTTATTTATCGCTTAAATACTACAGTTGTATTCCATAAGTTGCGATTTGTGAGTAGATATGTATTGCGAAGGGAAATTGTCGGCAAGTTGAAAAGTCGCGAGATGCGAAATCTTAAAATCAACGATATGTGATCGTATTTTGGGAGCGATCTAGGATCTGTTAAAGTTTTAAATTGGCAATATTGTGATATGTCGTACCTGCTCGGAAGATTTATGTGCGCCATAACCCACAGGTCCGTGTATTTGTGTAAATATACAGTTTTGTTGCATCAAATTGAGGCATGCAAGCTCCAAGGTACTGAAAGGGGATTTCTAGATCATCTTCTTGGATAATGAGTTGGAGTCGACATGAAGTGATTCATCAAAAAAGGGCCATAATGTTTCCCACATCATCAAAAAGAAACATAGGATTTTCGCAAATATGGAAAAAGTGATTCAGGATTGATGCAGAAAAGGTCAAAAATAGTATAGGTGGTTTGAAATTGTAGGTGGGACTTCTCTTGAACATATCATGGACACGACACCAAAATTTGGTAGCATTTGACTCAAAATAGAATCAGAGGTCATGGTGAAATATATAATCAAATGATAGGAAAATGGATTTCCTAAAACACATAAAACAAGTGAAAAAGTGAGGATGTCTCAAACCTGACACGAGGTACAAATAAGTGTCATGTTGAAGAGCCACATATTTCATTTCATACAAAATATGAGATATGTGTTTCCTTCCATTTTCCCCCACTATTTCTAGCAAGTACCTCTTTATTTTTAATCTCAAGCTTGAAGAGGATACCATATGATTATTGTATAAGTTCGCCCTTTGGGTGAATCCATCCTAGTGTTTTTAATGAGCCCTAGGAAGGAGTAGCTCGGTCTCGTCATGGTGACAAGTCCTTCGTCATTTCAGTTTTACAAGTTTGACGGTGGGGTAACTCGACATATTTTTCATGTTTAGAGAGTTTGAAAAAGAGATAAAAAGGAAACTCCAAAGGTACCTTTTCATAGATAGTGTCTTGAATCCAAAAAGGTAGAAAACAATATCCAAGAGAACATATTAGTCATGTTTGGTTAAGGTATTCCTTTTTCGTAACTAGTCTATCTTAGTTCGGAAAATGGTTAAACTTATACGAAGTATATGTATTTTCATTTAATTTTATGAGCTCAAAAGGACAAGTGCTTAACAATATTTTCATGTTTTGGGAATCTGAAAGGAGCTGAAAGAGGACTCCTCGAGAGGAACAAGTAGTATAAAGTGTAGTGACTGGTTCTGGTCGTGATGGAACTGCTCAAAACATGTAAAGATAAAGAGGTTGGCTAATAAGACCACTCATTACAACGGTTCCTCAGGAAAGGGTAAAAAAACCAAGTCAAAGTGTATGATTGGAAAAACAGACGGTGACACTGGAATGACAAAAGAAAGGTTCATCTGGAAAAGGAGGCTGATAAAAAGGAAATCAAAAGAGGTAAAATTGGAATGGTTTCATTTTACACAAAATTTAAACATTGGAAACTATGCTTGAGAACCCTTGAAGATGGTTTCATTTTTACACAAGATTTAAATGGAGACAAACTATGCTTGAAATTGGTTTCATTTTTTCACAAGATTGAAACAGAGAAAAATTATGCTTGAGAGTGGCTTCATTTTTACACAAGCTTGAAATGGCGACAAACTATGCTTGGAAGTGTTTTTATTTTTTATATAAGCTTAAAACATAAACAAACTATGCTTGGAATAAGTTTACATGCCCCCAGTATAATGACTCAATTCGAGGTACATGGCCCCCCAAGCTTCATTTCATTCACCTAAGTAGACTACTAGTTACTAACAGGTGGATGGAATGGAATTTCAATTACGAGATCAATTGAAAGACTAGACTGGGAATTTACGAGATATAATCAAAGGCTCTAATTGAAAGGGTATTTGTTTCATTTTTTAACGAGATTGACACAGTAAAAGAAATATGTTCATAGGGACCTATTTCATTTTTTAACGAGGTTGACATAGTAAAAGAATTATCCTCATAACACCTTGTTTAATTTTTTAACGAGCCTGAAACTATAAAAGTAACTTTGCTCCAAAGAACCTTGATTCATTTTTTTTTAAAGAAGCTTTACACAAGGAAAGGAGCTTTGCTCCAACACCTTGTTTCATTTTTTAACGATCTTGAAACAAGAAAAGGAAATCTTGTCCAGAGGCCTTATTTCATTTTTTAAGGAGCTTGACACAAGACAAGGAACTTTTCTCCAGAGACCTTGTTTCATTTTTTAATGAGCTTGACACAAGACAAGGAACTATGCTCCGACACCTTGTTTCATTTTTTAACAAGCTTGACACAAGAAAAAGAACTTTGCTTCAACACCTTGTTTCATTTTTTAACGAGCTTGACACAAGAAAAGGAACTTTGCTCCAGGAACTATTTCATTTTTTAACGAGGTTGACATAGTAAAAGAACTATCCTCTTAGGAAGCTATTTCATTTTTTAATGAGGCTGACACAGTAAAAGAACTATCCTCATAAAAACCTATTTCAATTTTTAATGAGGTTGAAAATATAAAAGAACTATCCTCATAACACCTTCATTCATTTTTTTAAGGATCTTGACACAAGACAATGAACTCTACTCTAGATACCTTGTTTCATATTTTAGGGAGCTTGACACAAGACAAGGAACTCTACTCCGAAGACCTTGTTCATTTTTTAAGGAGCTTGAAATAAGAAATGGAACTATGCTCCAAAGACCTTTATCATGTCCCATAAGAGGTCATGGCTTCCAAGAGGTTCTTATCATATGGCTGAACAACACTCTAGAAGGGATACATATCAAGGGATCTAATGGAAAGATCAAGATCCAATGCCCCCAGTACATGATGCACTGCATCACTAACTAGATCATTAGTAGATGCGGGCATGGAACATGTTTCCACATAATTAACCTATGGTGGGGAATATACCACTTTCATATAAGGACCATTTGGGGATGTTGGTTGATTGGGAGCCAAATAAGGACCAATGAATTAAATTTGATCAATGGTCACAATTTTTCCTTTGTGTGGGAAACACATCACATGAAAGAGAGAAGAGTTAAGAGCTCCAATGACATAAATATAGTCACGACCAAAGAGTAAATTAAAATTCAAAGGGCCTTGGACAACCATCACATCAACATAGATTATTTTTCCTCCAAAAGTAATATGAAACTTAGGTAGGACCCGTAGCAGTTGATTGGTTCCTCTGTCAAAATCCAACAGATTATGGGGAACGGGAACAAGCTGCGAAGAACCTAATGCTTTCCAACTAGTTGAGGACAGAATACTAATAGATGTAGCTTCATCTATTATTTTTCTTGGTACTGGTATATTATAATAATTTATTGTGAGCTGAAAGGGCACGTAAGAAGGAACAAGATATCATTCTAGTTGACTCCTATAAAAGGATGCTACCATACTACTTGGAGGGGGTGTTGTGGGAATAAGAGAACTGCTCCCTTGTGTTATGGGAACAGGAGTATCACCCTCTAGTTCATTCGAATATGAAGAAACAAGAAGAACATGAGAAATATGGGGTTCACTCTCTACAGGAAAGGTATGATCAACTGATGGTATAATCAAGTCAACCATCTTATAAACTAATGGTTGGTCAGGAACAGACTCTTGGGGTTCACATTCAGAGAGAGTGGGATTGACTAGAGATGAATTCTGATCAATCACATTATCAACTAGTGGAGGATTGGGGTAAATCTTCTGTTAACCAACAGGAAGTCATGGCTGAGAAGCTGTAAGGTTTTCCAACACTTTTGAGGTTTCATCCATATAAGGACAAAGGTGAATAGGATGATTCCCTTTGCATAACCTATAGGGAAATTTGACTTTACCCTTTTTCCAATGGACCTTACTATCACTAGTCGAAGATTTATCACTAGCATGATGTCCAAATTTTGATGACAAAGGACGATTTGAGCCTGTGGACCACACTTATAATACCTTGAGAATACCATGACAAACTCTAAGAACATGGTCACCATTACATAACTTACAAGGGAATTTAACTTTGTGGGGTTGATTGGAAGGTTTTCCCACATTATTTGTATCAATAGCAATGGTTTCTTGTTTTCCCCTTTTCTTATTTTTGTTCTTCTTCTTTGTCCTTTTATTCTTCTTCTTCTTCTTCTTAACTTCCTAGTTACTAGAATCAAGACTTTCACCAGGCGAAGAGGAAGAACGAGGGTAAGAAATAACAGGTGAAGAAGACAAAGTGTCGACTTTAGGATCAAGACGAGGTTGACACTGTTCAAGTGGAGGCAAACTTGGTTTAGTAGTTTGGACATTCAAAACCATAGGGGTTGAAAATAACCAAAATGACAAACCAATGGTAAATTGATGAAGTGGAAACGTTGCCATATAAGGAGCGCTAATATTTCTAAAATAAGGAAAAGGAAAAAAATTCCCATTGTAGGGGTTTTCTTGATTGGTAAACTCATGAACTATTGCCATTAGTCTCAACCTGAGATCCACTAAGGAGTTGTTCCATGGGGAGGATGTTATTTTGTGGTCAATTAATTAATTTCAGAAATTAACAACAAAAATAAATCAAAGACAGGTAATTCGACATAAAGGTTTACTAAGCAACTGTGAACTACATTATACACCTTCGCGAACCAAGGACTTAACGTACGACAACCAATCTCCCCGAATGTTGTGTTCGGTGTATCACGGTATACAAGGAGGTTGACTCGGTTACCTATGGATGGATATCAATCTATAGGGGACTCCCAAAATATACATTAGATAACTTTTGAGGTAAAAAATGGGCCTCCTAAGAAAAATGTACAACTAAAATAAATTTTATAAGAACTAATTAGATTCAAGCTAATGATGTCAACTATGGAAGATGATTCACTATTTTTGGGGTAAAAAAGTAAAATGATTAAAAAATAATAAAATAATACAACTATTTTTTCAACTTTTATTTTCAACTGATCTCCCTAAGGATTTACCCAAATTTCGAGTGGGAGTACTCGTTGGATGCAAAATTTAATTCCTCATTCAAGGAGTACCAATGTTGAATACTTTTGATGGACCCTGCTACATGAAAAATGAGAAATACATGAAACAACGTGATTGCAATCACATTTTTCATGTATTTCTCATTTTTCATGTAGCAAGGTCCATCGAAAGTATCCAACATCAGTACTCCTTGCATGAGGAATAAAATTCTGCATCCAACGAGTGTTCCTGCTCGAAATTTGAGTAAACCCATAGGAAGATAAGTTGAAAATAGAGTTGAAAAAATAGTTTTTTTCCATTTTCCCTCTAAAATTTGATGATTTAATCTAATATTGTTTTATTTTTTCCACTATTATTTTATAATTTCCTTAGGAGGCCAATTTTATACCACACAATTCCCCTAATTCTCGATGGTATGTGGGAGTGCAGTTCGTAGTAGTTCTATATAATGCGTAACTGTTCGATGAGAGTGCTCCCATATACTTATCATGCGTGGAGCGCCGTCCGATATACCTAGAGGTACATGGAGAACGATCCTATACACTTGTGTACATGGAACGATATTTCTCCCTCGGGATGCAATGTTGGCAAACAATGACAAATCCTACATTTAACAATGTCAAGATACGTCTCTAGCGTAGACCTCTAGATGTTTTTGTTAATGTTACAAATGCTCCTTAGGTTAATTGAGATAAATTTTAAGTTGATATTGAATTATGTTTCAATTTCAAAGCTCAAAATCGATGTCACCTGAACATACCCATAATGCAACTAATATGAGGAAAAGACTCTTTCCAATTCGATGAAAGCTATCTAGGATATGGAATAAGTGAAAATATTGATGCAACAATCAAGTATGAAACATACAAGAGATTCCTAACTATATCATTCACTTTCACAGTACCAATTCAATTTAAAGCATTAAAATATGCCAAACCATGCAATGTAATATATGCACAATTCCCTTGAAAACTATGCAAATGCAATCTATGCACAATTTCCTTTTAAAATGAATGAGGATGCACTTACGAGATTTCAACTCTAATAAATGTAATCTATGATCAATGGAAATATCAACAAAAAAATTTCCCATGCAATGTAATCTAATGCACTTTTCAGAAGTAAAATTTGAGATGAAAGTTCAACAAATGCAAATGCAATTCTTTCTGGTTTCCAGAATAACTAAAATGCTCATCAAACAAACATGCAATAATAAAAACAATAAATTCAATTACCCAAAGAACGTAAGATTCACCTCAAGCTCTTTTTGGCTACTTGGAGATGAAACAAACTTTTGCAAACCACAAAGAATCTAACAATAAGGCATCAAAATGCTATGCACACATAGTAGGAAGAAGACTATAGAGATCAAGATATCCTAGAATTTCTATCAAAAACCCTAAAAAATCTCACTCTATTGGACTAGCACTACTTTACCCATAAAAATATGTGCTCAAAGGGTATTCAATGCTACATTACCTAGAAAAATCCATGTTGGAAGTGCTATTTTTGTTAGAGAAACACATGTTGGTGGGATGAGAAACTGGACCAGTGCGAATAGACAATGGAAACCTGAGGTTTAAGCACGATTTTTCTTAGTAAAATCCATGTTGATAATGCCTTGTTATCTTGAGAAAACATGGTGGGCTAGGAAATCTTAGGAAAATATCAAATTTGAAAATAAATCCAAACTTGAAACTCTAAAGACTAGACTACCAAGAATGCAAACTTATAAGCAATCCAAATGATGGCTTATAAGGCAATTGGCCAAAATAATTGAAACAGACCAAAAAGAAAGGAGGGTTGAAGTTTTATTGGCTCACTAGCGGAGTCACCATTTTTTTGTGTAGGAAATCCTTTATGTGGACAGAAATAATCCCTCTAGTCCTATGGGAGGCTCTAGCAACAAAGGAGACAAATATATGCAACCTTTCTTAGCTCATGCTAGAAAAACATGAAGGAGGATAGATGTCCTACCTCTTTCTACTTCTAATGCATGTCTTTGGTGTCATCCTTGCTTCTTTTTCTTCCACTCTTATGATATCCTCTATGTTGGTGAATATGAATGCCTACAAGGAATAACAATTGGAGACAAAAATGTATACCAAGCATAATAGTTTCTAGTACAAGTTATGCAACAAATCAAGGCACACTACAATAAATAGAAAATCATTGACATATTTATGGAAAGGAATCACATAATGTATTATTAATAGAATCAAAAGGGAACAATACAACTAGAATCATTTTATGTTGGATGCCTCCTTTAGGTCAGACTCCATGTTCTAGCCTCAACTCTTCGAAAATCTTCCTCCTTTGCAAATGGGCAAAAATTGGGCATGCCTCAGCTCATAGGATGGCAACCAACCGTTAGGGGATGGTATGGGTTTCATTTATAGGGAAGGAGAGGGAGTTGAGGATCCATAAAAGGTGGGAGGAGTTCCAAATATTAAGGGAAATATCCATGTCCATGAATGGGAGGTCTCAGTCCTATCATCAACTACCTGAAACAACTTTGTTGTTCCCAAGTCTTCTAGTAAGGGAAGAGTCTCCTCAATTTTTGGAATAACTACCTGAAGAGGGCCAACACATATTTTCCTAAAAAAAGTCGCGCTGCAAGTGCTAGACTCAAATAGTGCAAAAGATGACAAGTGTTGAGTCATCAGTTATGCAAAACATGTTGGGATTGTAAAACAAGGTTCTTGACAAGTTTTTCATAATCTCTTAAACTCAAGTATTCTTCCACTTCTTCAGGGATGTTTTAGACATGTTTCATGGAGAAAATATTTTGTTACACTGGTGGTATGACGACACAAAGTAGAGTGTGACAAAATATTGTATAACAGGTTAGTGATCTAGTGTGGATTGCGGTAAATCCTGAGAGGTGGGTGCTCTCCATCAGGCCTAGGAATCCTGGGTTGGGATATATGGTAAAGCTTGGAGAGTATGTCTCAGTTTAGGGCATAGTAATCCCTGGATCAAAATATGGATTGCGGTAAAGCCCAAGAGAC
Source organism: Pinus albicaulis (assembly GCA_034641835.2). Lineage (NCBI taxonomy): Eukaryota > Viridiplantae > Streptophyta > Pinopsida > Pinales > Pinaceae > Pinus > Pinus albicaulis. The sequence continues at coordinate 358,158,399 of CM076573.1, read as the reverse complement.
TAGGATATAAGCAAATACCTCAAGGTGTAGGTGGAGAAATTAGGTAGCATCCATGTTTGTTTTGGTCTAGTGATCTGTTGTGGATTACGGTAAAGCCTGATTTCTATTGATGAGGGTGAGGTGGTTTAGCCTTAGGATGACGTGGTTGGTTCTTTCTATTTAAGTCCCACATTAATTCTTGGAATTTGGCACGATAGTGATTAGCTGAATATACATTTTTCTTAGCCAATCTATGGTCGGGTGGAATGTGGAAGTCCTATCTCGGGTTGGATTTTGCATTCTAAGAGGTTCTCTAATTCACAGATTATGTGTAAATGTACTGGTTTATATGTGGATTCTATGGCCGATGTAAAATTGATATTTTTGTTGTTATTATGTTGGTTATAAGAATGTATTATGACAATTATGAGGTATGGCTCTCCACAAGTTTTTAATTGTGAATCAATGAAAAATGCATATATGACCTAATAGATGGTAATGTAGCTAATGATGTAAGGGAACAATGCTTTTTAGAAATTGTCGGTTAAGTATGAGACCCCTATGTTAAGATATGTTGTTTACACCTATAGATTACATATTTGTGGCACGTTCGACGAAATTCCTATCATGGCTAGCAGGGGTCCAGTCTAGGCCTTGTCATGGTTTTTGCAAATACATCATTGTCTCATTGATTTATTTCATTTCTGAACTTGTCATTGAGTTCTGGGAAGACACCCGGGCTTTGGGACTGAAAACATGGCTCAAATCCCGGGGACGTTGGCACAGGTCTGTGGGAACAATTCCCTTGATGCACAAATGCATATTCTGTGGGAGCGTCCAGAGCCTCTATGATGCACCCATGCCTATACTATGGTAGCGTTCTGGGGTTTGAAGGCCTAAGGCCTTAGTGGGACCTACGGGCTAGTTACCTAAGTGGCTGGGATGGCTCGTGGGAGTCCTGTTGTTGATGTGGAATGTCTGTGTGATGTGTTTTCATTGATTCCACTTCCTTAAGGTCACCTACGAGTTTGAATCAGATCATAGTAACTCTTCGTTACTTCTTTACCCTAGTTGGTCGATTATTTGGGTAGATGTGGGATGCGGGTGTTACAGGATTTCTCCATCTACACTGTGAGGAATATTCTCACCTCCTAGTCTTTATGCTTAATCGAAATACACAATCTGATATAGGGATCACTAGGCCATAATCGAGACACCACCCTCCAGGTTTTACTGCATATCCTGCCATTCACCGACTAATGATTCCTAGGGTTTATCAAGGTCACCCACCTCTAGGCTTTACCATATATCCCGCCATTCATTGGTTAAGGATTCCTATGCCCACCAAGGCGCAAAATACCTAGCTTTACCACAACTTGTAATTCAGTTCAGGGGTTACTAGGCTAGTGGCTCTATCGCAATCCACTGTCTAGTTTCAGGGATTACTATGCTATGTGTTCTTTCATTCATAGATCCACCTCATTTAATTTTGAATCCATCGGAAATCCAGCTCAAACAAAACATGAGAAAACCATCACACCATGTTATCCAGAAATGGAAAGGCAAGGCTGAAAAACATTGTCACACCTGGAAAAACCCATGCCAATGATAGAAAGCGAACCAAGAACATACATTCATTGGGAAAGAGAGAGGATTGAATGTTAGAGAGAGAGAGTGCGATGGGGGAAGAGAGAGGGGATTAGGAGAGGAAGGACGAGAGAGAGGAGGAGAGAGGGATGTATATACAGATGGAGTTGGAGGGGGAGAAAGGGAGGGAATAAGAAAGACATATAGAGTGATAATTGGAGAGAGAGAGATAGGGAGTGAAAACTAAGAGATGGAGAGAGAGTATGAATGTTTAGGGGTGAGAGATAGAGATAAACAAGGAGAGATGGAGATAGAAGGAGAGAGGGATGGATATAGTAACATAGTTTGAGGGTGAATAGAAAGAGAGAAAGAGAGGTGAGAGATGAATGAAGAGAGAGGATATGAGATATTTGAGAGAGGGAGGGAAAGAGAGATGGGGCTGGAGGGGGAGAGAGAGGGAGGTAACAAGAAATATGTATAGATAGAAAGGTGGAGAGAGAGAGTGAGTGATAAGGAATATGGAGAGAGAGGGAGAGAGGACAAAAAGAAAAAAGAGAGAGCATCTATGTTTGGGGGGATGAGATCGAGAGACAAAGAAGGAGAGATGAAGGGAAATATAGATATAGATGGAGGGGGGAGAGAGGTAAGAATATATATTGCACTAGATGCATTGATTTCAATGTATATTATTTATAATCCTATTTGATTGTTTGCACTAAATGCAATGATTTTAATGTGGATGGTGATTTTTAATCCTATTTGATTGCTTGCACTAGATGCATTAATTTCAATGTAGATGTTTATTTATAATTATATTGTATTTCTCGCACTAGATGCATTTATTTCAATGTAGATGATTTCTAATCCTATTTGATTTCTTGCAATAAATGCATTGATTTCAGTGTAGATGGTGATTTCTAATCATATTTTATTTCTTGCACTAGATGCATCAATTTCATTGTAGATGATTTCAAATCCTATTTAATTTCTTGCACTAAATGAGAGGGAGAGAGGACAAGAGGAGGAAAGAGAGATAGAAGCAGGGGATAGGGAGAGAAGGGGAATATAGAGGTATAGATGGAAGGTGAAGAGAGGGAAGAAGAGAGATATGGAGAGAGGGAGGGAGAACATATAGATTAATAGATATAGAGTGAAAGAGTGTGTGTGTTTGGGTGGGTGAGATAGAGTGAAAAAGAAAGGTAGATGGAAGGATATATAGATATAGATGGAGGAGGTAGAGATAGAATAATATGTCTTGCACTAGCAGCACTGATTTCAGTGTAGATGGTGATTTCTATACCTATTTGATTGCTTGCACTAGATTCATTTATTTTAGTGTAGATATTTATTTGTAATGATATTTTATTTCTTTAAATAGATGCATTGATTTCAATGTAGATGATTTATAATCCTATTTGATTGCTTGCACTAAATGCATTTATTAAAATTTAGATGCCGATTTCTAATCATATTTGATTGCTTGCACTAGATGCATTGATTTCAATGTAGATGATTTATAATCCTATTTGATTTCTTTCACTAAATGCATTGATTTCAATTTAGATGGTGATTTCTAATCATATTTTATTTCTTTCACTAAATTCATTGATTTGAGTGTAGATGTTGGTTTCTAAACCTATTTTCTTAATTGTACTAGATGCATTGATTTGAGGGTAGGTGTTGATTTCTAATCCTATTTGATTGTTTGCATTAGATGCATTGATTTTAGTGTAGATGGTGATTTATAATAATATTTGATTGCTTCCATTAGATGCATTGATTTCAATGTAGATGATTTCTAATCCTATTTGATTGCTTGCACAAAATAAATTGATTTTAGTGTAGATGGTGATTTCTAATCATATTTGACTGCTTGCACTAAATGCATTGATTTCAATGTAGATGTTGGTTTCTAATCGTATTTTCTTACTTGCACTAGAAGCATTGATTTGAGTGGACTTTGATTTCTAATCCTATTTGATTGCTTGCATTAGATGCATTGATTTTAGTGTAGAAGTTGGTTTCTAATCTTATTTAATTACTTACATTAGATGCATTGATTTCAGTGTAGATGTTGATTCATGATTTGATGTAATTGGATGTACGATCATACATTAATTTTAAAGTGATTGGATTAACACTGTGAATTGATTTTAGTGTAAGAACACAAAATTATTGACAATGTAAATAGATTTTTGTGTTTTAGTAATTCAAACTATTAATATTGGAGAACAAAAGAGACAAGGTATGATGTTTACTACAACAAATTGAGCTAAAGATTTAAATGATTTACGATTTCAACTGTTCTTTTCATATAATCGATATGAAAATATGCAAAACTAACAAGGGTGACAATAAAAATAGTAGAAGAAAATAGTTTGATATTGATCACAACGGAGTACTATTTGTAATTGACTACATTCTTATTATTCACATTTTTATCATTCCAAGCTATTATTGTCACTTTGCATTCAAAATTTTTATTTCATCATTTTTCATCATTAAATTTATTAACAATATTTATAATCTCAACAAATTGAGGTAACTAAGCAAATTTAAAATTAAAACGACCAGGTTAATCTCAAACATATTTAGCATATTTGAAATGATTATACTAATATTAGATATATTTACATATTATTGATAAAATTAATCATATATTTGATATATTTTCCTTGGCCGCACACGACTAAAACCAACCTAGATCCATGTTTACTCCAGATCTATCAAGTGCCGAAAGGGATCAAATTTCTCGATGTGCAAACCTTTCCTCAAATTTTTCACTCAAAAAAGAGGTTTTCACCTCGAGATATTTGATCCCTCTTGGCGCTTGATAGATCCAGAGTTAAGATGGATCTAGTCTGGTTAAAAATGTAATCATGTTCTTACATAAAATAAACCTTTAAGACAAAAAAACCAAAGAAAATTAATGACCTCCATGATAAACACAATATTTCATTAAAAAGGTAATAATGCTCTTACATACCCATGAATGTAAATTTGCACAATGGAAATGATAAACAATCAATTTTTTTCCATAAAAGAAAATCATCTTTTCATTAAAAAGGAGTACACATATAAGACAACATTGACATAAGGATCAAACATATGTTGATCTATGCCAAAAACGCACACATAGGATCAATAAAAATACAACAAAAAAACCAAGCTTAAGATAATCAATTTATCAATAAAGACCTTTAGATCCTCTTAAACACATAGGATCAACAAAAACACAAAAAAAGCCTAGATTCCAAATAATTAATTTAATTCTGGGAAAAACAATAGTATGATTAATTCAACACCTCTTAGAAAAATATCATGAATGAATAAAAAGAAATTGTGGCCTCCATAAACATGACCAACATCTTGACTAGAAAATGTCTTGGTAAGATTCCTGCCAATGATCCAAATGTCAACATTAGCCTTAAAAATCGTCCAAATGCATCGACAATAATCAACACTATTCAAGAAGCTCTTGAAGAAATGACCCCTTTGTTCATGAGATATCGAAGACTGTTCCATAACCGCAAAGAATAATATGATCCATGTAAATGTGAGCAGAGAAAAGGCTAAAAGATGGTTTCCCGCAATGCTAAAAGTTCATGGGGATGGTTGATGGTGCTGGAACCTTGGTGTTAAATGAAAATATTGCACATGAATCTGCTTCTCGATCTGCAACTGGAAAGGAAACCTCTTTCTACGTATTAGGTACAACTTTTTATGCTTTCTTTTTCCCTACATCTGCTGGGAATCCCTGTACCCTAGCTACTGTTTTTTATTCACTAGTGTCTAAAAGCGATGCTTGAGATTCACACCAATGATCAATTAGCCCTAGAAATTAGCGAAGACAACACTGCTCTATTCAATATCCATGTCAATGATCCAAATGTAAGCATTAACCTTAGAAATCCACCAAGTTCATCAGCAATAAGAAACATTGTTCAAGAATCCCTTGAAGACATCATTGATCTTATCAAGAAGTTCTCAAAGACATCACTTATGTTTTCTAGGAGGAGGAGAAAATGAGATCTACACTATAAATAGACTAGGTGTAATACATGTATGGTAAAAGCGATTATATTTCTTGAAATTTGGAAATCTAGTCAATCATTCAAAGGTAATTTCAATGTTAATGTAGTAGTTATGATTCAGCCTAGATCTATATTAACTCTGAATCTATCAAGTGTCGAGAGGGATCAAATATCTCGAGGTGAAAACCTATTTTTTGAGTGAAGAACTTAAGGAAAGGTTTACACCTAGAGAAATTTGATCCCTCTCGGTGCCTGATAGATCCAGAGAAAAGATGGATCTAGGCTAGTTTAAGTCATGTGCTGCCAAGGAAAATCTATCGAAGATATGATTAATTTTATCAATAATATGTAAATATATCTAATATTAATATAATCATTTCAAATATGCTAAATTTGTCTGAGATTAACCTGGTCATTTCAATTTTAAAGTTTCTTAGTTACCTCAGTTTGTTGAGATTATAAATATTATTAATAACTTTAATGATGAAAAATGATGAAATAAATTTTTTGAATGAAAAGTGACAATAATAGTGTTGAATGATAAAAAATGTGAATAATAAGAATGTAGTCAATTACAAATAGTCTTCATTGTAATCAATCTCAAACTATTTTCTTCCACTATTTTTATTGTCACCCTTATTAGTTTTGCCATATTTTCATATCGATTATATGAAAAGGACGGTTGAAATTGTAAATCATTTAAATCTTTAGCTCAGGTTGTTGTAATAAACATCATACCTTGTCTCTCTTGCTCTCCAATATTAATAGGTTGAATTACTATAACACAAAAATGAATTACATTGTCAATATTTTTATGTACTTACACTGAAATCAATACACATTGTTAATCCAATCAATTTAAAATTAATGTACCATCATACATCCAATTACATCAAATCATAAATCAACATCTACAATAGAATCAATGCATCTAATGCAAGCAATCAAATAAGATTAGAAAACAAATTCTACACTGAAACCAATGCATGTAATGTAAGTATTAGAAATCAACATGTACACTCAAATCAATGCATGTAGTGGAAGTAAGCAAATAGGATTAGAAACCAACATCTACACTAAAATCAATGCATTTAGTGCAAGCAATCAAATATGATAATAAATCACCATCTACACTGAAACCAATGAATTTTGTGCTAGCAACCAAATAGGATTAGAAGTCATCTACATTGAAATGAATGCACCTAATGGAAGCAATCAAATATGATTGGAAATCACCATCTACACTAAATTCAATGCATCTAATGCAAGCAATCAACATCTTCACTAGAAAATGTCTTGATAAGCTTTGTGCAATTGATCCAAATGTAATAATTAATCCTAAAAGTCAGCCAAATGCATCCACAATAATCAACACCATTCAAGAAGCTCTTGAAGACATGACCCCTTTGTTCAAAAGATATCAGAGACTGGACCATACCCGGAAAGAAGAATATGAGCCATGTACATGCAAGCAGAGAAAAGGCTAAAAGAGGGTTTCCCGCAAGACTAAAAGTTCATGGGGATGGTTGATGGTGCTGGAACCTTGGTGTTGAATACAACTACTGGACATGAATCTGCTTCTCGATATACAATTGGAAATGAATCCTCTGTCTACATATTAGGTACAAATTTTTATGCTTTCTTTGTCCCTACATCTCCTGGGAGCCCCTGTACCCTAGCTACTGTTTCTATTCACTGGTGCCTAAAAGCGATGCTTGATATTCGCACCAATGATCCATTAACCCCAGAAATTGGCGAAGACAACACTGCTCTATTAAATATCTGTGTCAATGATCCAAATGTAAGCATTAACCCTAGAAATCAGCCAAATTCATCGGCAATAAGAAATATTGTTCAAGAAGCCCTTAAAGACATCACTGCTTTTATCAAGAATTTCTCGAAGACATCACTTCTCTTTTCTACGAGGAGGTAAAAATGAGATCTACACTGGCAATAGACCTGGTGTAATACATGTATGGTAAAACCGATTAGATTGTTTGAAATTTGTAAATCTAGTCAATCATTCAGAGGAAATTTGAATGTTAATGTAGCAATTATGATGGTTACTAGACATAAGAAATATTACATCTGTGAATGTCATCACTTCCAAAGTACTACTGGCAATGGTCTTCGAATCATTGAGTTGCTCCATAAATTTTTCCTATTTAAGCTTTTCTAGGTGTCAAAATGGAAACCTCTCAGATGGGCAAGGGCTTTACAGTCTTGGAAAGCCACAGGGGCTTTACATTCTTGGCAAGAAAAAAAAATTTCTTTCAGTTCCACTTGGTGCAAATATTGTGTATTTTAGATGAGCAGGGGCTTTACAGTCTTGGAAAGATACAATTTCTGCTTTTAGTTCCGCTTGGTGCAAATATTGTGTATTTCAAGTGGTTTGGAATAGATATTGGATTTAATGGAGTTAATCATATTGTTTTAAGGGAAGAAGGCATTGTGGGGTTCTTGATACAAATGTTATTAAGGATTTGAAGCCATTGAACGACCCATTTTTAATTAAGGTTGCAGAGGCAGAAGAGAAGAGCAACTGGTGGTCTGCTCCTCGAATCACAGTAGGAACTAGTGCTTATGACGAATAATGAAAAAGGAATCTGATGTTAGTAGCTACTGGAAATACTGTTCTATACTCGAAATGTTCTGGTAATGAATTTAAAATTGGTGAGTAGGGATTTTGCATATTTTCCCTCCTCATCAGATCTGTGGCCATTGTTATTCATGGAGTACATAGTGAGTTTATGATGGCCAAGAGGGATCTAATGGAAAGATCAAGATCCAATGCCCCCAGCACATGATGCACTGCATCACTGACTAGATCATCAGTAGATGCGGGCCTGGAACATGTTGCCACATAATTAACCTATGGTGGGGAAGATACCACTTTCATATAAGGACCATTTGGGGATGTTGGTTGATTGGGAGCCAAATAAGGACCAATGAATTAAATTTGATCAGTGGTCACAAATTTTCCTTCGTGTGGGAAACATGTCACATGAAAGAGAGAAGAGTTAAGAGCTCCCATGACATAAATATAGTCACGACCAAGGATTAAATTAAAATTCAAAGGGCCTTGGACAACCATCACATCAACATAGATGATTTTTCCTCCAAAAGTAATAGGAAACTTAGGAAGGACCTGTAGCGGTTGATTGTTTCCTCTATTAAAATTCAACAGATTCTGGGGAACAGGAAAAAGTTGTGAAGAACCTAACGCTTTCCAAGTAGTTGAGGAAAAAATACTAACATATGCAGCTTCATCTATTATTGTGCTAGGTATAGGTATATTATAAGACTGTATTGTGATCTGAAAGGGCACGTAAGAAGGGATAATATATCATTCTAGTTGACTCCAATAAAAGGAAGCTTCCATACTAATTGGAGGGGGTGTTGTGGGAAGGAGAGAGCTGCTCCCTTCTGTTATGGGAACAGGAGTATCACCCTCTAGTTCGTTTGAATATGAAGAAACAAGAAGAACATGAGAAATATGGGGTTCACTCTCTACAGGAAAGGTATGATCAACTGATGGTGGAATCGATTCAGTCATCTTATCAACCAATGGTTGGTTCGGAACAGACTCGTGGGATTCACATTCAGAGAGAGTGGGATTGACTAGAGATGAATTCTGATCAATCACATCATCAACTAGTGGATGATTGGGGGAAAGATTCTGGTCACCAACAGGAAGTTGTGGTTGAAAAGCTGTAAGTTTTTCCAACACTTTTGAGGCTTCATCCATATAAGGAAAAATGTGAATATGATGATTCCCTTCACATAACCTATAGGGAAATTTGACTTTACCCTTTTTCCAATGGACCTTACTATCGCTAGTCAAGGATTTATCACTAGCATGATGTCCAAAGTTCGATGACAAAGGACGATTTGAGCCTATGGACCACACTTCTAATATCTTGAGAATACCACGACAATCTCTAAGAAGATGGTCACTATTACATAACTTACAAGGGAATTTGACTTTGTGGGGCTGATTGGAAGGTTTTCCCACATTAGTTGTATCAATAGCAATGGTTGCTTGTTTCCCCCTTTGCTTATTTTTGTTCTTCTTCTTTGTCCTTTCCTTATTCTTCTTCTTCTTAGCTTCCTGGTTACTAGAATCAAGACTTTCACTAGGCGAAGAGGAAGAACGAGGGGAAGAAATAATAGGTGAAGAAGGAAAAGGGTCAACTTTAGGATCAAGACGAGGTTGACATTGTTCAAGAAGAGGTTAACTTGGTTGAGTAGTTTGGACATTCAGAATCATAGGGGTTGAAAATAACCAAAATGACAAACCAATGGTAAATTGATGAAGGGGAAACATTTCCATATAAGGAGAGAAAATATTTCTAAAATAAGGAAAAGGACAAAAATTCTGATTTTAGGGGTTTTCTTGATTGGTAAACTCACGAACTGTTGCCATTAGTCTCAACCTAAGATCCACTAGGGAGTTGTTCCACGGGAAGGATTTTATTCTGTGGTCAATTAATTAATTTCAAAAATTAACAACAAAATTAAATCAAAGATAGGTAAGTCAACATAAAGGTTTACCAAGCAACTGTGAACTACATTATACAGCTTCGCGAACCAAGGACTTAACGTACGACAACCAATCTCCCTGAATGTTGTGTTTGGTGTATCACGGTATACAAAGCGCCTAACTCGGTTACCTATGGATGGATATCAATCTATCGGGGACTCCCAAAATATACATTAGATAACTTTTGAGGTAAAAAATGGGCCTCCTAAGAAAATGTACAACCAAAATAAATTTTATAAGAACTAATCAGATTCAAGCTAATGATGTCAATTGTGGAAGATTATTCACTATTTTTGAGGTAAAAAAGTAAAATGATTAAAAAATAATAAAATAATACAACTATTTTTTCAACTTTTATTTTCAATTTATCTCCATGAGGATTTACTCAAATTTCGAGCAGGAGTACTCGTTGGATACAAAATTTAATTCCTCATTGAAGGAGTACCAATGTTGAATACTTTTGATGGACCCTGCTACATGAAAAATGAGAAATACATGAAATAACGTGATCGCAATCACATTTTTCATGTATTTCTCTTTTTTCATGTAGCACGGTCCATCGAAACTATCCAAAATGGGTACTCCTTGCATGAGGAATAAAATTCTGCATCCAACAAGTGTTCTCGCTCGAAATTTGAGTAAACCCATAGGGAGATAAGTTGAAAATATGAGTTGAAAAAGTAGTTTTTTCCTTTTTCCCTTTAAAATTTGATGATGTAACCTAATCTTATTTTATTATTTCCAATATTATTTTATAATTTTCTTAGGAGGCCCATTTTATACCTCAAAATTCCCTGAATTCTCGACGGTATGTGGGAGTGCAGTTCATAGTAGTTCTGTCTAATTTGTAACTGTTCGATGAGATTACTCCCATATACTTATCATGCGTGGAGCATCATCCGATATACCTGGAGGTACATGGAGAACTATACTATACACTTGTGTATGTGGAACGATATTTCTCCCTCGGGATGCAATGTTGGCAAACAATGACAAATCCTACGTTTAACGACATCGGGATACATCTCTAGCGCATAACTCTAGATGTTTTAGTTAATGTTCCAAATGCTCCTTAGGTTAATTGAGATAAATTTTAAGTTGATCTTGAATTATGTTTCAATTTCAAAGCTCAAAATCAATGTAACTTGAACATACCTATAATGCAACTAATATGAGGAAAAGACTCTTTCCATTTCGATGAAAGCTATCTAGCATATGGAATAAGTGAAAATATTGATGCAACAATCAAGTATGCAACGTACAAGATATTCCTAACTATACCATTCACTTTCACAGTACCAATTCAATTCAAAGCATTAAAATATGCCAAACCATGCAATGTAATATATGCACGGTTCCCCTAAAAACTATGAAAATGAAATATATGCAAAATTTCCTTTTAAAATGAATGAGGATTCACTTACGATATTTCAACTCTAAGAAATGTAATCTATGCTCAATGAAAATATCAACAAAAAATTTCCAATGCAATGTAATCTAATGTGCTTTTCAAAAGTAAACTTTGAGATGAAAGTTCTGTTGGTGGTCTGTAGTTTTAGCAGATTGGTGAGACTAAAACTGCAGAAGCAAGATCATTTCAACCACTTTGGGATTCTAGGATCTAGCCCTCCTGAATCCGGAGAGGGATCTCTCCAATAAGTGCAAAGATGGATTTGTCTTTGAAGTTTGGGGTGATGATATTAGGCTAGTTATGAAGGCCAAGGATTTGTTTGTTTTTTGGACCGTTGAGCATGATTACTGTTTGAGGCGGAAATATCTATATGCAAAAAGTTTCAAAAGTGAGAAGTTGCAAGAAAATAGAGCAGTTTTGGCTAAAAGATAGATATAACATTGGTTTTTAGTCCTTTGGGATATGGAGTCATATCTGGGCTTTAATTGAACAACAACATCAAGAGTGGTCCAAGGGGAAAGTCATCTATAACACAAGATCCTTTGAGATAAAATGATGGAATGGAAACAATAAAATGTTGGAGGGGTGGAAACTGATAATAATTTCACAAGGGATTTATAGTCAGTCCAAACAAGAAAAGCCTCTTAAGTAACTGTTTAAAACCAACCAAGGACAGGGCTAACCATAAACTTCTTGGGCAAGTTTGTATTAAAGCAGCTTAATTGACAAACAATCCAGTAATCCACATAATTACTTTCAGAAAGTGTGAAAACACATAAGAGAAATAAAATGTAACCTAAGATCAGATAAGGTACTTTTAAACCTAGTCTTCTTTCAGTCAACACCAAGGGAAACCTTCAAAATCTGCCTTTGGAGAATAGAAACTAGGAATTAGGGCAAACCATATCTTCTCTAGTCTAACTTTAATAAGCAAATGATTAAAATAACTTTCAAGAACAATGTTTAAATCAAACAGCAGGAGGAGGGAACGCCAACATTCCTAACTGTTTAAACTATATTGAATCATTCTTAAATAAACAACTTTGAGGAAAACATTGAGATAACTATTTTCAGTCAGAGAAGGTTACAGATATACAGTAGGTCCTAACTCTATGCGTGTTGTTCTTTATAAGAGAAGAGCGAACAATATGACATACATAGAAGGAAAAACAATAACAAAGAAAGAAGCACTTCACCAGTGATATAGACCAGGATCCCAAGAAACAATTTGTTATTGATGTCAAACCAGTTACAGTCTTCAAGTCCAATGTTTCAGTTCAGAAATCATCTTCACTATTCAGCCTAACTAATCTATCACAAGCAGAGCTCCAAGGGACAGTGAACACTATTTACAATTAGAAGTTTAAGCTCAAATGTATTTCAAAGTTCCGCAACCAACAGTTTCTCATCTTCTACAGAAGTATATATAGAAGAATGAGGAGGTGAGATCTGAAAAAGATCTCAATTTACAATTAATACAGTCTTAATGGTTTCTTGGCCCTTGAAGGGCTCAATAAGAAACTTACATAGGTGTCCTCTGTATTAAATGTTTTTACATAAATATTAAGCTCGGTGGGAGATTTTGTTGACATTTGAGGCTCTGCATGGTGTTGGGGTTACTTTGCAGATATCCTTTTCATTAATTCTCCTTGCAAAAGTAACTCTCTGGCTGCGCTGAGGCGGATATCTTCATTTGATTAATAACTTCGGCCCCTATTTTGAATGCTTTGAGGCAATAGGTGGCACTGTGGTAGTTGAGGAATCAATTTGCCTCAGATGTGGCAGTGGAGGTTTTTTGTCTGATAAAACACTTTAGGTTTTTCTAAAACTGTGTTTTAAATCGGGGATTAGGCTTTTGATAACTGTCTTAGTCATGATCCCCGTAGTCTCTAATCCTCTGTTCTAATACATTTTGGTTTTCAGCACTAATAATATTTGACTGTGCCCAATTCATAGCTTTCTTGCTGGTGTGCAGGGCTGTGCAGGGTCTATAAAGCATCAATGCTTTGATAAAGCACCGACGAAACATGAATTTGGAACCTGCGTAAGATTTTCTGTGGTAAACCGAAGGTGGTAGGATCGTCACCCTCACCCTTCGAAATTTCTTCAGAAATAGCGAAAAACCATTAAAACCCTACAAAATACAAAAAATAATTAAAAATCTTGCATATATAGGCTGACTACTTCAGAGGACGTGTGGAGGAAGCATGGACGTTGGATGGCATCATCCAACAGTCGGGGTTAATTGGGAGAGATCATAGAATGGCGGAAAGAAGATTAAATCTGAGCCGTCGATCGCGCAGAGATCGACGGTCGGGAGCAGAAGTGGAAATTCAAATGGAGAAACAGGGCAAATGGAATGCAGGCCGTCGATCTGCAGATCAGATCGATGGTGGAGATGTTGTTGCCGCTGTATGATGGCCCGGTTATTGCGTGTGTATCTTTGACGAGCGAAAGCCATTAGATGAGCGAGTTCAGATCTGACGGCTGTGGTCAATATCGCTAGGCATCCTGGTCCAAACTTTAATCCGCGATGAGCGGCAGTTTTGTGAACAGTGGCCAGGACACATGTTGAGCGATGTATAGAATCGCTGGCCATCAGGAAAAAACCACCCTTGCTCCAAAGGCGGTGCGATGAATACCGCGCAGTTTTGGGCAACGACGCATGGCTGGCGGGGTCCACCGGGCTTGATCGGTTCCGCACCGTCGGATCTGTGGATCAGATCGATGGTGGAGGAGGCTTGAGAACTCGGACCGGAAAAAACTTTAGAATAAACACAAAAACCCAAAGTTTTCGAAAATACATAACGCTTTTATGTTTTTGGGGCGGAAAATATATGTAATATAGGATAAGCGCCCGATTGCGGGGCTTTTGGGCGCGTGAAGAAAAATATGACCGGAGGGTTAAAGGAAAGGGGCTAATCGCATATGGGGAACGCGATAAGCACTTAGGAAGCTAGCGCTTGGTTTTGGCACCAGGGCGTATGGTCGGAAAAGGGTTTAGGACTTAGCCGAAGGGGGCTTAAGTCCAATACATCGAAAATATGCATTTTCATGGTTTTTTAATGGTTTTGAAGGAATTTGAGGATTCCGATAAGGCTAATAAGGGGTCTTAAAACCTTATCAAGGGTATTTTATGAAGTGGAAAGGGAAGAAACATGAAATTGAGGGATTTTCATGGGAAATGGGGGGACAGAAAATGAGGTTGGTTTTGGTAGAAAAGATAAGGAAGAAATGGGGCTTGCAGCAGTATTTGGGCTTTGGAAATTAGCAGGATTTCAGAGTCTTTTGAGATGTAAACAAAAGTGTAGGATCTAGACAGAGGCATGAGGCCTTCAAGATTCTTCAAGAGCCAATAGTTTTTAGTAATGAAAATTGTTCCTTGAAGGCTCAAAACATATTTAGCCACCTTTTGGTATAATCAAATTTTACAGGTGGCTAACAAGTTCAACAAATGCAAATGCAATTCTTTCTAGTTTCCAAAATAACTAAAATGTTCATCAAATAAACATGCAAGAAGAAAAAATATAAATTCAATTACCCAAAGAACGTAAGATTCACCTCAAGCTCTTTTTCACTACTTGGAGATGGAACAAACTTTTTCAAACCACAAAGAATCTAACAACAACACATCAAAATGCTATGCACACATAATAGGAAGAAGACTATAGAGATCAAGATATCCCAGATTTTCTATCAAAAACCTTTAAAAATATCACTTTGTTGGACTAGCGCTACTTTACCTAGAAAAATATGTGCTCAAAAAGTATTCAACGCTAAATTACCCAGCAAAATCTATGCTGGAAGTACTATTTTTGTTAGATAAAAACATGTTGGCGGGATGAGAAACTGGACCAGTGCAAATAGACAATGGAAACCATAGGTTTAAGCATGATTTTTCGTAGTAAAATCCATGTTGATAACGCCCTCTTATCCTGAGAAAACATGGTGGGCTAGGAAATCTTAGGAAAGGATCAAATTTGAAAAGAAATCCAAACTTGAAACTTTAAAGACTAGACTGCTGAGAATACAGACTTATAAGCAATCCAAATGATGGATTATAAGGTGGTTGGCCAAAATAATTGAAACAGACAAAAAATAAAGGAGGGTTGAAGTTTTATTGGCTCACCAGCGAAGTCGCCATTTTGTTGTGTAGGAAATACCTTCTGTGAACAGAAATAATCCCTCTAGTCCTATGGGAGGATCTAGCAACAAAGGACACAAATATATGCAACCTTTCCTAGCTCATGCTAGAAAAACATGAAGGAGGATATGTTGGGGTCTTGTGATTTAGCAGTTTCGCATACTAAATGACAAGGCAACATCAGAACCGCTTTGGAATCCTAGGATCTAGCCCTCCTGGATTCAGAGAGGGATCTCTCTATATGTGTTTTCAAAGGATATGTCTTGAGGCTTAAGTAATGATATTAGGCTAATTATGGAGCACAAAGGATTTGTTTTTCTTGTTTGGGAATCATTAAATGAGAAGGTCATGTGAAGTGAAGAAGGAAATAAGCGAAAGGATGTTTCAGCATGGGAAGATAGGTCAAAAATAATGCTAAATCATTGGGCTATGGAGTCATAAAAGGGTTTGTTTGCACAAAAACTATTCAAGGGTTTTCAAAGGGAAAGTCATCTATATCAGAAGATCTTTTAAGTTGATTTTTTGGTATGAAACATTAAGGAGTGAGGTGAAAGGAGCAACATGTAAGAAGACAAAGGACAGCCTAAGATCAGGTAAGGAATTTTAACCTACCCTGCTTTGACATGCTCTTAGGAACAAAAAACATATAATAAAACAAAGGGCAATCTAAAATCAGGTAAGGACTTTTAACCTAGCCTTCTTTGACATGCACTCGAGGGAAAAACATGTAAGATAAACATAAAAAGAAACCTGAGATCAGGTAAGGACTTTTAACCAAACTTGCTTTTGGCACACTTTTAAAGGAAATCTTCAAAACCGCTATTTAAGACTAAACAAGGGACATGGCTAACCATAAACTTCCTTGATGACGACTCTACTTAGCATGTAGTGAAAATATTATTCAAGAACAATAACTCAAGTTCTACTCAGCAAAGATATGGGCTCACCCACAATCCTTGACTGGTTATACTCTATTGAAATCATTCCCAAACACACATTTAGTAGAAAACATAAAGATAAATATTTTCACTGAAAGTTAGGGTACTTTGCAGTAAATCCTACTCTATATTTGTTGTTCTTTATCAGAGAATATGAACATAGTGGAAACATAAAGAAAATAACAATTACAGTGAGAATAACATCACAAATGATTTAGATCAGGATCTAGTGAATCTACTTGTCTCTTGATGTGCAAAACCAATTAAATACTTTGAGTCCAATAGCTTGTTACATTCAAATGCTTTTCTTCCTAGCCTACTATATTACAACTACTCAAAAGTTCTTACTCAATAATAGTTCAGACAATTAACAGTTTTCCAACCTTTTACAATGAATTTGTTGTGAATAATTATAGGTGAAAGAGGAAGAGTGCTGGAAAAAAATGGCAATAAAGATGAATTAAGACAGACTGGGAGAAGTGTTCGAATTCCCATTCTGCTTAATGACCATTGCATTAACTGATTGTACCCTGTTTGACTTCTGAAACAAGTAATTGTCATATTTCGGGTTCTATAGCCCCACGTCTGTTTAATAACTGTTCTGACAGTCTTTTAATGATTTTTTTGTCATAAGGATGGCTGTCATAGTGTCTTTGAAAGTAAAGCAGACTTCAGGTGTCCTTTTGTTGGAGTTATAGCTGCTATAGATGTGGCATTAGAGGCCTTCTTATGCTGATCTATCTTATTTCCTTTGTGTACAAGTGGCTCGGCTTCCTTCTGCACTGGAGGTTTTTATGTGTAATCATGTCCATAAAACACTGATTAAGCTTGGAATTTCGACCCCTCAGCCTCTTTAAACATTGATTCTTTGGCTGTGTGAGGCTTGTGGATAAATCCACCGTTAAACCTGCACACGACGACAAAATGGTTAAGAAATTCTGCATTTCTTGGTTTAACTGCAACATAGGGCTCTAGCGTGGGCGGAGGAGCAGTGCAGAGGAGGTGGAGGAGGATTCATGGAGAAAAAACGACGACAACCAGTTTAAAAACTGCATGTGGTGTGAAATAATGGATTGGCAATTTTTTGAAAACCGCAAATGGTTTTCGCATTAATAAACGATGGTAAGCGGTTTAGGCTAGAGGGAACGTGATCTAGTTAGAAGGAGACGCGTGGCTTTTGCAAAACCAGCAGTCTCACGTGGGTTTTGATTGTTAAACTGCGGTGGTAGAAACTGTGCGAAACACAACGCTAACCATTGGATCAAGCGGGGTAGATCCAACGGTGGAGGGATGAGAGCGAGGGAAAAAGATGCTTGGGTGGAGGAAAATAGTGGAAGATAGGTGGCAAGAGGGGATTGGAGGAGTGGCAAGGTAGCGGGAGGTGGGACTGGAGTGATGACGTGGGTATTACGTCAGCCAATTTGTTGGGCAATGGAAAGGCTTATCGCATCGGGGGTCCAATGTAACACAAGACAAGGGAGAAGGAGAAAAGGGGATGCCGATGGCGTGATGGCGATGGGGCTAAGGGCAAGGGGCAGGGGCATGGTCACGTAGAGGAGTATGTGTCCAGGGGCCAAGGAAGAAGGGGCTTATCGCATCAGCAGGGGAATGGGGGAGTGATGCAATGAAAATGTAATAGCGCCGATGTGATGGGGGCTAGATGTTTGGTGCAGGGGTATGGCCATATGAGAGCAGGGTAGAAGATTCAAGCCTTCGACATATCGCATCGACGGGAAAAAAGGGGAAAGGGACAGAGGCATTTGGAAATGCCGAAGGCCGATAGCGATGGAGGCTTAAGAGACCTGAGCTGACAGTCGCGGAGCCGGTCTTATGGCATAAAGGGGCTAGTGCTTGCGTGAAAGGCGCTTAAGGCCTAAAGGAGCGGAAAAATATTTTTTAAAGGTTTTTATGGATTTTTAGTGTTTTTTGAGGTTCTGATAGGAATAAAAGAGGGTTTTTTAACCAAGTAAAGGGGATATTCAAGGTTTAAAGGGGATTTTGAGGAAAATAAGGGGTAAAACAGGAAAGAATGGGTGTAACGAAGGGGTTCTTTAGAGGGATTTTCCAAAGGAGAAAAAGATGGAAAAATGGATCTGAAAACAATTCTTCTTCATAATAACAGCAGGGCTTTGTGAAGATGGATCCCCTGGAAAAATGGGCATAGCAAGGCTTCAAGAAGTCACAAATTTTGCATGAAATTTGTTTCTTGAAGACTAAAAGACCCTTTTTAGCCATCTTTGCTTATGTCAAAATTATGGATGGCTAACAGCGGCTCCAACTTAGGGATGGCAAGTCCTTGGAGGTGAAAGAACTTCAGAAATTTTATCTCTGGAATTGAGACCAATGTACTGATGCTTTGTTGTTCTTTGACAACATCTTTCTTCTTTCATGATCATACTACTTGAGAAGATGATCTGCAGATATGTTAGCAAAATGATTTTTTCCCACACTTCTACCTACACAGCCTACTTTCCTAACATTTTCTCTTCACAAGGTGCACTTGGACTTGCAATCCTTTGACATCAGCATATTATTATTTTGAAAGCATGAAAAATAATCTAAATCTACCCTTATTTCTCCATGAGTTCAGATTAAATAGTTGAACTCATAGCTTCTCTACCTAATCTACTATCTGCCAGGATTAAACTGTCTGACAAATCTGCATTCTCTACATTATAAAATAGAAATTGAAAACATAGTCAAACTAGGATTAAGTTGTCTTATTTGCTGTGGTGGCTATGATATTAAAAACAGACTGCTCATAGACCTTTATTTTCAGAAAAGTAAAACAGAATTTGGAAGGCTTACGATCTGAAAATAATGAGAATCCTTCCTTCCTCCTTTCAACTTTGATTTTGAACATTTTGAGCTATCTTTCTCTTCTTCATCCGGTCCAAGTTTCCAGCATGGTAGGACCAGTCTTTTCCCTTTCTGTGGCTCAGGTTTTGATCTGATTAGAGTCATCCTTTCTTTGCTTCTTTGGTTTAGATTTGAGCATGTTTGAACCAATTCTTTTTCTATCCTAATCTATTCTACTGATAAGCCAAGAGTAAATTGTTTGGAAAATCTGATTCACTAACCTATCAGCAGTAAATTGAAATCTATCTAGCCATGATTAGGCTGTATGACTAGATAGCAGTGCTCTTTCAAGTAGTGGTATTTAGGCTTGCACACTTTCAGACTTTATTTCTTTTTGGTATGGGGCTGTACATTCCCCTAATTTTTTTTTTTTTTAGAACAAAACAAAGCAGTGATATGTACGATGGAAAATTAAAGATTTAAATAGAAGTTTCAGCAGAAATAATGCTTGAGCACCCTACCATTGACAGGACCCCCAAACAGGTCTGTACCATCCATATTTTGTATAAAAAATGCATTATGACCAATGGCAGATTGAATGATGTAAGGGCCTTGCCATAAATTGTCAAACTTGCCATGTTTGCCCCTATCTTCTCTCATGGAATCCCATTTAAGTACTTTGTCACCAATCTTGAAATCACTGGTGTTTGTCCTCTTATCAACATCTTTTTGATATTCTCTTATATTTTCAGTGCTCTGTTATTAACTTCGTCCCTAGTCTGCTGAATATGTATAGTACGATTTATCCTTCTCATCATTCTATCTTCTTCTGATTGTATTTATTGGACCAACTTCATCACTAGCACTCCTAAACTGGTAGGAAAAACTACATCTGCTCCATAAACCAGCTGATAAGGAGACATTCCAATTGATTTCTTCGTTGTCAAACTATCTTCCCATAAAGCATGTACCAGCTTGTTGTGCCATGATTTATGATTTTCTTCCAGCAGCTTCTTTATTATGTTTATCAGGCTCTTATTTGAGGATTCTATTAACCCATTACCTTGAGGATAGTAAGTTGTGGAATGAACAAGCACAATTTGATATCTATGACAGAAATCAATCATCTTTTTAGAACCAAATGCAGCAGCATTGTCAGTGATGATTTTCCTAGGACAGCCAAATCTAGAAAGGATATGGTCTTCAAGGAATTTTATGATAACTGAGTCAGTGGCATTCCTAGAAGGGATGGATTCTATCCATTTGGTGAAATAATCAGTGACTGTGAGTATCCATCTATGTTGGCAGATGAGGCGGAATGGATTTCCCCAATGAATTCTAAGCCCCACTGTTGAAATGGGGCTTCAACAGTGATTGGTTGCAAGGGTAAGGGAAGCAGTTTTCTTTTTCCTTCAAAGATTTGGCATTTGTGGCAGGAAAATATCATTTTGTGGACATCTTGAAAGAGGGTGGGCTAGTAATAGCCAGCTCTAAGGATTTTATTAGCAGTGGTTTTCCAATTTAGGTGACCTCCACATTCTCCTTCATGAAATTCATGCTTGATCCTATCTGCATCATTCTCAAGCAAACATTTAAGAAATAATCCACTAGCATTTTTCCAATAAAAACATTTATCTAAAATGCAGTAATTAACAGCTTTCAAATTTAAAAACCTTTCCTTTGTTTTAGACATACCAGGAGGAGCATTGAGATTAGTAAGCACATACAAAATATTAGCATACCAAGATGAATTGAGGAAATGATCTTCAATAAGGGGAGTTTCGAACTCTTCTTGTTCATCTAATGCATCTATCATGTTTATATCAAGTGCTTTCAAGTTAGATTCAGTCATTAATTGTGCTAGGCCTTGACCCTTGATGAGTTTAGTGGGTTTAATTTCCAAATCATATTCCAGTATCACAGCAATCCACTTTCCACTTTTTCCATCGAGGTTTTGTGACAGAATGTCTTTCACCACTATATTAGGCACAAATGCAATAATTTGAGAGTGTATAATATAAGCTCTGAAATCCTTCAAGGCCTTTACCAAAGCATAGGCTTGTTTTTCCATGATATTATATTTCATAGGTGCATCTCTTAATGCCTTGCTGAAAAATGAAATTGGTTGCTCTTGTCCCTCTGGATTTTTCTGTAATAGGACAACAGCCACAGTATGTTCTAATGCAAAGGAAAATATGAGGAAGTATATAGTGAAATCAGGACTGATAAGGACTGGTGCTTGGGTGAGTGCATGCTTGACCAGTTCAAAGGACTCCTTTGCTTCTAAGGTCCATTTAACTCCTATCTATTTCTTTAGCATGTTTGTCATGTTTCTAAGGAGTTCTGCCAAGTTGGGTATGAACCTTCTCAAGAAATTAATCTTCCCAATGAAAGATTGAAGTTCTTTGATATTTCTGGGGTGACTGATCTGCAATATACCTTCAACCCTTTTTGGGTCTATTTTAATCCCCTTTTCAGATATGACACGACCAAGAAGTTTACCTTCTTGGAGACCAAACAATGTCTTATTAGGATTTAAAGATAGCCCAAAATTTCTGCATTTCTCAAAAACCTTTCTTAGGTGTGCTAGGTGTTTTTCATCTATTTTGGAATAGACTATAATGTCATCTAAATAAATCACAATGAAGTGGCATATTTCTTCCGAGAAATCAATGTCCATGGCCCTTTGAAAGGTGGCACCAGCATTCATTAATCCAAAAGGCATTTTCACATACATGAAAGTGCTCCAAAGAGTAGTAAAGGCTGTTTTCAGTTGGTCTTTAGGGAGTACCAATATCTGATTATATCCTGAAAATCCATCTAGCAAATAAATCCTCTTGGAACCAATTACCCTTTGTAAGATGTGCTCCATTTTAGGAAAGGGATAGTTGTCCTTTAATGAGGCTATGTTCAAGTTCCTAAATTCAATACACAGTCTTATTTCTCCTGTTTTCTTTCTTACAGCTACAAGATTAGACACCCACTCTAAGAATCTCACAGGGACAATAATTCCAGCATCATACATTTTCCTAATTTCTTTCTCAACCAGAGGTAACTGCACAGGGTTTATTCTGCGTAATTTTTGTCTAAATGGTTTTTCGTTTTCTTTGAATGGTATCTTGTGCTGAATGGTCTCTATGTCATATGCTTTTAAATCCTCATAGCTCCAAGCAAATACATTAGAAAACTCTTTAAAAAACTCAATGTATTTCAGTTTCATGTGAGCTGGCAATGTTTTCAATAATTTGATCATTTTAGGCTTATCTTTACTGCCTATGTTGTATTCCTCAATATTAGATTCTGTGGGTTCTATTGTCAGTGTCTTGGCAATGTCATTAAAGTCAAAAAAGTCTTCTAGAGGTGCTAGTCCTTTGGGAAAACCTTTGTCTTTAGACTATAATACCTCTATGTCTTCCTTTCCCGAGTTTATGTACTCTTCTGTTTGATTTTCAAACTCTCGGGTCAGCAGATTAATCTCTGCAATGGGAGAAAGATCTCTTTCAACAGGCTTCTCCTTATTAAGACAATTTTTATCATACTTTGAGTATGAATTTGGCAATTCAAACTCATTTCTGAACAGCAGAAAGTCCTCTATCTGTTTATCTCCCTCAAATACCTGCCAATATTTTTCATTGTCCAGGATAGCTGGTCTATATTTCAATTGGACTGTGAACTTTTTTTTGTCATAAGGCCTTTGGCATGAACTGGTAGCACAAGCTAAACCATTGGCCAGAATGTTTTGGTCTCTAGGGACAAAAACAAGTTCATATTCCTCAAAAATTTTCAAAAGGTCCACAACATCATTTCTATAAGCTCTTAGTCTTGGATGTTTGGCAGTGTACTCTCCATTTATTTGTCTAATGATCAGTTTGAAATCTCCATGAACAGCTATCCTCCTGGCTCCTAATTTCTTTAGTAAATGTAGTCCTAAGAGGAGTGCTTCATACTCTGATATGTTATTTATGCATTGGAAGTTTAACTTGTATGAGTGGCTTTCAGCGTGATTATTCGTTGTGTTGTGAAGCCACACCCCTGCCCCTGCACCAGCTCTATTACAAGACCCATCAAAACTCATACTCCACAAAGGGCTCGTTTCAGGCTCGTTGTTGTTTTCATTCCTATCCCCTTTGTCCTTTGTGTTCTAACTGTTATTATGCATTTTTATGGGTTCTGAATCATGTTTACATTGGTCTTGTTTCTTAAGGTTTTCATAGAGTTGAGACCTTTCTCCTTGACTCTCATGGTTTGCACTCGGCTGATGGACAGTGGGTTGTTCACACTCTCTGTTTTGTTTGCTGTAATTTTCAGATTCTGAAAATTTTTTGAGAGTCTCTCCCTCCCTATTTCCTCCTTCCATATTTTCTATTATGTTGTGTGATAGCTCACTATCCAATTCTAGTTCACCAAAGCTTTCATCATTGCAAAGAATGAATGAATCTAGGTCTGCATGGACAGAATAAAGAGAGGAATTTTCTGATTTTTCTTGACTGCTCACCATAAATTTCATGTGTGATTCCCTATAAAGTCTTCTGAGTTGGCTGAAAACGGGGATGGTGGCATATGTCATGTACATTTGCATGGTACCTTGAAGCTTAGCACCCCATGATCTTGAAAGAAGCATGCCATATTTGGGGGGCACATCAGCCACTACCACATCCATCACCATGCATTTGGCTAGGATTTGGGTCAAGTTTACACACAGATCCTTGATCAAGCCTAAGCATTTTACCCTACTGGAGTCAAAGGAATAAAAATGTTTATATGTTCTAGTTATCTCAAGGCCTAATCTTTCCATGATTACTTTGGGCATGAGATTATGAGAAGCCCCTGAATCATGCATATTATTGTGTAAAATCTTATCATGGATATTCAAACTGACATAGAAAGGAGGGACCACTCCTTCTTGGAATTTTCCTTCAATTTTAAGACCGAATAAAAGGGCTGGCTCATCATCATTGAGGTTGAGAGAGTCATTATTTTCTTCTATGTTCAAAGATTTCAACACCTGACATTTATATACATCTTGGGTGACTAACTCAGTGAGGGGGACAAAGATCTTGATTTTAGAAATTTCACTTTCCAAATTGAAAGGGAGCTGATTCTTTGAAAGGCTCAAATTTGTCTTGTTAGTCACTAACTTATCAGCAAAATCAGCTTGCTCGTTTTTACTATGTACATCAGTTAAAAAAAAAATTATAGGGGCACTAGCTGAAGTGCTAGTACTGCTAAGGTCAACACTCTATTTATCAGTGATTTGAGTGTCTTGGCCCTTGTTTTTACTGGAGCTGGTAGTTGTTGTTTTGTTGTTTTCAGCAGCCTTTCTAACCACCTTTTCAGATTTCTTTTTAGTAGCATTTTCAGAGGTCTTTGTTCGGGGAGTTCCTGGGTTCTTTTTTCTCCCGAGGTCATATTGTTTATGGACCTCCATGATAGCGTTTTCGAAACCTTGCCTGTAATCTTCAGATTCTAAGACCTCATTATCATAATATGTATATGTGGCTTGGTCATCCTTTGTGAAAAATGCAGGGTCTTCATTACTTCCTCCCAACATGTTTATAACAGTTCCCTCTAGCTCTTCTATCATTCCCTCATCTTCATCAACATAGTTTTCTTGAAATGGAGGTCTGATATGTTGATCAAAATCTCTTTGTCTCATCTGAGGGGGGTTTTTCCTGAAGTTCTGGTTCTGATTTTGAGGTTGATTCCTATTCTGAGCATTTTTTTGGACAGCCAACCTCTCCATCATTTTTTCCAACCTGTCTAGGTTCTTAGCAAGATAGTATAATTTTGAATCAGATGTGGAAGGTGCAGTGTCTTCCCTATACGTCACCTTCTTCTCAGACCTCATCCTAGCTCTCTTCTCAATCAGATTTACTTCCACACTAAGAGCTCCCTTCTGCATGTCTTCTAAAGTCAAGGGATCCATTTCTCTCTGCTGATAGGCCATTTCGGGATTAAATCCTTCAGGGAATTTGGCCAAAGCTGAGCCTTCTGGAGGTTTCAAATCTGGGGATAGTGCGTTATAAACACTATTGAACCTACTGCAATAAGTTTGAACACTCTCCCCAGCGTTTCTCTTGAGGTTGTTGTAATCTGAAAGTATTTGGAGAGGGTTCTTCCTCATTTCCCATTTTTTTATGAATGTTTGATGTAAAGAAGGGAGATCATTTATACCATTAGGAGTTAAACCTTTAAACCATTTCTTGGCTTCTCCTCCTAAAATTTGGGCAAAGATTCTCATCTTAATGATCTCATCTTCTATTTCCATATAATCAAAGGCATCATTCAACTTGTCTACATGCTGTTGAGCAGTAGTGGAGTCATTTCCAGTGAAATGGGGAATTTTGGACTGATATTCATTTGGTAAAGGAACCAGAGGTTGTGGTAACACTAGGGGAGCATACCATGCTACCATGATGGGATTTTGAGGGGGGGAAGGAGTGGTTTGAACAGTTGGTATATGGATGGAAGAGGTCCTGGGACCAGCAAGAGACTGTTGAACAGATTTGGGGTGAGATAAACCAAAGTTTTGAATGAAATGAAGATCAAGAGGTGTGGATGGAGGGTTTCTCTACTGCCAATATGCTGGCCACTATGTTGTGGTGAACTTGGAGGCTCAAATTCTGTCTAATCTATACCACTAAGTGACTTAGTTCTTCGTAAATTATATGGAAAATCTAAGTCAACTTGGGACTCTTGGAGAGATGAAAGGTTTTCAGGGTCAAAATTAGCTCTGAGAATTGCACTGATAATAGTTGGATTTCTAGATGCAGGAGACTTCCTAAGAATGATTTCTGGATTATCAACTATTTCAGGAGGATTTGGATCTGGATACGCTCTGGTATGAATTTTTCTTGAAGCCAGTATGTTAAGTTTTAGACCCAAAAAGAGAAAAGTTAGCCCGATATAACAATCTTTAAGAGGTAAACTAGTCTTTAACAAAGAAAACATAATCATCAAAGTTTCCTAATCATGGGTGTGTATGATGTTTTAATGGTAGTGTGTGCTGCCCCAGTGGAGTCTTTATGAAACCAACAATAATCAGTAGGCCTTCTGATCACTAGTGGAGTCTTTTAATCTTTTAGGAGTTGTGGAGTCGCCAGGTGGATAATTTCAGATGTTCTAAGATGAGTTGTTGTCCACCACAGTGATTGAATACCGATTTACGAATGTTATGGGTTTTCTAAGCTCTTAAGGATGTCTAATATTGAAATTTACTCAGAATTCCCCAGTGGAGTCGCCATTATGTTGGGGACCTGTGATTTAGCAGATTGGCATACTAAATGACAAGGCAACATTAAAACCGCTTTGGAATCCTAGGATCTAGCCCTTCTAGATTTAGAGAGGGATCTCTCTATATGTGTTTTCAAAGGATATGTCTTGAGGCTTAAGTTATGATATTAGGCTAGTTATGGAGCACAACAGATTTGTTTTTTTTTGGTTGGGAATCATTAAATGAGAAGGTCATGTGAAGTGAAGAAGGAAATAAGCGGAAGGATGTTTCAGCATGGGAAGATAGGTCAAAAAACAATGCTAAATCATTGGGCTATGGAGTCATAAAAGGGTTTACTTGCACAGCAACTATTCAAGGGTTTTCAAAGGGCAAGTCATATATATCAGAAGATATTTTAAGTTGAGTTTGTGGTATGAAACATTAAGGAGTGAGGTGAAAGGATCAACATGTAAGAAGACAAAGGATAGCCTAAGATCAGGTAAGGACTTTTAACCTACCCTGCTTTAACATGCTCTTAGGAACAAAAAAAATATAATAAAACAAAGGGCAATCTAAGATCAGGTAAGGACTTTTAACCTAGCCTGCTTTGACATGCACTCAAGGGAAAAACATGTAAGATAAACATAAAAAGCAACCTAAGATTAGGTAAGGACTTTTAACCAAACCTGCTTGTGGCACACTTTTAAGGGAAATCTTCAAAACAACTGTTTAAGACTAAACAAGGGATAGGCTAACCATAAACTTCCTTGATGAAGACTCTACTTAGCATGTAGTGAAAATATTATTCAGGAACAATAACTCAAGTTCTACTCAGCAAAGATATGGGCTCACCCACATTCCTTAACTGGTTATACTCTATTGAAATCATTCCCAAACACACATTTAGCAGAAAACATAAAGATAAATATTTTTAGTGAAAGTTAGGGTACTTCGCAGTAAATCCTACTCTATATTTGTTGTTCTTTATCAGAGAATATGAACACAGTGGAAACATAAAGAAAATAAAAATTACAGTGAGAATAACATCACCAATGATTTAGATCAGGATACAATGAATCTTCTTGTCTGTTGATGTGCAAAACCAGTTACATACTTTGAGTCCAATAGCTTGTTACAGTCAAATGCTTTTCTTCCCAGCCTACTATATTACAACTACTCATAAGCTCTTACTCAATAATAGTTCAGAAAATTAACAATTTTCCAACCTTTTACAATGAATCTGTTGTGAATACTTATAGGTGAAAGAGGAAGAGTGCTAGCAGAAATGGCAATAAAGATGAATTAAGACACAGTGGGAGAAGTGTTCGAATGCCCATTCTTCTTAATGACCATTGCATTAACTGATTGTACCATTTTGGTAGCTTTTCCTGTTTTATGCATATTTGGTAGGCATGGTAATAACTCTGAGGACTACCCTTTGAAGATAATTGTGGTTGAAGTACCCTGTTTGAATTCTGAAACAAGTAACTGTCATATTTCGGGTTCTGTAGCTATTTAATAACTGTTTTGACAGTATTTTAATGAATTTTTTGTCATAAGGATGGCTGTCATAGTGTCTTTGAAAGTAAAGCAGGCTGCAGGTGTCTTTTTGGTGGAGTAATAGCTACTATAGATGTGGCATTAGAGGCCTTCTTATGCTGATCTGTCTTGTTTCCTTTGTGTACAGGTGGCTATGCTTCCTTCTGCGCTGGAGGGTTTTATGTGTAATCATGTCCATAAAACATTGATTAAGCTTGAAATTTCGACCCCTCAGCCTCTTTAAACACTGATTCTTTGGCTGTAGGAGGCCTATGGATAAATCCACCATTAAACCTACACACGATGACAAACTGGTTAAGAAATCCTACATTTCTTGGTTTAACTGCAATAGAGGGTTTGCGCGTGGGCGAAGGAGCAGTGCAGAGGAGGTGGAGGAGGTTTCATGGAGAAAAACCCACGACAACAAGTTTAAAAATTGAATGTGGCAGGAAATAAAGGATTGTCAGTTTTGTGAAAACCGCGAATGGTTTTCACGTTAATAAATGGTGGTAAGTGGTTTAGCCCAAAGGGAACGTGATCTAGTTAGAAGGAGATGCGTGAATTTTGCAAAACCAGCGGTCTCGCGTGGGTTTTGGTTGTTAAACCGCGGCGGTAGAAACTGCGCGAAACACAACGTTGTCCGTTGGATCAAGCGAGGCAGATCCAATGGTGGAGGGATGAGCGCGAGGGAGAAAGATGCTCGGGTGGAGAAAAATAGTGGACGCCAGGTGGCAAGAGGGGATTGGAGGAGTGGCAGGGTAGTGGGAGGTGGGACCCGAGTGATGACGTGGGTATTACATCAGCTAATTTGTTAGGCAGTGGAAAGGCTTATTGCATCGAGGGTCCGATGTAACATAAGACAAGGGAGAAGGAGACAAGGGGATATCGATGGTGCGATGACAATGGGGCTAAGGGTAGGGGTAGGGGCATGATCACATGGAGGAGTATGTGACCAGGGGCCAAGGAAGAAGGGGCTTATCACATCGGCGGGGGAATTTGGGATTCACACGATGAAAATGTAATAGCGCCAATGCGATGGGGGCTAGATGTTTGGCATAGGGGTATGGTCATATGAGAGCAAGGCGGAAGATATAAGCCCTCGGCATATCGCATCGGCAGGAAAAAAAGGGGAAAGGGATGCAGGCATTTGGAAACGCCGAAGGACGATAGTGATGGGGGCTTAAGAGACCTGAGCTGATGGTTGCGAATCCGGTCTTATGGCGGAAAGGGGTTGGGGCTTGCGCGAAAGGTGCTTAAGGCCTAAAGGAGTGGAAAAAGATTGTTTGAAGGTTTTTATGGAATTTTAGTGTTTTTTGAGGTTCTGATAGGAATAAAAGAGGGTTTTTTAACCAAGTAAAGGGGATATTCAAGGTTTAAAGGGGATTTTTTGGAAAATAAGGGGTAAAACAGGGAAGAATGGGTGTAACAAAGGGGTTCTTTAGAGGTATTTTCCAAAGGAGAAAAAGATGGAAAAATTGATCTGAAAACAGTTCTTCTTCATAATAATAGCAGGGCTTTGTGAAGATGGATCCCCTAGAAAAATGGGCATATAAAGGCTTCAAGAAGTCACAGATTTTGTGTGAAATTTGTTTCTTGAAGACTAGAAGACCCTTTTTAGCCATCTTTGCATATGTCAAAATTATGGATGGCTAACAGGATAGATTCCCTACCTCTTTCTAATGCTAATGCATGTCTTTGGTGTCATCCTTGCTTCTTTTTCTTCCACTCTCATGATATCCTCTATGTTGGTAAATATGAATGCCTACAAGGAAAAACAATTGGAGACAAAAAACGTATACCAAGCATAATAGTTTCTAGTACAAGTTATGCAACAAATCAAGGAACACTACAATAAATAGAAAATCATTGACATATTTATGGAAAGGTACCACATATTGTATTATTAATAGATTCAAAAGGGAACAATACAACTAGAATCATTTTATGTTGGATGCCTCTTTCAGGTCAAACTCCATGTCGTAGCCTCAACTCTTTGAACAACTTCCTCCTTTGCAAATGGGAAAAAATTTGGCATGCTTCAACTCATAGGATGGAAACCAACCATTAGGGGATGGTGAGGGTTTCATTTATAGGGAACGAGAGGGAGTTGAGGATCCATAAAAGGTGGGAGGAGTTCCAAATCTTAAGGGAAATATCCATGGCCATCAATGGAAGGACTCAGTCCTATCATCAACTACCTGAAACAACTTTGTTGTTCCCAAGTCTTCTAGTAAGGGAAGCATCTCAATTTTTGGAATAACTGCCTGAAGAGGGCTAGCACATATTTTCCTAACAAAACTCGCACTGCAAGTGCTAGAATCAAATAGTGAAAAAGATGACAAGTGTTGAGTCATTGGTTATGTAGAACATGTTGGGATTTTAAAACAAGGTTCTTAACAAGTTTTTCATAATCTCTTCAAGTCAAGTATTCTTCCACTTCTTCAGGGATGTTTTAGACATGTTTCATGGAGAAAATATTTTGTGACACTGGTGGTATGAGGACACAAAGTGGAGTGTGACAAAATATTGTATAATAGGTCAGTGATATAGTGTGGATTGCGGTAAATCCTGAGAGGTGGGTGCTCTCCATCAGGCCTAGGAATCCTAGGTTGGGATATACGGTAAAGCCTAGAGAGTGTATTTCAGTTTAGGGCCTAGTAATCCTTGGATCAAACTATGGATTGCGGTAAAGCCCAAGAGACTAGGATATAGGAAAATACCTCACGGTGTAGGTGGAGAAATTCAGTGGCATCCATGCTTGTTTTGGCCTAGTGATCCAGTGTGGATTACGGTAAATCCTGATTTCTATTGATGAGGGTGAGGTGGTTTAGCCTTAGGATGGCGTGGATGGTTCTTTCGGTTTAAGTCCCATATTTATGCTTGGAATTTGGCACGACAGTGATTGAATGAAGAGAGATTTTGCTCAGCCAATCTATGGTTGGGTGGAACATGGAAGTCCTATCTCTTGTTGGATTTTGCATTATAAGAGGTTCTCTCCTTCACAGATTATGTCTAAATGTACTGGTTTATATGTGGATTTTATGGCTGATGTAACCTTCATATTTACGTTGTTATTATGTTGGTTATAAGAATGTATTATGACAATGATGATGTATGGCTCTCCACAAGTTTTTAATTGTGAATCAATGAAAAATGCATCTATGACCTAATAGATGATAATGTAGCTAATGATGTAAGGGAACAATGGTTTTTAGCAATTCTCAGTTAAGTATGAGACCCCTATGTTATGATATGTTTTTTACACCTGTAGATTACATATTTGTAGCACGTTCGACGAAATTCCTGTCATGGCTAGCAAGGGCCTAGTCTAGGCCTTGTCATGGTTTTTGCAAATACACGATTGTCTCGTTGTTTTATTTCATTTCTGAACTTGTCATTGAGTTCTGGGAAGTGACCCGGGCTTTGGGACTGAAAATGTGGCTCAAATCTTAGGGACGTTGGCACAGGTCTGTGGGAAAAATTCTCTGGACGCACGAATGCATATTTTGTGGGAGTGTACAGAGCCTCTCCGACGCACCCATGCCTATACTATGGTAGCATCGTAGGTTTGAAGGTCTAAGACCTTAGTGGGACCTAGGGGCCAGTTACCTGAGTGGCTGGGATGGTTCGTGGGAGTCTTGTTGCTGATGTGGAATGTCTGTGCGATGTGTTTTCGTTGATTCCACTTCCTTAAGGTCACCTGCAAGTTTGAATCAGATCATAGTAACTCTTCGTCACTTGTTTACCCTAGTTGGTCGATTACTTGGGTAGATGTGGGATGCGGGTGTTACAGGATTTCTCCATCTACACTGTGAGGAGTATTCTCACCTCCTAGTATCTATGCTTAATCAAAATACACAATCTAATATAGGGATCACTAGGCCATAATTGAGACACCAGCCTCCAGGTTTTACTGCATATCCTGCCATTCACTGGCCAATGATTCCTAGGCTCGATCAAGGTCACCCACCTCTAGGCTTTACCGTATATCCCGCCATTCATTGGTCGAGGATTCCTATGCCCACCAAGGTGCACAATACCTGGCTTTATCACAACCTGTAATTCAGTTCAGGGGTTACTAGGGTAGTGGCTCTACTTCAATCCACTGTCTAGTTCAGGGGTTACTATGCTATGTGTTCATTCATTCATAGATCCACCTAATTTAATTTTGAATCCATCCGAAAATCTAGCTCAAACAAAACATGAGAACACCCTCACACCATGTTATCCAGAAATGGAAAGGCAAGGCTGAAGAACATTGTCACACCTGGAAAAACCCATGCCAATGATAGTAAGTGAACCAAGAACACAAATTCATAACCATCCATGCCAAATATATCAAGGAAATGACACATGCAAATTGATACCTGCAAGTAGACCTGATGTAGTTGCTTGATTCTTCTCTTCCTTGCTTCATCTTTGTTTCCTCTTTGCTTTATTTGTATTTCTTGATCCAATGTTGAAGTGCTCGAAGAAAACTTGAAGTATCCAAGAGTGTGAGAGAGAGAGAATAGAGAGAGAGATCCAAAACTGAGCTGACAAAAAGGTACGAATTGAT
Source organism: Pinus albicaulis (assembly GCA_034641835.2). Lineage (NCBI taxonomy): Eukaryota > Viridiplantae > Streptophyta > Pinopsida > Pinales > Pinaceae > Pinus > Pinus albicaulis. Next base: position 358,125,654 of record CM076573.1, on the reverse strand, counting down.
CCTCAGAAACCCTTTTATTAATGTGGCCTCTATTTTCTTCATTTTCCTCCTCACATGTAACTTGTGACCTTTCACCTTCCTTTTCTCCTAATTTCCATTATTTTCATAAATAAATTTCCAAAAATTCCATTTTTCCATTCTAAAGCTATTTCCATTTCCTTTGCCATAATAATTGAAATGAGAGGGGGAGTGACAAGGGAGATATGGAGAGAGAGTGTGTATGTTTAAGGGTGAGATAAAGAGTCAAATAATGAGAAATGAAGAGAAGAGGGGAGAGAAGGAGAGAGAAGGATGAAGGGAGTTATATAGTAACATATTTGGAGAGAGAGAGAGAGAGAGAGAGAGAGAGAGAGAGAGAGAGATAAAAGGGGGAAGAGAGAGGGAGGCAGGGGAGAAAGGGAGAGAGAGGAAGGAAGAGAGAGAGGAGGAGAGTGATTGGGAAAGAGAGAGGATTGGGGGGTAGAGAGAGAGAGAGTGATGGGGTAAGAGAGAGGGGGTTAGGAGAGGAAGGGCGAGAGAGAGGACTTGAGAGAGAGGAGGAGAGAGGGATGTATATACAGATGGAGTTGGAGGGGGAGAGAGGGAGGGAATAAGAAAGACATATAGAGTGATAATTAGAGAGAGAGAGAGAGGGAGTGAAAAAGAAGAGATGGAGAGAGAGTATGAATCCTTAGGGGTGAGAGAAAGAGATAAAGAAGAAGAGATGGAGATAGAATGAGAGAGGAATGGATATAGTAACATAGTTTGAGGGTGAAGAGAGAAAGAGAGAGAGAGGTGGGAGATGAATGAAGAGAGAGGATATGGGATAGTTGAGAGAGGGAGGGAAAGAGAGATGGAGCTAGAGGGGGAGAGAGAGAGGGAGGAAACAAGAAATACATATAGATAGAAAGGTGGAGAGAGAGAGAGAGTGAGTGATAAGGAATATGGAGAGAGAGGGAGAGAGGACAACAAGAAGAAAGAGAGAGCATCTGTGTTCGGGGGGATAAGATAGAGAGACAAAGAAGGAGAGATTGAGGGAAATATATACATAGATGGAGGGGGGAGAGAGGTAAGAATATGTATTGCACTAGATGCATTGATTTCAATGTATATGATTTATAATCCTATTTGATTGTTTGCACTAAATGCATTGATTTTAGTGTAGATGGTGATTTTTAATCCTATTTGATGGCTTGCACTAGATGCATTTATTTAAATGTAGATGTTTATTTATAATTATATTGGATTTCTTGAACTAGATGCATTTATTTCAATGTAGATAATTTCTAATCCTATTTTATTTCTTGCAATAAATGCATTGATTTCAGTGTAGATGGTGATTTCTAATCATATTTTATTTCTTGCACTAGATGCATCGATTTCATTGTAGATGATTTCTAATCTTGTTTTATTTCTTTCACTAAATGAGAGGGAGAGAGGACAAGAGGAGGAAAGAGAGATAGAAGCAGGGGATAGGGAGAGAAGAGGAATATATAGGTATATATGGAAGGTGAAGAGAGGGAAGAAGAGAGATATGGAGAGAGGGAGGGAGAACATAGAGATTGATAGATATGGAGTGAGAGAGCATGTGTGTTTGGGTGGGTGAGATAGAGTCACAAATAAAGGCAGATGGAGGGATATATAGATATAGATGGAGGGGGTAGATATGGAATAATATTTCTTGCACTAGAAGCACTGATTTCAGTGTAGATGGTGATTTCTATACCTATTTGATTTCTTGCACTAGATTCATTTATTTTAGTATGGATATTGATTTGTAATGATATTTTACTTGTTTCACTAGATGCATTGATTTCAATGTAGATGATTTCTAATCCTATTTGATTGCTTGCAATAAATGCATTTATTACAATTTAGATGGTGATTTCTAATAATATTTGATTGCTTGCACTAGATGCATTGATTTCAATGTAGATGATTTCTAATCCTATTTTATTTCTTTCACTAAATGCATTGATTTCATTGTAGATGGTGATTTATAATCATATTTGATTTATTGCACTAAATGCATTGATTTGAGTGTAGATGTTGGTATCTAATCCTATTTTCTTAATTGCACTAGATGCGTTGATTTGAGTGTAGATGTTGATTTCTAATCCTATTTGATTGCTTGCATTAGATGCATTGATTTTACTGTAGATGGTGATTTATAATCATATTTTATTGTTTCCATTAGATGCATTGATTTCAATGTAGATGATTTCTAATACTATTTGGTTTCTTGCACAAAATGAATTGATTTCAATGTAGATGGTGATTTCTAATCATATTTGACTGCTTGCACTAAATGCATTGATTTCAGTGTAGATGTTGGTTTCTAATCGTATTTTCTTACATGCACTAGATGCATTGAGATGAGTGGACTTTGATTTCTAATCCTATTTCATTGCTTGCATTATATGCATTGAGATGAGTGTAGAAGTTGGTTTCTAATCTTATTTGATTTCTTACACTAGATGCATTGATTTCAGTGTGGATGTTGATTGATGTTTTTATGTAATTGGATGTACGATCATAAATTAATTTCAAAGTGATTGGATTAACACTGTGAATTGATTTCAGTGTAAGCACACAAAATTATTGACAATGTAAATAGATTTTTTGTTATAGTAATTCAACCTATTAATATTGAAGAGCAAGAGAGACAAGGTATGATGTTTACTACAACAACTTGAGCTAAATATTTAAATGATTTACGATTTCAAATATTCTTTTCATATAATCGATATGAAAATATGGAAAAACTAACAAGGGTGACAATAATAATAGTAGAAGAAAATAGTTTGATATTGATAACAATGGAGTACTATTTGTAATTGACTACATTCTTATTATTCACATTTTTATTATTCAACGCTATTATTGTCACTTTGCATTCAAAATTTTCATTTCATCATTTTTTATCATTAAATTTATTAAAAATATTTATAATCTCAACAAACTGAGGTAACTAAGAAAATTTAAAATTAAAACAACCAGGTTAATCTCAAGCATATTTACCATATTTTGAAATTATTATATTAATATTAGATATATCTACATATGATTGATCAAATTAGTCATATATTCGATAGATTTTCCTTGGCCGCACATGAATAAAACCAACCTAGATCCATCTTTATTCTAGATCTATCAAGCGCCAAAAGGGATCAAATTTCTCGATGTGCAAAACTTTCCTCAAATTTTTCACTAAAAAAAGAGGTTTTCACCTCGAGAGACTTGATCCCTCTTGGCGCTTGATAGATCCAGAGTTAAGATGTATCTAGTCTGGTTAAAAATGTAATCTTGTTCTTACACAAAATAAACCTTTAAGACAAAAAAACCGAATAAAATTAAGGACCTCCATGATGAGCACAATATTTCATTAAAAAGGTAATAATGCTCTTACATACCTGTGAATGTGAATTTTCATAATGGAAATGGAAAACAATCAATTTTTTTTCCATAAAAGAAAATAATCTTTTCATTAAAAAGGAGTACAAATATAAAACAACATCGACATAAGGATTAAACGTATGCTGACCTATGCCAAAAACACACACACATAGGATAAAAAAAATACAACAAAAAAACCAAGCTTCAGATAATCAATTTATCAATAAAGGCCTTTAGATCCTCTTAAACACATAGGATCAACAAAAACACAACAAAAAGCCTAGATTCCAAATAATTAATTTAATTCTAGGAAAAATAGTAGTATGATTAATTCAACACCTCTTAGAAAAATACCATGAATGAATAAAAAGTAAATGTGGCCTCCATAAACATGACCAACATCTTGACTAGAAAATGTCTTGGTAAGATTTGTGCCAATGATCCAAATGTAAGCATTAACCTTAAAAATCATCCAAATGCATCGACAATAATCAACACTATTCAAGAAGCTTTTGAAGACATCACCCCTTTTTTCAGAATATATCGAAGACTAGTCCATAACCGCAAAGAGTAATATGAGCCATGTAAATGTGAGCAGAGAAAAGGCTAAAAGAGGGTTTCCTGCAATGTTAAAAGTTCATGGGGATGGTTGATGGTGTTGGAAGCTTGGTGTTGAATGCAACTATTGCACATGAATCTACTTCTCAATCTGGAACTGGAAATGAAAACTCTTTATACGTATTAGGTACAAATTTTTATGCTTTCTTTGTCCCTACATCTGTTGGTAATCCCTGTACCATAGCCATTGTTTACGATTCACTGGTGTCTGAAAGCGATGCTTGAGATTCACACCAATGATCAATTAGCCCTAGAAATTAGCGAAGACAACACTGCTCTATTCAATATCCATGTCAATGATCCAAATGTAAGCATTAAACTTAGAAATCCGCCAAAATTCATCGACAATAAGAAACAGTGTTCAAGAAGCCCTCGAAGACATCATTAATCTTATCAAGAAGTTCTTGAAGACATCACTTTTGTTTTCTATAGGGAGGAGAAATGAGATCTACACTAGAAATAGACTAGGTGTACTACATGTATGGTAAAAGCGATTAGGTTTCTTGAAATTTGGAAATCTAGTCAATCATTCAAAGTTAATTTGATTGTCAATGTAGTAGTTATGATTCAACCTAGATCTATCCTAACTCAGAATCTATCAAGTTTCAAGAGGGATCAAATCTCTCGACGAGGTGAAAACCTATTTTTTGAGTGAAAAACTTCAGGAAAGGTTTACACCTGGGGAAATTTGATCCCTCTCGGTGCTTCATAGATCCGGAGTAAAGATGGATCTAGGCTGGTTTTAGTCATATGAGGCCAAGGAAAATCTATCAAAGATATGATTAATTTTATCAATAATATGTAAATATATCTAATATTAATATAATAATTTCAAATATGCTAAATATGTCTGAGATTAACCTGGTCATTCTAATTTTAAAGTTTCTTAGTCACCTCAGTTTGTTGAGATTATAAATATTAGTAATAACTTTAATGATGAAAAATAATGAAATAAATTTTTTGAATGAAAAGTAACAATAATAGTGTTGAATGATAAAAAATTTGAATAATAAGAATGTAGTTAGTTACAAATAGTCTTCATTGTGATCAATCTCGAACTATTTTCTTCTACTATTTTTATTGTCACCCTTATTACTTTTTCCATATTTTCATATCGATTATATGAAAAGGACAGTTGAAATCGTAAATCATTTAAATCTTTAGCTCAAGTTGTTGTAATAAACATCATACCTTGTCTCTCTTGTTCTCCAATATTAATAGGTTGAATTACTATAACACAAAAAACAATTTACATTGTCAATATTGTTATGTTCTTACACTAAAATCAATGCACACTGTTAATCCAATCACTTTAAAATTAATGTACCATCATACATCCAATTACATAAAATCATAAATCAACATCTACACTGGAATCAATGCATCTAATGCAAGAAATCAAATAAGATTAGAAAAAAATTTCTATACTTAAATCAATGCATCTAATGTAAGGATTAGAAATCAACATCTACACTTAAATCAATGCATGTAGTGCAAGTAAGCAAATAGGATTAGAAATCAACATCTACACTGAAATCAATGCATTTAGTGCAAGCAATCAAATATGATAAGAAATCACCATCTACACTGAAATCAATGAATTTTTTACAAGCAAACAATAGGATTAGAAGTCATCTACATGAAATTCAATGCATCTAATGGAAGCAATCAAATATGATTAGAAATCGCCATCTGCACTAAATTCAATGCATCTAATGCAAGTGATCAACATCTTCACTAGTAAACATCTTGATAAGCTTTGTGCCAATGATCCAAATGTAAGCATTAACCCTAAAAATATGCCAAATACATCCACAATAATCAACACCATTCAAGAAGCTCTTGAAGAGATCACCCCTTTGTTCAAAAGATATCACAAGACTGGACCATACCCGGAAAGAAGAATATGAGCCATGTAAATGCGAGCAGAGAAAAGGCTAAAAGAGGGTTTCCCGCAAGACTAAAAGTTCATGGGGATGGTTGATGTTGCTGGAACCTTGGTGTTGAATACAACTACTGGACATGAATCTGCTTCTCGATCTACAACTAGAAATGAAACCTGTCTACGTATTAGGCACAACTTTTTATGCTTTCTTTGTCCCTACATCTGCTGGGAGCCCCTGTACCCTAGCTACTATTTCTATTCACTGGTGCCTAAAAGTGATGCTTGATATTCGCACCAATGATCCATTAGCCCTAGAAATTGGTGAATACAACACTGCTCTATTAAATATCTGTGTCAATGATCCAAACATAAGCATTAACCCTAGAAATCAGCCAAATTCATCGGCAATAAGCAACATTGTTCAAGAGGCCCTCGAAGACATCACTGCTTTTATCAAGAATTTCTCGAAGACATCACTTATCTTTTCTACGAGGAGGTAAAAATGAGATCTACACTAGCAATAGGCCTAGTGTAATACATGTATGGTAAAACCGATCAAATTGTTTGAAATTTGGAAATCTAGTCAATCATTCCAAGGAAATTTGAATGTTAATGTAGAAGTTATGATGGTTGCTAGACATAAGAAATATGGCATCTGTGAATATCATCACTTCCATAGTACTACTGGCAATGCTCTTCGAATCATTGAGTTGCTCCATAAATATTTCCTATTTAAGCTTTTCTAGGTGTCAAAATGGAAACCTCTCAGATGGGAAGGGGCTTTACAGTCTTGGAAATGCACAGGGGCTTTACATTCTTGGCAAGAAATAATGTTAGCTTTCAGTTGCGCTTGGCGCAAATATTGTGTATTTTAGATGTGCAGGGGCTTTACAGTCTTGGCAAGACATGGTGTCTTCTTTTAGTTCCGCTTGGTGCAAATATTGTGTATTCCAAGTGGCCTGGAATAGAGATTCGATTTAATGGGTGTTGGAATTTTCTGAGTAATTCCTTAACATACAGAGGAAATAAAAACTCCTCTTTTATAACACAAAGATGGATAAAACAACAATTTCATTAAGTATAAAACGCTATTACAATATGATAGATCTTCCTCTGAATCTTCAGTTCAGGATTACAAAAAAAAAATTCACTTCTTGACTGCTGCAAACGCAGTGCTGTACATTCTCTGTTTCTCTGTTTTTTCTGCCTTCAGGCTTTCAAAAATACAATACACAACAATTGTCTCCACAATACAATGCTCTCACACTGTTCTTTTTAATGCTCACGGCATATTTATATATTGCATTACAAAATACATACATACATATATATATATATATATATATATATATATATATATATATATATATATATATATATATCTCATATTTATAATATATATAACCACAGTTAAAAATCTAAATAAACTGCAGTAAATAAAATTTAACCAATGTTAAAACTAAAACATATGTGGCAACTTAAAATTAAATTAAAACATCTAACTTTATCCTAAAGTTTTAAAACTTAATTCCTTTCATGCTTTCCGGGGGCTGCTTCAAAAGGCCTTCCTGTGAGTTCCCTCACCCCTCTGGAATTGCTTTGTTTGGTGGACAGGTGGGTCCCGTGAGGAGTGACATCAGCTCTTCCAGAAGTTGCATTCCCTCTGCTGCTTTGAGATTTGTTTCTCCCTCCGGAATGTTGTCACCTCTGCAATAAATATGGTTGGTGGGTGTTTTAATTCAGGTGGTTGCTGCAGATAGGAACGGAGCTTGCACTGCCTTCATACTTATCCCACGACTCTGAAAATTCACATCTTCCTTAACTCTGCCATCTTTCGATCCCTTCATAATAACTTTGTCGTTCTGTTGATTAATGTGAGCAGTTGGAATTAAGTTCCAACACTCCCCCTTAATTTCAACTGCTGGGTTTTCTTGCATACCCAGGCATTTCCTAAAATAATTAAAATTGTTCTGCGTTAATGGCTTTGTTAAAATATCAGCAAACTATTCCTCTGTTCTGCAGTGCTACAAAACAATTTCACCATTATTAACCAGTTCTCTTATAAAGTGAAATTTAGCATCAATATTCTTTGTTCTTTTATGAAAGACATAATTTTTCGATAAAGCTATCACTGAGCTGTTATCACAGTAAATGGTTGTGCCTTTTTCCTATTCATGACACAAATCTCTGAGTACTCTTCTCAGCCATACTTCTTGGCATGCTGCTGCTGTTGCTACCACATATTCTGCCTCTGCTGTTGATAAAGAAACTACTGGTTTCTTCTTGGAAGCCCATGAAATTGCTCCCAATCCCAAGTGAAACACATATCCAGAATGTGCTCTTCCTATCATCTACACTTCCAGCCCAATCACTATCAGTGTAACCTGTCAATTCAAATTTTTCATATGAGGAGTATAAGATACCATACCCCTTCGTTCCATTCACATACCTTAGAATTCTCTTGGCTACCCACCAATGAGTCTTTTTCAGCCTTTCCATAAACCTGGAGATTAAACTAACATCGTGCATTATATCCGGCCTAGTTGTAGTCAAATACATGAGGCTGCCAACTATGCTTTTAAACAGTTTTGGATCAAAATCCTTACTGCTGTCTTCTTTGCTCAATTTTAACCCCATGACAGTTGGAGTTATAACTGCCTTGCTGTTATGCATGTTGAATCTTTTCAACACTGCTCCAACATATTTTTCTTGGGAAATAAAAATCCCATTTTCATTTTTCTCTACTTCAATTCCAAGAAAATATCTTAGGAAACCCAAATCAGTCATTTCAAATTCACTCTTCATGATTGCTTTAAAATTAGCAATGAGAGAATCTTCATTGCCAGTAAAAATTAAATCATCTACATATAAAACAACAATAAGTATCTTACCATCATTTTCCTTTATGTAGAGTGTGGGTTCTCCATCACATTTCTCAAATCCATTCTCAATCAGGTAAGCATCTATCATGTTGTACCATGCTCTTGGTGCTTGCTTCAACCCATAAAGAGCTTTCTTCAGCTTGCATACTTTGTGCTCTTGGCCTTCAATCTCATAGCCTGGAGGCTATTCAACATATACCTCTTCTTTTAACACTCCATTCAGGAATGCAGATTTCACATCCATTTGGTAAACCTTCCATTTGTGTTGTGCTGCTATGGAAAACACTGTTCTCACTATTTCCATCCTTGCAACCGGTGCAAAGGTTTCTTCATAGTCTCTTCCTTGTTGCTGCTTGTAGCCTTTGACAACAAGTCTTGCTTTATGCCTTTCAATCTTGCCTTCAGCATTGCTTTTGGTCTTGTAGACCCATTTAACTCCAATGACTTCTTTATCTTTAGGGAGGTCCACTAAATCCCATGTATTACTCTTTTCAATTGCACCAATTTCTTTATCCATTACTTCAATCCATTTTTCTTCATTTACAACATCTTGAAAATTAATTGGGTCATCAACATGACAATATAAAACAAATAAAGAGTTCATACCAGAATTATTATTTACCTCTCCTTGTTCATAAATCTCACTCAGATTTTTGAATCTCGGTCTTCTTGGTGTACTTGTAGTTCCACTTGAATTCGAGGGTGTTTCTGTACCCTGTGGTGTGCTTGAAAAGGCACTTCCTTGATTTCTCAAGGCTGTTCTATTTCCAGCTTGTGGTGTGGTTTGTTGTGCTTGCGGTGGTGGAGGAGGAGCCACCGTGGAGGAATTATTTGCTATTTTCCCTTCCTCTTATTCTTCATGAGACATACTAGTCTTCACGTTCATTATTTTCTCTAAAATTCCATCCCAAGCTTCTTCTTCTATAAACTGCACATATTTGCTTATTACCGCTTTCTTGGTGGATGGATTATAGAGTTTTTATGCTTTGGTCTCATCACTGTATCCAAAAAAGATACATTTATCCCCCTTACTGTCAAGCTTCTTTCTCATATGATCCGGAACATGTGCATATGCCACAAAGCTGGATACTTTCATGTGGGTGAAGAATTGTTTTCTGCCGCTCCACACTTCTTCTAGAATTTTGTTCATGACAGCTTTGGTTGGGCATCTATTCAAGATGTACGCTGCACAATTGACAGCTTCAGCCCAATACTCATTTGGCAAATGTTTTTCCTTCAACATACTTCTAACCATGTCCATGATGGTCCAGTTTTTCCTTTCTGAAACACCGTTTTTCTAAGGTGTGTACCTTGTGGTAAATTGTTTCTATATGCCATTCTCCCTACAGAAACGTAGGAATTATTTGGAGATGTATTCTCCACCTCTGTCAGTTCTCAGCACTTTGATGTAGTGCCCACTCTGCTTCTCAACAAGAGTTTTTAAGTGGCGGAACTTCTCAAACACTTCACTCTTCTGATTCAAAAAATACACCAATGTCTTTCTGGTGTAATCATCTATGAATGTCAAAACATATTTGTTGCCAGCTAAAGATGGCGTTTGCATTGGTCCACACAAATCTGAGTGGAAAATCTCTAAGGGTGCCTTTTCCCTTATACTCTTTCCTACTGGAAAGCTTTCTTTGTGTTGTTTGCCCAAGATGCAACCATCACAAAGGTTGTCCGGTTTCTCAATCAATGGTAATCCTTTTACCATTCCCTTTCTGTGCAACAAGTTCAAGCCTCCAAAATTGAGATGTCCAAATCTCAAGTGCCACAACCAATTTTCATCTTTCACTTCCTCTTGAAAGACCTCTTGTGTTACAATTGCTACTTTTCTTCCTTCCTTCAAGTCTGCCCTAAGCTTGAGAGGAAACATCCTATTGCTTGTCATCTGCACCTCTGCAATGACTTTCTTGCTTGGAGGTATGTCCATGATTGTGCACACATCATATTTAAAAAATACATTGTAGCCATTATCAATGAGTTGTCCAATGGTCAATACATTTTAAACCAGGTACATAATATACATCTGGCACAAACTTCTGTTCTCCACTTCTTGCCAGGATACTGACTCTGCCTTTTCCTTTGACAGAAATCTTACTATCAGTTCCTGTTCTTACCTCAGATTTAACATTTTCATCAAGATTAGGAAACATTGCTATGTTTCTAGTCATGTGGTTACTACAACCTGAGTCTAGGAACCATACATCATTTTGTTTATCTTGTGCTATATTACATGTTAACAGCACATTCTTCTGATTCTTATTTTCTTGTTTTGCTAAATTAGCATTCTGCCTATTATTCATGTCATTTTTCTTTTTCCTACATTCATTGGCATAGTGCCCATATTTCTTGCAATAATGACACTCGACTTGGGATTTATCATACCTTTGTCCATGAGCTTACTGTTGGCTTGATCCTTTATTCTAGTTTTGATTGATGCTTCTTCCACTCGAAGTTTCACGGCTATTTCTTCCTCTGTTTTGGCTTCTGCCTCTTCCTCTGTTGTTTGCTCTGCCTTGACCTCTGCTTTGGCCAAAAGACATTTGAGTCTTGAATGCTTGTTCTAATGAGGAATATGTTCCTCTGTTCAGTTTTTGGTCATGAGACATCAGGGATGCACTCATCTCATCCACTATAAATTGTGAGAGATTCTTTGTCTCTTCTATTGCCACTACTTTGGCATCAAATCTTGAGGGTAGACTTCTCAAGATTTTCTCCACTATTCTCCTGTCTTCAAGTGTCTCTCCATGAGACCTTATCTGGGTAACCAACCCAATAACTTGTGTGAAGAATGAGTCAATATTTTCAGACTCTTTCATGCAGAGAGTTTCAAAATCTCTCCTCAGCATTTTCAACTTTGTTGCTTTCACCTTCTCCATGCCTTGATAGGCAGTTTTGAGAATATCCCATGCCTCCTTAGACTTTTTTGCTGCTGCAATCCTTAGGAAAATACTCTCATGTACATATTGAAAAAGATAGAAGAGGGCTTTGGAGTTCTTCTTCCTATTATATTTTAGCAAATCTCTTTCTATTGCTGTCAAAGCAGCCAATGCTGCTGCATCTGCTGGTTCTGGGTAGCCATTCTCAACTAGCTCCCATATGTCCTATGAGGCAAAAAGAGCTCTCATAGTGATAGCCCAAAATTCATGATTCTTCCCATTAAACTGTGGAAGTTGGGGATTTTTCAAACTAGTGCCTGCTGCTGCCATTGTGACTTTGTTTTTAAATAAACTGTCTCTCTGCTGAGAAATAAAATATGTCTCTAAAGCTCTTGAAACTTCTCTTTTACAGCTCTCTGGACTGTAATCTTAACATCAAACAATAAACTATGTTTTGAGAAATACATTGGACTTTTGCTGAGCCTTCACTCTGTTGGAGAACTGTTGCAACAAACTCCTTCCTTCAGCTTCTTTGACACCTTCAAAGAGCCTGAACTAGCTCTGATACCATGTTGGAATTTTCTAAGTAATTCCTTAACATAGAGAGAAAATAAAAATTCCTTTTTTACAACACAGAGATGCATAAAACAACAATTTCATTAATTATAAAATGTTGTTACAATATTATAGATCTTCCTCTGAATCTTCAATTCAGGATTACAAAAAAAAAATTTCACTTCTTGACTGCTGCAAACGTAGTGTTGCACATTCTCTGTTTCTCTATTTTTTCTTCCTTCAGGCTTTCAAAAATACAATACACAGCAACTGTCTCCACAATACAATGCTCTCACACTGTTCTTTTTAATGCTCATGGCATATTTATATATTGCATTACAAAATACATAAATATATTATAAATATCTCATATTTATAATATATATAACCACAGTTAAAAATATAAATAAATTGTGGTAAATAAAATTTAACCAACGTTAAAACTAAAACATATGCGGCAACTTAAAATTAAATTAAGACATTTAACTTTATCATAAAGTTTTAAAACTTAATTCCTTTCATGCTTTCCGGGGGCTACTTCAAAAAGCCTTCCCGTGAGTTCCCTCACCCCTCCGGAATTGCTTTGTTTGGTGGACAGGTGGGTCCTGTGAGGAGTGACGTCAGCTCTTCCGGGAGTTGCATTCCCTCTGCTGCTTTGAGCTTGTCTGCCCCCTCCGGAATGTTGCCGCCTCTGCAATAAATATGGTTGGTGGGTGTTTTAATGTAGGTGGTTGCTGAAAATAGGAACGGAGCTTGCACCGCCTTCATACTTATCCCACAGCTCTGCCACTTCACATCTGCCTTAACTCTATCATCTTTCAATCCCTTCATAATAACTTTGTCATTCTGTTGATTAATGCGAGCAGTTGGAATTAAATTCCAAAAATGGGGTTATTCATATTCTTTTATAGGAAGATGGCATTGTGGGGTTCTTGATACAAATGTTATTAAGGATTTGAAGCCATTGAACGACCCATTTGTAATTAAGGTTGCAGAGGTGGAAGAGAAGACAACTGGTGGTTTACTCCTCACTGAAATTGTTAAGGAGAAACCTTCTATAGGAACAATAATACAATAGGACCTAATTCTTATGATGAATAATCAAAAGAGGAATCCGATGTCAGTAGCTACGCAAAATACTGTTCTACACTCGAAATGTGCTAGTAATGAATTTAAAATTGGTGGTGGAACTGAATACTGTCCATTAGTCTCTATATAACCATCCACTAAATGCATTTTCCTCCAATTGAAATTTTTTCCTTATTCTATTGAGTAGGACTTCTGCATATTTTCCCTCCTCATCAGATCTGTTGCCATTGTCACCCATGGAGTACATAGTGAGTTCCTTTATCTGTTGTTTTTATTTTCATCTTGTTTTTCTTTTCATTTTAATTGTAGTAATTACTTCATTTTTGTAACAGACATTGGCTTCATGCGAGGGTTAAGTTACTTCATGTTTGAAACAATCATTGGCTTCATATTATAGGGGTTAAATTATACAATGGAGTGATCATACTTTATTTGTTCAAGGGCCTTTCAGATGTGCTAGGGGCTTCCCGTGGAGGTCTTTGCCTTCTCAGTTTCTTCCATTGATAATAGATAAGGTACCCACTGCACAAAGTGCTTGAAAACATTAGAATCTCATTGCACAATGTTTAATATATGATTGTAACATATTTTTTCCTTTATGGCTTGATCTAACCCAGATAGATCCATTTAAGCACGGATCTAACATGAGTTTAGAGGGATCATTTTTTTTGTTGTTGTTTAGAGTGTAAAAAACAATGTGTAATTTTTTACTATTTAAATTATTCATAATTCACATTGGATGTTTGTAAAATTATATTATTTAAGATAGACATCAAAAATATCAACAACTGACCTAATGGTTTTGTTAATATATTTTTAATTATTTATTTATATGGTTATTTAAATTGTTTTTTTGTTTTTCCCACATGAGCGAAAACTATTTTTATTATTTTTTTGAAGACATTACATACCTACACATGTCCCTCATACTCATTGTAAAATAAGCCTCTCCTTTTATGCTTGAGAATGATATAAAATGAAATAAAAAATTGAAAATTGAGTGTATCTTTGTTAGCACCACCGTCATTGATGAGCTACAGGAAAGTCTCAAATGTTGATAAAATATATTTCTCCAGCTGCCACAACTAGTGTGAATCCACCAGGAATGATGGATAGTGAGGATTTTTTCCCAATATACCTCATCTCCATCATGTTCATAAGTTTCACTAATATTCTATGCATGATTTGAGTCACTTACATCAGCTCCTGATAATGGATCATCATCGAAATATTTGTAATACAGGGAGAAATATTCTGGTGGAATTTGTTGAACGCCTTCTTGAGTACCTTCCTTCACTTGTTCCATGTAAGTACCTTCATTAACAAGTATCTTGTTTCTTTTAATTGAAATTTAAATAGTATTTAAGGTGATTTGAATCAGATCGTAGAACTTCATGGAGGTGCCATGTTGCCCCCATTTTCCCTAGAAACCATTGTTCACAGTACCTTTTTTTTCCAGACTTAAAATTCTTCCAATTATGTACTGGTTATGGGAGTTTTTTTCATAGTTTTTTTTTTCATCCATAAAGCCCCAAAATATACATACGCTCTACCACTTTAAGATTTTATTTTTGGAAATTTAAACAACACGCTAAAGTCTTGATCTGTATCCAACATTTTTTGGCCTTCTCTGTTAGGTCCCTATATTACTAGTATAGTCCCTTATTGTTGTTAGTATAACCCCCTTATTGTTATTATTGTACCCCTGTAACCCCCATATTGTTACTATTGTGCCCTTAAATTATTATTTCTAGGTCGGCTAGGATTACATTGTGGCCCCATGGACTCCTATATATAGAAAGCAGGTTCTGTAATTTAAATCATCCAAGAATTGTTCATTTATGTAATGTATTGGAGGTTGCCCCCTTGAAGTGGCTTATTTCTAAGGCGTTGATATCTATTTTCTTCTATTTTTGGAGCTAGTTTCAGAACATTTGGTATCAGAGGTTTGGATTCTAGGGTTTCGCTGCTCCAAACAGGTCATCATGGCATTTTCGCTATAAAAAATTTTCTACGATGGTTCCGAAGCTGAAATGTTTAGGGTACGAAGCTAAAATCCTAAGGAACATCGTCGCAAAATTTCAAAGCTTTGTACAAAATATTTTCAGAGATATTATCTGTGGAAGGTAGGGATTTTTGCAGGCTCCTGAATTTCACTTAAAAAGGTCATTGCGGAATTTTAGCTATAACTTGTTTTCTACAAAGGTTCAGAAGCTGAAATTTTTATAGCGTGAAGCTGAGATCCTGAGGAACATTGTCAAAAAATTTTAGAGCTTGGTTCGCAATATTTTCGGAGATATGATCTGTGGAAGATAGGTATTTTTCAGGCTCCCTAATTTCATCTCAAAGAGGTGATCGTGGAAAAATCTTCATAACTCTCTCTCTGAGCATCGGATTGGAATTCTGTAAAAAGTGATTGGAAGTACATGGACTGTAGTTTCCTGTCTATAAATTTCAGAGCCAAAGGATCAAATAGTGAGACGTGGCAAGTCGTACAAGTTTGCTCTACTGAACCAATCCATAATTAGGTCATTATGGGACATTGGACATAACTTTGACTTGAAGAATCCAAATCAAGTCAGACCTATGGCATTTGAAAGAAGCTTCAGAGAACTACTACAGGGCCAAATTTAAGATATTGAGGATCTGCAATTATAGAGATAATTCAATTTCAATATACAGCTCTGCAAAAGCAAGTAAAAGGTGTGTATTTTTTTCTCGAATTGCATAAGTCTTGTTTGAAGAATCAAGTTGAATTGATTCCAAGGGCATATTGTAGAATAGCTATCAGTATTGGTTTCTAAAATGGCCCCTAAAAATAATTCAACACCCATTAAGCCTTTAGAAGGCTCTACTATGAATCATGAAGATGAAGAATGGCAACATGACATATCAAAATTACAAGAGCAAGTGCAAAACATTTCGCTCTCGCAAAGAGCAACAAAAAATGACATGGAATTTTTGAAGAAAGGTGTGGAACTAAGATGGATGGTCTGAAGAAAGGCGTGGAATCTAAGATAGATGGCATGAAAGCTAGCATGGAATCTAAGATGGATGAAATGGAAGCTAGATCGATGAAAAAATGGAAAACATGAAGAATGATCTAAAAGCAGACATGGAAGGTTTGACAAAGTTGATACAAGAAATGTTTCGTAATGGTGAAAATATAGTAGAGGAAACTCATGATGAAAATAAAATAAATGTTATTCACGATTTCATAAACTCTAATGTTGGTGGGAAGAACCACCATATTCCAAAAATGGATATGAGGAAGTTTGATGGAAAGGATCCTGTAACATGGATACTATAGATGGAGCAATATTTTGATCTCCATAATGTGCAAAACACACAAAAGGTACACATTGCAACTTTACATTTAGAACAAAATACATTTGTATGATATCGATGGCTTTGCTCCCATAAAAAAATTGTCACTTGGTCAATTTTTACGGAGGAAATGATAGCACATTATGAGGATACAAAGAGCAACACCTTCTTTATCCAATTGATAAATCTCAAACAAAAGGGTTTAGTGGGGGAGTACATTGAGGACTTCCAAAAATTGAATATAAGGGTAACTAATATTCTATAGGAACACAAGATTGATCTCTTCATAGGTAATTTAAAGGATAACATCCAACATGAAGTTCACGTTTTGGAACCTGATTCATTGGAGAAGGCATTCAGGTTGGCAAGAAAAATTGAATGTAAAATTATGGCGACAAGGAAGCCTACCACTCACTTCTATAAAGAGGGAAGTGTTGCTACTCCTAGATTTCCACAACCTACATGGTTGACACCACAACAATTGGAAGAAAAAAGAGCAAAAGGGCTTTGCTACAGTTGTGATAGAAAATACACTAAAGGTCATAAGTGTGCTGAGAAGAAATTATTTTACATAGATTGTGAAGAGGAAGAAGAAAATGAACAAGAAGAGGATATACACCAGGAACCAACCCTAAAAGAGGAAGAAATGAATCCGACCATATCGTGTAATGCACTGGCAGGAATTACCACTCCTCAAACTCTCAAGATACAAGGTCAAATCAAGAAGAAAAAGGTAATAGTGTTGATTGATTCAGGTAGCACCCATAATTTTATTCATTGTAAGGTAGCCAAGGAATTAAATTGTTTCCTATACCCAGCACCAGAATGTCAAGTGATGGTTGCAAATGGAGGGACTATAAATTGCTCTGGAAAATGCCATAATATCAAGCTAACCATGGGGGAATATGTATTGAATAGTCCAATGCTTTCCATTCCTATGGGAGGTGCTGATGTGGTACTAGGAGTACAATGGTTACAATCTTTGGGGATGGTAGCCTTTAATTTTCAAGAACTTTTCTTGAAATTTTTTTCAGAAGGAAGGGAATTCGAATTATGGGGTATTGCATGGAAGCCGGGAAAGATAATAAGCTCTAATGTCATGACAAAGCTTCTAAAGAAAGAACAATGAGACGTTATTTCACAATTATGCTCACTAGAAGTTCCAACATCAAAATCATCTATTTCTGCAGATCTCCAAAAAGTCTTGGAAAATCATTCCAAGGTGTTTGAAACTCCCAAAGGACTCCCACCTATTCGTGATCATGATCATGCTATTCATTTGATTCCAGGAAGTGTTCCTCCAAAAATTAGGCCTTATAGATATCCTTATGTCCAAAAGAGTGAAATTGAACATATGATTGAAAAAATGTTAGAGGCGGGTATAATTCAACCTAGTCAAAGTTCTTTCTCTACTCCTGTAGTATTGGTACACAAGAAGGATGGATCGTGGCACATGTGTCCGGATTATAGGGAGCTCAATAAGCTCACCATTAAAGATAAATTTCCCATTCCTGTGATTGATGAATTATTGGATGAATTACATGGAGTAATTTATTTTACCAAGTTGGATCTTCGTTCAAGATATCATCAAATTAGAATGAAGACTGAAGATATTCCGAAAACATAATTTCGAACTCATGAGGGTCATTATGAATTTTTGGTCATGCCTTTTGGCATTACCAATGCACCTTCTACATTTCAAGGTTGATGAATTCCATCTTCAAACCCTTCCTTAGAAACTTTGTGATAGTATTTTTTGATGATATACTAATCTACAGCAGATCATGGAAGGATCATGTTCAACATGTTGACAAGGTGCTCAAGCTATTGCAGGAGAAACAATTATATGCAAAAACATCCAAATGTTTCTTTGGAGTACAAGAGGTGGAATATCTAGGTCATATTGTATCTCACGAGGGTGTTAAGGTAGACCCTAACAAAATTAAAGCTATTAAGGAATGGAAAGTCCCCACAACCATAAAGAAGTTGCGAGGATTTCTCGAGTTAACAGGGTATTATCGCAAGTTTGTTAAGAATTATGGGAGAATAGCAGCACCTCTAACAACATTATTGAAGAAAGATGCATTTTCATGGACTCCTCAAGCAACTAAGGCCTTTGAACGTCTTAAAGAGGCAATGTGCCTAGCACCGGTCTTAGCTACACCAGACTTCACAAAAACCTTTATTGTGGAATGTGATGCCTCAGGAAATGGAATTGGTGCATTTTTAATGTAGGAAGGAAGACCCATTGCTTTTGAAAGTCGTCCAATCAAAGGAAAGTATTTACAGAAGCCTATTTATGAGAAGGAAATGTTAGCAATACTGCATGCACTAAAGAAATGGAGAACTTACCTAATGGGAAGACACTTCAAGGTAAAAACTGATCATGATAGTCTGAAACACTTTTTGGAACAAAGACTATCTTCAGAAGAGCAGCAAAAATGGGTCACAAAGATGTTGGGTTATGACTTTGAAATAATCTACAAAAAAGGTAAGCTAAATGTTGTTGCAGATGCACTCTCAAGAAAGAATGAAGAGGTGGAAGCATTGCTTTGTGCCATTTCTATTATCCAACCAAATTGGATAACCGAAGAAAGAGATGAATGGAAGAAGGACGAAGAAGTGTGGACACTCATTCAAAAGTTGCAGCAAGATCCTAGTACATCTGATACATTTAGTTGGAAAAATGATTCCTTATGGTACAAAGATCGTTTATATCTTTGTAAAAATTCCCAACTAAAAAAAAAATTCTTTTGGAATTGCACACTTCTCCTTTAGGAGGACACTCGGGAATTTTAAAAAATTACCACAGGGTAAAGAAATATTTTTTTTGGGATGGACTTAAATCTGATATTCAAAAGTTTGTGGCGAAATGTTTGTTTTTCCAGCAGAATAAAATTGACACAATTAAGACCTCGGGTCTTCTAAAACCTTTATCCATTCCGAGTCAACGTTGGGAGGAGATTTCAATGGATTTTATCACAGGTTTACCTAAGTCCGAAGGAAAGAGTGTCATCATGGTGGTAGTTGATAGACTTACCAAGTATGCACACTTTTGTGCATTATATAATCTATTTAAAGTAGGTACAGTTGCTACTACATTTATGGACACAATTCAAAAGCTAAATGGAAACCCAAGGGTTATTGTGAGTGACAGAGATCCCATTTTTATTGGAAATTTTTGGATGGATTTATTTTCTTGTTTGGGTACTCAATTAGCTCATAGCTCATCTTATCATCCTCAATCTGATGGTCAAACTGAGATAGTAAATAAATGTTTTGAAGGATATCTTTGTTGTTTTGTATCTGATAAAAAAACACAATGGGTTAAGTGGTTACCTCTCGCAGAATGGTGGTATAACGCTTCCTTCCATACTGCAGCAAAAATGACCCAATTTATGGCACTTTATGCATATCATCCACCATCCATCACATCATATTTAACAGAAAATTCAAAGGTTCAAGCAGTGGAAAATAACATCGAGCATCAACAATAAGTTCTCCAACTCTTAAAGGATAACCTGAATTTGGCACAAAATCGGATGAAACAACAAGAAGATCAACATCGCAGCGAGAGAAGTTTTGATGTAGGAGAGTGGGTATTTTTATGGCTACAACCATACAAACAAATGTCCCTCAAGCAAACTAATAAGGATAATAAATTATCGCCAAAGTACTATGGTGGTTACAAGGTGTTGCAAAAGATTGGTACTATGGCATACGAATTGGAGCTTCCTGCTTCTTCACGAGTGCATCCAATTTTCCATGTTTCATGCTTAAAGAAGGTTATAGGTGAAAATCTTCCAGTTCAAACAATATTGCCAGAACTTCATGAGGAAGGAAAAATCATATTGGAACCTGAAGCGGTCACAAAAATAATAACTCAACAGCTACAAAATCAATCAATTTCAGAGTATCTCATCAAGTGGAAGAACTTACCCACTGAAGATTCTACATGGGAGGATGAAAATTTTATACAGAAGCACCTAGAGCTACTCAAGCGTTGAGGACAACACTTTTTTGAAGGAGAGGGGAATTTTAGGTCCCCATATTACTAGTATAGTCCCTTATTGTTGTTAGCGTAACCCCCTTATTGTTATTATTGTACCCCTGTAACCCCCATATTGTTATTATTGTGCCCTTAAATTATTATTGTTAGGTCGGCTAGGATTACATTGTGGCCCCACTAGGTTTACATTGTGGCCCCATGGACTCCTATATATAGAAAGGAGGTTTTGTAATTTGAATCATCCAAGAATTGTTCATTTATGTAATGTATTGGAGGTTGCCCCCTCGAAGTGGCTTATTTCTAAGGCATTGATATCTCTTTTATTCTATTTTTGGAGCTGGTTTCACAACATTCTCGAACTGCAAAGATCTCAATATCAAGGGCTCTTTCATGCACATTCGTCATGGTAGTCTCAAAAGAAATGAAACTGCATGGACCAACTTCAAATTCCTAATGTAGCCTAAATTTTTCATTACCACTATATCTTTTTCCTCCATACTAGGGAATTTTGACTGTCAACAAAACTTTGATCTATTAGATTATTGCATTCTTCACTGGTTATATCAAGCATTGTAATTTCTTTTCAGTGCAAATCCTTGCTTTCTTTGGATCCTAACATAAAGTATTGAGCAATGTCATCTCCTTCAACTTCATTTTAGGTAACACGGAAATATCAAAAGTTGGTTTAATAGTTTTTTCCTGATTGTCTGCATAGTATAATGTATGAACTTTCATGATTCTACAATGCTTTTCCAAGTCATAATTATAGAGACAACCATCTATTTCTTCATCTCCAAGTTCTAAATTATGTGTTGATCTTTATGAGATCTTGATGAACATGTGTTTGAGGGTTTGTAAATTGCAAGTGTTACAATAGAGTTTTAGAGAGATTTTATGTTAATTTTCAAACACACAAAGCATGAAAATAAACTCTGAAATATGAAGAAACAATAGACAAATACACCATAAAAATAACCACAACACAACAAATGATGAAGGAATTCATCCCTCCTAGGCTACATCTCCTTGGTCCAGCTTCCAATGGCTTGACCCTCTTTCATATTGCTTAAAATGGTAATTACATAAAATTACAATGCTCAAATGACTTCAAAACTTGTTCCATCAGCTTTAGAAGACCCAAAAATTCCTTTCTATCCTCTTTCTGATCCGAAATTGGTCAAAACTGAAGAAGTTATGAGCCTCCCTAGTTTTTCTGCTAACAGCGCCACAATTCCCCAAAATCTGGAATCATCCTACATTTTCGCCTTGATTTCGGCTAAATGAGTGACATTTTCACGCAATTTCGAGCGAAATTGTCGGACACTTAATTTTCCCAATAACACCATAAATCTTCATTTTAAACCATAATGTATTGGCGCCATATTATTATTTTTAAATTAAAAAATCAGACAGTTATGATTACCGTCAGCGGTTAGAGGTCGATGAGGTCACATGGGTGTGGTTATGGTTACGGTGTGGGCCTCCTTCTCCACCTTTGATTCTGTGTTGTGGGTTATATGCATAACATATGTGTGGGGGGGGGGGGGGCTAAACCCTATCCCCTTCCTGCAAACTCTGCCAAAATATAGTTTAAATCAAGATTCATGGCTATGGTTTAATAAGGCCAACATGGCTCAACGGTTGTGCAGTGCACTATTTGATGCGAGGTCACCATGTTGAATCCTACGCATTGTTAATCTTGGACCTTAACCAATTTTGGTGGCCCTCGAGCTTCCACATAGCGGCCTCGAGTTGGGCCACGTGGCAACCTATGGTTGGTCACCAACCATCCAATAAAAACACGCCATCTAGCACCAATGAAAATTAGACAAGTGGCAAGGCCTAATTGGCCCAACGAACCAAGTCAACTTTGACTAGCCAACCATGCCTAGTCAGTTGTATGGACTGTTGATTGTGCAGCTTGCACAATTTTTCCAAATTTTTACCTGTCTGCGAAAATGAACAAAACGCGTTTCCGGGGACATATGGTGTCGATTTTCCATGAATCGAGTTACATCAGATTCAAAACGATGAGGTCTACACGGTCATTTGCAAGTGTTACAATTGAGTTTTTGTGAGATTTTATGTTAATTTTTAAACACATAATACAAGAAAATAAAATTTGAAATATGCAAAACCAATAAACAAGTACACCATAAAAACAATAACAACACAACAAATGATTAAGAAGTTCACCCCTCTTGGGCTACCTCTCCTTGGTCCAACTTCCAATGGCTTGACCCTCTTTAATTATGCTCAAAATTACAATTACATACATTTATAGTGCTCAAATGACTTCAAAGCTTGTTCCATCAGCTTCAGAATACCCAAAAATGGTTGTCTAGATCCAAATTTGGTCAAAATATGAGGAAGTTATGAGCCTCCCTAATTTTTCTGCTAGATGCACCACAAATCCCCCAAAATCCGGATCTGTCCTACAAGTTCGCGTTGATTTTGGCTAACCAAGCGACATTTTTGCACAATTTCGAGCGAAATTATCAGACACTTAATTTTCCCAATAACGCCATAAATTTGCATTTTAAACGTTAATGTATTGATGCCATATTATTATTTTTAAATAAAAAAATCAGATGGTTATGATAATAGATGGCAGTTAGAGGTCGGTGAGGTCACATGGGAGCGGTTACAGTTACGGTAGTGGGCCTCTGCCTCCACCTCCAATTCTGTGTCGTGGGTTATATGCATAACATATGTGGGGGGGGGGAGAAGGCGATGGGGTGGGGTTTAAAAGCTTCCAATGGTCCAACTTCCAATGGGCTAACCCCTAGCCCCTTCCCCCAAACTCCGCCAACATATGGTTTAAATAAAGATTCATGGTTATGGTTTAATAAGGAATATCGTGGCCCAACAGTTGGGTGATGTGTTGTTTGATGCGAGGTCACCATGTTGAATTTTGTATGAGATATTAATGTAAATGTGGTTGAGGGTTTATAAATTACAAGTGTTACAATTTAGTTTTTGTGAAGTTTTATGTTAATTTTTAAACACATAAAACATGAAAATAAACTCTGAAATATGTAGAAACAATAGAAAAATACACCATAAAAATAACCACAACACAGCAAATGATGAAGGAGTTAACCCCTCCTGGGCTACGTCTCCTTGGTTCAGTTTCCAATGGCTTGAACCTCTTTCGTTATGCTCAAAATGGTGATTACATACATTACAATGCTCAAATGGCTTAAAAACCTATTCCATCAGCTTCAGAAGGCCCAAAAATTCTTGTCTAGCCTCTTTCTGATCTGGAATTGGTCAAAACTTGAAGAAGTTATGAGCCTCCCTAGTTTTCTATGAACCACACCACAAATTCCCCAAAATCTGGACCCGTCCTATAATTTTCACCTCGATTTCGGCTAACCAACTGACCTTTTCGCGCAATTTCGGGCAAAATTATCGAACACTTAATTTTCACAATAATGTCATAAATTGGCATTTTAAACCATAATGTATTGGTGCTATATTATTTTTTTTAATTAAAAAATCGGACGGTTATGATAGCCATTGGCGGTTAGAGGTCGGTGAGGTCACATGGGAGCAATTATGGTTATAGTTAAGGTATAGGCATTTGCCTCTGCCTCTAGTTCCATGCTATGGGTTATATGCATAACATATGGGGGAGGTTGGGGCTAAGCCCTTGCCCCTTCCCCCAAAATCCGTTGACATAGAGTTTAAATAAAGATTCACGACTATGGTTTAATAAGGAATACCATGGACCAAGGTTTGGGGCGGTGCGCTGTTTGATGTGAGGTCACCATGATCCGGATTTTATGCAGGAACGCAACAGAATACAGATATAACCATAGATACAGAGATGCAGTGGAAATAATGCTTCATTTTATTAATAAAAGAATGACTGCAATAAGCTTACAAACATAATGGAAATAAGCTAGGCGCTCGGTAGCGCATTCCAGAAGAGATGTAGCGTACGCAGCTCGAACTCGTGTTACATTGAGGCTCGCAGGCCTATTACAGACATAATGGAAATAGATGAGCTAGGGTACTGGCAGCGTATCCCTAAGAAGAGATGTGGCGGCTACCAGCCCCTGAACTGTGTTACAATGCAGACATGATGGAGATGCGGCGAGCTAGGGAACTGGTAGCGCTTATCTCTGAGAAGAGATGTATCGGCTCCCAGCCCCCTCAACTATCTTACAATGAGGCTCGAGGGCCTATTTATTGTTGAGAAACAATGTAGAATCCGAAACGTCCAAAACCCTAACCGCAGGAGATGAAGCGCCAAAACTGTGGGCGCCCGTTTGGGTAAATTGGTGGTTCAACTTCCCGGGGGCGTAACTTTGGCATCCGATCTCCGTTTGACGCGCACAATAGCTCGTTAGAAAGATCTATCCGAGGACTATAGTTTTTGGGATGAATTTGATCGGCAAATTCGCTGGCGCTTTCATACCCAAAAAACGTCGTTTAGGGCCTCAAAACGGCTCCGGAAGTTCAGGACCCGAAAAACTGCTAAAAATAGTAAGTTGTGCCGAAACTTACAAACTGAAATAACTGCTGGTGGGGGTTCAAATGGACTTGATGGGTGGCCACCAATATCCACCTAGATTATTAATGCCCCAAAACGGCTCCGGGTGTGCAGGACCCGAAAACCTGTTATAAATAGTAAGCTGTGCTGAAGCTGAAAAACTGAAAGAATTGATGCTGTGGGTCCAAATGGAATAGGTGGGAGGCCACCGATATCCACCTGGATCATTCCTCCCTCCTTAGGAAGCAATGGTCTCCATTGCGTTAAGTTCCTCCATGGGGGGGGGAATTTTGTTGAACTTGGTGTTGGATTTAGATGTGCCACCGGTGGGCAGCCATTGAAGGATCTGAAAAAATAAAAATAAAAAAAAATTTCCATCATCGCATTCCTCTGTTTCTCGAGGGCATCCTCGAGCAAGATTTTGATAGGATCTCCTGCTCCCTCGTCTTTCTTTCCTTCCGCCATGGGGGGTCGTCGGGGTTGCGAGGTTGAACTCCTTATACCCTGGCCGCGTTGGGGACATGAAGAGAAAAACAGAGAAAGAGCAGACCCCCTCTGATACCACTGATCCGGATTTTATACAGGAACGCAACAGAATACAGATATAACCATAGATACAGAGATGCAGCGGAAATAATGCTTCATTTTATTAATAAAAGAATGACTGCAATAAGCTTACAAACATAATGGAAACAAGCTAGGGCACTGGTAGCGTATCTCTGAGAAGAGATGTAGCGTACGTAGGCCTCTGAACTGTGTTACATTGAGGCTCGCAGGCCTATTACAGACATAATGGAAATAGATGAGCTAGGGTACTGGCAGCGTATCCCTGAGAAGAGATGTGGCGGCTACCAACCCCTGAACTGTGTTACAATGCAGACATGATGGAGATGCGGCGAGCTAGGGCACTGGTAGCGCTTATCCCTGAGAAGAGATGTATCGGCTCCCAGCCCCCTGAACTGTCTTACAATGAGGCTCGAGGGCCTATTTATTGTTGAGAAACAATGTAGAATCCGAAACGTCCAAAACCCTAACCGCAGGAGATGAAGCGCCAAAACTGTGGGCGCCCGTTTGGGTAAATTGGTGGTTCAACTTCCCGGGGGCGTAACTTTGGCATCTGATCTTCGTTTGACGTGCACAATAGCTCGTTAGAAAGATCTATCCGAGGAGTACAATTTTTGAACGAGCAACATCGGTCCATGGACCCATGTTGCTCTCCGTTTTCCCAAAAAACGTCGTTTAGGGCCTCAAAACGGCTCCGGAAGTTTAAGACCCGAAAAACTGCTAAAAATAGTAAGTTGTGCCGAAACTTACAAACTGAAATAACTGATGGTGGGGGTTCAAATGGATTCGATGGGTGGCCACCAATATCCACCTGGATTATTAATGCCCCAAAATGGCTCCGAGTGTGCAGGACCCGAAAACCTGCTATAAATAGTAAGTTGTGCTGAAGCTGAAAAACTGAAAGAATTGATGCTGCGGGTCCAAATGGAATAGGTGGGAGGCCACCGATATCCAGTTGGATCACACCATGTTGAATCCTTCGGAGTGTCAATATTGGACGTTAACCAATTTTGGTGGCCCTCGCGCTGCCACGTGGCAGCCTCCGGTTGGGGCACGTGGGAGCCTCCGGTTGGCCACCAGCCATCTAATAAAAAAACGCCATCCAACACCAACGAAAATCAGACAAGTGGTGAGGCATGATTGGCCCAATGACCACAATCAACCTTGACCAGTGAACCATGCCCAGTAAGTTGTACAGACTGCTGATCGGGCAACCTGCACAATTTTGCTGAATGTTTACTTGTTTCGGAAATGATCAGGACACATTTCCGGGAGCATATGGTGTCAGTTTTCTGCGAAGCGAGTTGCACCAAATTCAGAACTACGAGAACTACATGGAAATTTGGGTTCCACACCATTCCGAAAACTTTCATTTTTGAGCACCTGATCACTCCTCTTCACTAGAAGATTTTGGACCCCAAAATATCACTTTCAATTGTTCAGTAGATGAGGGTACAGTTCCCTCACCTTTCCAAACTCGATCCATTTGGATTTTCTTGGATTTGTTCCTTTTATCCCCACACAAAGGTACTCCACATTCCCTCACTTTGAAGACCGTGTTCTTCTATCAAGAATGGTGTCTTGCTGTAGTTCATCAAGATATGTAGGAGAAAATTATTCAATGGAAGAAATCTGAAAATTTTCTCCTTGATCTTCAATAAAAGGTGGCTCATACAACCTTAAGTTATCAACATTAACAAAAACATAAATTTTCATATATGAAGGCAAATCCAACCTGAAGGCATTATCACCAATGTTTTCTAAAATTCTAAATGGACAACATCGAATTGGTTTCAGTTTTTTACCTTCTCCTTAAAGCCTTTCTTTACTAATGTGAAGCCAAACTTCATCGCCGACTTGGAATTTGTGATCTACACGATGCTTATCGTGCCTTGTTTTTTGTTTCATTGATGATAGTTGTAAACTCTAATCTTTGACATTAGAGGATAAAAATATTTTTCTTTAAGAGTTAGACTTGTACTTGCACTCCCATTATGAAATGTTTCTGATGTACATAGAAGTCCCTTTGACCTATTTACGATCATTTGTTGGACACTAATATGATTATCCTATCTTATAAATCTCCATTTTGATCCTTTGAACCAAGGTTTTTTACCATATATGGGGGGAGTTCCACATTTTTGATAGCTTCCTTTTCCTCCTTGCTCTGGACCCCTTGGTAGTTAGAGTTTTACTTTCTTCTCCCATTAAGTTTTAGAAGATTTTAGCGATACAAATTTTTTAGAATCTTCTCTTCAAACACCACCTACTGGAATCATTTTGGGATGATCTTCCATAAAATAACTAAATTGCTACTAGATTTTGTAGCCGAAGGAGATATTTCTGTAGTATAGTAGTTTGGCCCATCGAGACTCATCAATATTCAAAACAACTACAACCATCAAACCAAGTTCATTACAAAATCTACCACAAGTTAAACACCGTTCCATTTCAGTTTTGTTTTCCAAGCAAAGATATATTCCCAAAACGTTAATTAGTTTTTCGATAAGCCCTTCCTCCTAGGAGCGTTGACTCAAAATATGTGGTGCAAAAGGTCACAATTGCTGGATTAGGTTCAAAGAATATGGGTTTGAATATGAGTTCATGTCTTCCCCTATATTAACACACCCTCTCTATTTCTATTTTTTTGGTTCTCAAAATAAACTAGAAAAAATACATTGATGAAAAGTTCATATGAAAATCCATGGTGAAGTGATCATTCATGCATTTTTCCAATGCAGTTGATTTTATATGTTTGTGGATCTTCCTGTATCCTTCAACCACTAGTAAAACTCCATCACCTCAATGACACAATATATACATCATCAAAGCATCAAATGCACATAACTGTTTAAATCTGCGCAAAATATCTTAGTGGATATGGCATGTTTTATTGGACGGAAAGGTAAATTTTTGTTAATGTTTTATTTTTTTAATTGGATGTAGTAGTAGTGGTATTTTAGTGTATACAAATATAAAATTCCATTATTTAGGTAAGCAAAAAATTACTATTTGTAGTTGTAAATTCAAAAATAGTTAAATCAATATGTAAGGGTAAACAAATAATTATGTGATGTTTTCATCTCATGGTTGGTTTGGAGTCTCGATGGACATGGAGATGGAGGAGCTATTTATTATTGAAGCTTTACCTTTGACCATTAGCTAACATCCTTGCACACTTACCTTGGTTGTAATCATATAGCATAGTTGAAAGATTTAAATTTGTATCACATTATGTATTACAAATTACTTTTTTTCAATACTATTTTGTTGGGTAATCTTATTGAAGTTGATGAAATACATAATAGACAAGATTTCCCGGAGTGTGGTGCTCTTCTCACTCTACCAATTTTCTATCTTGTGGGTAAAAGTATTTTACTGAATATCCTTTTTTCACTTTGTTGGAATGACACTTTGGTTTTTTAGTGCTTCTGTATGGCACGAAGAATCTGCGACTGCCTGTACTACTGTTTTTGGACTCTAGAACAACATAATTGTTAAAGTGATGATATACAATTTTAAAATTTGTTTATTAAATAAAAAATCATATCGGCAGTGTTGTTTAAAATAAATTATTTTTATAGCATCTCTTTCCTTCTCTGAAATATGTTTGATATCCTTTCTTGTCTACTATTGATTCTGTATGGTTGTCATAATAATAATCATGAAATTTTGTATCTATATATTTGTTTGGAGGAATTTTTTATATATATAATAATGAAATTCCTGCCAACGATTCTATCTTCAAAGATTCCCTTCATGAAAACCAGGCCACTCAATTCAAGGGCAACCTTTGTCACTCAAAAAATGCATGCACTAGTGATACAACTCATTGTCGTGGAATTATCACCATCATCTTCAGTTACCCAATCCTTGATTAGCGATGCTACTAATCAACATGCTCTAATTTCCTTCAAGAAAGTATTCATATATGATCCCTACAATATTTTAGGTATGAATATACAGACTCCTTTCAGATGCACACATAGTCTTCATGGTAAAATCCATATGCAACTAAGTTTTCAAGGGAAAATGCAGGTTGATATGTTGATAACATGGAGAAAGAGGAAGAAGATTTTTTTTATAATCAGTCATACCGAGAAGCCAATATATTCCAAGTTTGTTGTTTGAATCTTTAGTCTTGACTATGGTCAATTAATATTGTTTGAATCAAAACATGAGATGTATTCAGATTTCTCACAGATGTGGAGACGAGAATAAGTTAGCAGGATTCTCACCAACCTTGCAAGCAATCATATCTTATGTGGAAACATGTATATGGAAATTGTGACATATTTTCTACCTTGTTTTTTCTCATCCATATTTGTAATGTGTTAGAACTTGGGCAAACTGAATAATATTGATATCCTGACATTATTTCTCTTCATTATGTTTTTCCTAATTAACAAAGTGGGAGCAGTGCGATATTGGATCAAGCATGTAAGAAATATGTGTGTTATGTGGAAACATGTATATGGAAATTGTGACATATTTTCTACCTTGTTTTTTCTCATCCATATTTGTAATGTGTTATAACTTGGGCAAACTGAATAATATTGATATCCTGACATTGTTTCTCTTCATTATGTTTTTCCTAATTAACAAAATGGGAGTAGTGCGATATTGGAACAAGCATGTAAGAAATATGTGTGTATTTGAAAGCAAAAACACTATATATAAGAAATATGTGTGTATTTTAAAGAAAAACTATATATAGAGACAATATATTTTCTTTGGTTTTGGATGGCATCTGAATTTTGTTGATCCTTAGAGAAGATATTTTGTTGAATGTTTAGAAACATTTGGGAGCACATTTTTATTTTACCATTCAGAGTGGGTACATTTTATTTTAGGTAAGCACTATTTAAATTTATTTTATTTCAATAAGTAGCTCTTTTGAAAATGGTTGAGAAATGGTATAAAAATTACCTAACAATAATTTATTACTTTATTCTTAACATGAAGAAGGACAGGTGATTTTATTTGCCTTCAAGAAATGATTATCTTCCTAGAAAAAAACTAGTAACAGGGACTTTTCTGCAAATTTAGCTTGCTATGAAGTCGATGAGAATAGTTCATTACCTAAATTAGATTCACTCTATATAAAGATTCCTTAGCAAAAAAATCACCATCAATTTGGATACAAATTGCAACAATTGTCAGGATGCAAACAAGAGATGGATCCAACTCGAGCATAACCCATTCCTGCAACTTCCTCAAGTGGATAGCCCAAAACTTCTCGACAATGCTAACTCCTCTAGATTTTCTAGGAATAGACGTGAATACTCCATGGAAATTTTATCATAATCTACAAACATAGAGACGCTTTTACTACACTCAACATGTATAGGGCCTCATGATCATCAACAACAACTAGGTGCATTTTATGGTGATGAGCAGGTTTACACAGAATGGAAAATGTTAGATAAATTCTACTTGCATTAGCGTCTGTAAAATTATGAAATCCAGTAATGGAGGAGATAACTTTGTACATCACTAATAGATATATAATTGGCTTATATCATGTTGCTAGGACTCATTCCAATTTTCCTTTTCTTTTTTTTTATGTCATAGTCCCCTGTAAAACCTTGATCAAGACAACATTACCAATCAATTGTAGATTCAAACGCATATACATTCTTACAATTTTTTGTTATAAAGGAATCCAATTCCAATTATATGATGCGTATTGAAAATGTGGAGCTAACCACTAGATATGAATTTTATTTTTCACGATTTAATGTGATTCAAGCTTTTGGATTTATATGTTAGAGAGTAAACATTGTTGTAGGATGGAGAAATCTTGAGCATTTTTCTTTTGACTCATAATGTGTCATGAAATGAAGTTCCAATTGAGGATCTTGCATGTTCAAATTCAATGACATGAATGTATTTTCAGAAAATTTAAGTGTGTTGCCTTATTATTTTCAAGGTTGCTTTCTAGAATTACTAAGTTTTGGAAATTGTTTTTCAATCATATTTAAAATGACTTTGCTATTAGCTTTAAAAAAATGGAATTTGTTCTTTTATTTTTATTTTTCCATGAAGAACGAAGATTTAAGGTAATTAAAATCATTATTTGGGAACTTTGAATGTTGAAACCACCTTAAAATAACATTTAAAATGATTTGTTTATTTTTTTTAAATATTTTTTTCATATCGTCTCTAGAGAGACAATAGTTGAAATTATGGACATATAGTCTCTATAGATAAAATATGTTTTTAATCTCAGTTATTGTCTCTAAAGAGAAAAAAGTTAAATTGTCTCTAGAGACACAAATGAAATTGTCTCTAGAGAGACAAATGAAATTGTCTTTTAAGAGGCAATAATTCCTATGTGTCTTTATAGAGATAATAATAATATGTGTTCTATATTGTCTTTATAGAGACAAATTTTTAAGACACAAATTTGAGACACTCGCTTAAAGAGAATAGTTAAGACAATACATAATTTTTTTTTTCTGAAGTTAAGAAATCTACGTCAAAAAATGTCTTAAAACCCCCCTACATGTAGTTCCATAAGCCAGGTTAGGAGCACATAACACTTGCTATGAAAAACCTAGATATAATCGACAATAAAATAAACTTCAATTTTAGTCCATTCATCCCTAGTTGAGTAATTTTTTGGTTAAGTGGGGTTCTATTGAATTTTATTGGAATCCACAGTGAAAGCCAAGTTTTCTATGGATTAGTGTTTTACAATTTGATTTATTTTGGTTTGGGCATTTCTTGATGCCACACCACAAAGTTGTTAGGGTTAAATTTCCTTCAATCCAATCAAGTATAGGAGATTATAGTAAGGCCCTAGATACTTTGACATTTCTTGGTCAAAGTGTGGTCCCTCCCTAAAACTATTATGATTAACTCTAATCACCTTCACACCCTTGATAATACACATAATTCGAAGTATTTTGACATGTTGTACCACTGTTGTGATGAGAATAATCATACTTTGGAGAGGATTAACCAAATGTATGATGAAATACTATGTAAAGGACAAAGGATGAGATCTCAAGCTTACGATAGAAAAATAAAGACTTTTAAAATTCACTAAATAATAATCCCTGAGAACCCTATTCATCTAGAAACACTATCAACAAATCTGATTAATTTTTTTCTAATTTGAATCTTTTATTCTCCCTACACTCTAGGGGATTTGGGTTTATAGATGTAGCCCATCCCTAAGGTTGTCATTATGTATTGTAAATATTGTGTTATTATGGTTGTCTTTTGGTGTATCTACACCTATATAGTTAAAATCTTAGATGTCACAAATGTAACATTTTTTAATCCAATGGAAATTTCTAAAACTAACATGTAAGAAAGCAAGTCAATTGAAAGAGCTCAATTTTGATGCATCGGTTATGATCACATCACAAATTTTTATTAATATAAATTTTCAATTCAAATTGATATATATATATATATATATATTCATTTTAATATTA
The DNA here is from genome assembly GCA_034641835.2 of Pinus albicaulis. Taxonomy (NCBI): domain Eukaryota; kingdom Viridiplantae; phylum Streptophyta; class Pinopsida; order Pinales; family Pinaceae; genus Pinus; species Pinus albicaulis. The sequence continues at coordinate 358,092,519 of CM076573.1, read as the reverse complement.
GGAAAATTTCATCTATGGGGGTGAAACAGGGTGATCAGTCTATGGGGATGGGCTCCACGGCTGGCTGGATGGGGATGAGGGAAGACTTAGGTATTTCAGTTCAAAACCTACATGAAGCTAAAAACTTTAGGAAAAGGTGTGGAATCCATTCGTAAGAAGATCTCACCCTACCGTAGTCTTCAGTGTTAGCTAATATCCTGCCTTTGTTCGTTGACTATGAAATTTTTTATTATATCGACAACTAGAAGGTTCATGGAATGTTCCAAAGACTCTTCAATAGGTATAGTGGCTAATCTATTAGTTATTAGCCAAAGGAAACACATGGAGGAGGAAGAACGGGTCGACTATGAATTGGAAGAGGGAATTTTCCAGCAAATATGGAAGGAACCCCTATTAGCCTCTGAAGGAACTGGGAACTAGTAGGTCGAATCAGAGAAGGTTAATAAGGGGAAAAGAATTCATTGTGTCAAGAAGTCACGTTGAGCCCTATTATCCCTAATTTTGTGATCCAGATTTATGCAAGAACACAACAAAATATAGAAATAACCATAAACATAGAGATCTAGCGGAAATAATGCATCATTTCATTAATATCAAATAACATAAATATGCTTACAGACATCATGGAAATAAAATAGCTAATCTTTGAGCAGAGATGTGGTGGCTAAAGACCTATGAACTGTGTTACAATGAGGCTTGAGGGCCTATTTATTATGGAAAAACAATGGAGAACTCTAAACGTCCAAAAACCTAACCCTAGGAGATGAAGCGCCAAAAATATGGGCCTCGTTTGGGTAAATTGGTGTTTCAACTTCCCAGGGACGTAACTTCGGCATACTATATTCGTTTGACGCACATGATACATCGTTAGAAAGATCTATCCGAGGACTACAACTATTGCATGAGGTATGGCAACATCAGGTAGCAGTTCATCGGGTGTCAGATCAATGGAGTGCTTGTCCTAACAGTGTAGAGGAACCTCTGTGAGTGAGGAGAAAATTTCCTCGTATTCCTTCATGAATTTTTCCATTTGGTGCAGCCATGCAGGGAGCCCTGTTTCGAGGTTGTGAACACAATTTTCTTCTTTCCATGTGAGCGAGTTGTAAGGAAAATAAATTTCCTAGTTTGGGAAACAATCTTACTGTGTTGTTTTGCAGTAGTCAAAGAGATGACAGGAGGCGGTACTACCTCCAGTATCCTGTATAAGTTATTTCCCAAAGTACTAAAAAAAGCACGAGGCCTAGACTCATACACAGCATATCGCCTCCACAAGTATGGTTGGCCCAATAATACATCGACCACATCAAGAGGAAATATCACACAATACCTCATCCATGAATGGCTTGATACTGTATGAAAGGCGGCACTGCTAGCGGATGCAGAGATCTCTCCCTAGGTGGAGCCACCTGATGGTATATGGCTGCGGGTGTGCTATGGTCGGTAAGCTGAGATGCTTCACAACCTCTATTGAAATGAGGTTCTTTTGGCTTCTGCTATTGATAAGAAATTACAGCGGAGAACCCTTCACCCACATTTGCGAATGGAAGAGGCGCTCCCCCTCCTCTAGATCCTTTGGATCCTCCATCTGGATCTTGGTGGTGGAAACAATGGCACAGGGATCCACATCAATGATCTGCTTCCCTTTTTCATTTCCTTTGTCTGGTTTTGACTCAAGATCAGAAAATGCATCTGATTCGGGTGCCTTTAGTTCGGCCACCAATGACTGTTTGGCTCGACCCTCGTTTTTGCTGTGAGTGGGGTTGTTATGAAATTCACACCACTTCCCTATGTTCTTATTTATATTTATGGTGTTTTTCTAAGTGGCACCACTTTGGCCTTGCCCCTTGTTCTTCGGTTCAGGGGCACTCTTCTGATTCGCAGATCCAAAATCTCGCTTCTTCCGCTTAAATTCCTGCTTGATCTTGGCGACATAGCGATATGCCATGCCAAGCGATGTAATGTCGAGGAACTCCATTTCCTCCTGAATGTGTTTGTGTATATAGCTGCGGTACTTGACCACCAAATGTTTCTTACCCAACTTTGTGCGCAGGGTATGGAATAGATTTGTCAGTTCGTGCACATCTTGATCATTTTGTTGCCGCAGCATGGTCCATTGGATGTATGTTTCCTCATAGCTCCCCATGGGGTAATATTGTTCCTTGATGCTGTCTCGGAATGAATTCCAAGTGGGTGTGGCCGAGAACAGAGAGGGTTCCCCATCGTCCTCTTGCTCACGGTAGGTTTCCCACTAGTCTTTGACATGGGGGGCGGCTTTGAGGAGTGCAAAAATAATCTTTTCTCGGTCAGAGAAATCATGGACCGAGAAATACCCTTCCAAAAAATTCAGCCATCTATCTACGACATATGCATCTATTTGGCCTTCAAATACAGGAATATCAAAGTTTACCTACACCTTTAAGGGAGTGGCGCCTCCAAAGTGGTTGTTGGATGCAGATGCGTCGTAGGTGGGTAGTCATTGAAGGATCTGAGCAAAGTTATCCATCATCACGTTCCTTTGTTTATCAAGGGCCTCCTCGAGCAATATTTTGATAGGATCTCCTGCTCCCTCGTCTTTCTTTTCTTTCGCCATGGGAGGTCGTCAGGGTTTGCGAGGCTGATATTAGAAGGGTTCAACCAGATCAAGCCCTAATTCCTTATACCCTGATCGCGTTGGGGACATGCAAAGAAAAACAAGGAAAGAGCAGACCCCTCTAATACCACTGATCTGGATTTATGTAGGAACACAAAAAAATACAGAAATAACCATAAACATAGAGATGCAGTGGAAATAATGCATCATTTCATTAATATTAAATAACAAAAATATGCTTACAGACATAATGGAAATAAAATAGCTAGGGTGCTGGTAGCGAATATCTGAGAAGAGATGTGGTGGCTACAAACCTCTGAACTGTGTTACAATGAGGCTCGAGGGCCTATTTATTATGGAAAAACAATGGAGAACTCTAAACGTCCAAAAACCTAACCCTAGGAGATGAAGCGCCAAAAATATGGGCCTCGTTTGGGTAAATTGGTGTTTCAACTTCCCAAGGACGTAACTTCGGCATACTATATTCGTTTGACGCACATGATACATCATTAGAAAGATCTATCCGAGGAATACAACTATCACTAAAAATATGAATTTTGGAATGAAATCATATTGGCCGAACGAACGATGCCCAAAAATCGTCGTTTAGGGCATCAAAACGGCTCCGGAAATTCAAGACCCGAAAAAATGCTAAAAATAGTAAGTTGTTAAAAACTGAAAGAGACAATGGTGGGGCCCCAAGTGGAATAGGTGGGTGGCCACCAATATCCACCTGGATCATTTTGGGAGTACATGTCACCATGTATAAGGTGGAGGAAATGTCTAAAAAAATATGGGTATGATGGGCGAGGGGCCGAGAATTCAACATATCAACCCTAAAAGAATGGGAAGGAAAGGGAATCATGCCCAATATCAACATTCTTGGGGAGGTGGCTCTTCTAGCCAAAGGATGGATCCAACTAAGTTTTAAGGAAATAATTGATTCCTAAAGGGTTCAACAAAAGGTATGGAAGATTAAGTCAAATCCTATTTTGTTCAATTTCTTGTCAGAACTCTTTGATGCCAAATGGGAGACAATGAAAACAATATCAATTTGGGTGTGCCTTCAATGTATTCACCTAAATTATTGGGATGCTCTAATCCTCAATGACATTGGAAATTCCCATGAAACCTATTTGGAGCACGACTCTTCATATCTTTCGATGGGAAACATGGCACTATCGTCCATTCTAGTTAACATTGATCTTAGAGAAGGGTTACCAGAGGATATAGATATTGGATTACGTGTTAATCCCATTTAGGTGTATATGGTGTCACAAGCATGGTCATGTTGTCAAGGACTATTAGATTTTTCTTTTAAAGAAAGCATATATCTCCAATAATAAGAAAAAGTATCATGGAAATTCAGGAAAGGTCCTCGCACTCAACCTAGATGCATCGATTTCCCTAGAAAATAATATTGGATAGGAAGTTGTTGGTGAAGATAATCCAAGGATGCAGGAAGAGCATGTTGCTCCAATATCAAAGGTTGACTCTATGGAAGCAACCTATGCAGGAACTACACTATCTTCCCCTTGTCAATTTATTTCCCTTGTATCAAATGTATTCTTTGTTTCCCTATCATGCGATGTTACTCATGGGGTTTTGTTGGAGCTTGGGGCATCCCTACACCCTCCCCTATCTTCCTTAGATCCCATCCCCTCATCAACTTCCCCTACTTCACCTTTACACTCAAGCTACCATTTTCATGTTGATAGTAGTCTTGGAATCCTTGTCAAGGTTGCATCCCCTCCCTCCCATCTCCCCCTTCCTAGGATGCCCTCTCCTTCTTGGGCCATGTACCCTTGCCCATTTGTGATGAGTGATCACTCCTCCCCAACATCCTCTTCCTCACTGGACTGATCTAAGGTCTCAACAACTAAAGTTGTGGTGTATAATCTTTTCTCGAGGTCGATTCTAACCCATAACGAGAGAATGACATGGCGTCCTAGGAAGTTATCCATTTATATTTCTAAGGGTAGAGGCAGATGTAGGAAATCCCACCTGATTGAAGAAAAAAATAACTCTTGTGAAGATCTATTATCAGAGAAACAACTTTTTATACAAGGGGCCTTTAGATTGATTTCTATCACTAGAGGGGTTGCCCAATGAGTCTTATGTCCTTTAAATGTATGGATCTAACATGTTCCCCTAAATTTTTTTCTCTTGGTAGATTATTTAAAGCTATTCCTCTCGATGTGATATTCCTTTAAGAAACCTTTGGTGAAGGTGATGTAATAGTCAATTGTTTACAAACTCTCCTAAACGGTTGGAGATTCATGGCTTTCGATGCTAGTGAAAGATCTGGGGGTATTTTATTGGAATGGGGCGTTAGGAATATTCAAGTTTCTAGTTTCTCAGCATGGATTATTGTTTGGAAATTGAGGCCTTTTCATAGGATCTTGGCTCCTCATTCACCTTTTTAAATTTATATGGGCCTTACCTGAACTAGAAGGAGTTTTGAGATATAATTTTCAACAAATATTTAATTAAATCTTAGAGCCTTATCCTTGGCGGTGACTTGAAATTTTCCTTGGGAAAATTAAAATCCTGGGGTCATAGGGCTAAGCCAGACCCCTTGTTGAATCCTTTTTGAATAAAATTGAAGGAAGAAATATGGTGGATATGGAAACTATGAAATTGGCCCCAATTTAGTAGAATTATCATATAGGGATAGATAGAGTGGCCAAGAGAATTGATAACTTATTACTATCAAAGGCTCAAGTAGAATTAATCTCTCTAATTAAATAATTGATGGGGGCATGGGGTGATTTGGACCACTCCCCCATTTTTCTGGAAATCAGAGGGACCTCCCTGAAAGTGGCTAGTCCTTTCAATATGAAATCCTCCTAGTTAAAATATGAGGATTTTTAATCATTTAAACTCTCATAAGGAATATTTTGATCCTCATCTAGGATCTTCCGTGACCAACCAATTTGAGGTTAATATGAAGCTCATTAAATTGAAAACTAAATAATGGGTTAAAATGAAGAAGATGGTTGATGTCTATGAATTAACGGATATTGAAAAAATATCTTTAGGAATTTACTGATAAAGAAGGGGGAGGATTCATCTCTCCTAAATCAAAGGAGGCTCTTATGACTGTAGAAAAATAGGATAAAGTGATCTTAGAAGAATGAGAGGAGTGATGATTAAAAAATCAAAGCCATTTGGCTCGCTAGTGGAGATGAGAACACATAATTTTTCTAGGCCTATGCTAAGGGAAGGAAAATGCACAATACCATATGGATTCTTCAAGGCCCTGATGGCTTGGAAGTTTCGCACTTTGAAGGCCTAGCAACCCTATTCAAGACTCATTTTGAAAACCTCTTCTATGCCCCAGCTACACGAAAAATTTAGAAGTGATTAGAATATATTAGCTTTTCCCTAGGTTGGTCGAGGAAGATGAGAATAGGGCCATCATGGACAAATTTTCTAAAGATTAACTAAAAATTGATTTGCACAAATTTTCAGAAAGACAGAAGCCCCAATATTGCTTTCATCGCTTTTATCCCCAAGGTAGACCACCCATATTATATGGATAAGTTTCAACCTATCTTCCTATTCAATGCTATATATAAGGTCATATCAAAAATAATTGCCTTAAGAATCAAACCCATCCTCTCTAGATCTATTTCCAAAGAGAAATTTGCATTTTTGGAAGCGAGACATGCGTGAAGAAATTAGTGCAGCTCAAGAGGGCTTACATAGTTTAAAAATCATGAGTTTTTAAGGGGCTATTATCAAGATTTTCTTCTCTAAATCTTAGGATAAAGTCAACTCAATCTACCTAAGGCTTCTTATGACACATGTGGGCTTCAAACTATTAAAATTGGAAACTAGGGCCAAACTCCACTTTAGACATCTCATATTATGTAGATGTTATGTTTTTGGATTCTTCTTTCCGAGAGATGCAATATTGATTGAAATATCATCTTGCTTGGATGAGGAGAAGTTTTATTTTGAATTTTTTTTCTCACACATGTGAAAATTTTCAAGGTCGGCCATAAATGTAATGTAGGCTCATAAGCCCCAAAAGATGTGTCTCCACCCCTCATTGAAGGATATAAATAAGAGATATTCACTCCTCACTTTGGACATCATCTCATCACATCATCTCTCTCTCCCTCATTGGTTTGTACAACATCAAAGGAGCCTCTCTCCTCTCGCACCTGTGAAATGAAGGACAAAAAAAAATTGGACTATTTTTAGGGCTGCAATAGGAGCGTTGACTAGAGTTGACTTTGGGTCAACCATGCTCCAAAAAGTGGATTTTTCACGGCAGAACTTCAGTCTCTTTAGGCCGCACTCATTGGAACACAAACTAAGAAATTATGGGAAATTTGACTGCAACATTGATTGCAGCATTGATCGCAACATTTGACTGCAGAGTTGACTTTTCAGTCGACTAAGTTTGACTGTGTTTTTCAGATCTATTTTGGGCTTATTGGGATCATTGTTGGAGGTCACATTGACTAAGGTTAACCGAGCTCATTTGGTGAAGTCTTCTTGCTGGTTTGAAAAACATTTACTTTCTGGTTAGGGCATCCTATTGACTATTGTTTGACTGAAATTTTGGGCAAGTGAAATTTGTATATTGTACTCTCTCTCTCTGCTAAAATTTAGAAGAATAATAAAAATATTTGATCAAAGGGTTTTCCCCACATTGGGTTTTTTCCCTGGCATCCACCAAATTTTGTGTCCTCTTGTCTTGGCTTTTCTTATGTTTATTGTTTATGTTCTATCAACATTTACTGTCAATCTTAATGTGATTACAAATGTGGAAAGCTAATAAGAAAATATTTAAGTAAATTTCTCTAAGGATAGAACATACCATTGTTATCTAAAATTAACATGGTATCAGAGCTCAGGTTAAGACAAAGCCCAAGCTAGAGTGAGAAGAGAAATCACTGAAATCTATTTGACAAGGACAAGGTTCAATGGCTTCCTCATATTACTTCAAATACAATGACAAGCTAAATTATAACTCTGATTATCATGCTTGGAAAATTTCCTTGGATTTGACTTGGAGGAACAAAATGTTATGGACTACATGCAGGGAAAGATTTATGAGCATCCTTCTAATGCATTGGCTGCCATTAGGATAAAATACAAGAAAGGGTAAAACAAAGCAAAGAATATCATCAGGGACTCTATTCAAAAGAATTTGGTTGATTATATCTCTGAGATGGGAACATCTAAGGAGATGTATGAAAAATTGGTTGGCATGTTCAGGGCTAGCAACTCAAGCCAAGTTATATTTTTGAGGAACAAGCTGAAGGACATGAAGATGGATAAGGGAGAATCTATCCAATCCTACATTATGAGGATTACCAAAATAAAAATTTGTCTCTCATCTATTGGAGAGTTCATAGTTGACTAAGAGCTCACCCTTATTGCTCTTGGAGGTCTTCCCCGGGCATGGTATGCATTCAATACCATTATTCTCAATAATAACATAATTCCTAATTTTGATGAATTATTGAAGAGATGCACTCAAGAGGAGATGAAGATGATGGAGAGAGAGAAACCCTCAAATGTAAATGAACCTACTGATTTCTCTGCTCATGCAAAGAAGAATAAAAATGTTGGTCCAAAAAATCAAGGCCAAGGAAGATCGGGATTCAAAGGAAGGAAGGGTAGATGTTACAATTGTAACAGGTTTGGACATTATGCTAGAGAGTGTCCCAATAAAAGGGACTAACCCTGAGATGATGACTATAACAATAACAAAAAAAAATTCAAGGGAAATGGAAATCAAAGGAACAACAGGTTAAACAAAAAAGGAAAGATAAAGGCTCCCTCTTCACGTAATGGAAATGGTCAACCTTTCAAGAAGTCAGGAAACTCCAGGTATGATAAATATAATGTTGTAGATAACAAGTAAAAATAATTTCTTCTTATATCTTCCCTCTCTTTCCCATCTCCTCAAGACACCCTGGATAATTGGTTGATTGATAGTGGTACCTCAAGGAACTTCACTGGTTAAAAAGAGGCCTCTCACATTTGCTTGAAAAGGAAACAAATTTGGAAGCTATACTTTGAGACAATGCCACCTATCCCGTGAAAGGGATAGGGACTATGACTCTTCAACTAAATCAAGGTTAAATCCTTCATCTACAAGTTGTGTTATATGTACCTGAGTTGAAGAAGAAATTAGTGTCTATTTCGGTGATGGAAGATAAAGGATTCAAGGTGGCATTCATTGATGGAAAAGTACGTGCTTGGAAGAGAAATTTCAAAGAAGCATTCACTCTTGTTTTTAGGATCGATACACTTTATCAGGTTGGAGGAAGTCTGTTGGGAGCCATGACATGCAACACAACTCTTCAATCCAAATTATGGCACCGAAGGTTTTCTCACCTTCATTATAAATCTCTTCATGAAGTAAGGAAGATGGTCACAGGTATGCCCAATTTAAAAGTTGATCATTAAGGTGTTTTTTAGGGTTGTGCCGAAGGGAAACATGAAAGGGGACCATTCTGCTCAAGTGATAGAAATACTACCGACATTTTTCAATTGATTCATTCTGATTTATATGGTATGTTGCCTGTAATATCCTTGGGAGGATATTTTTACTATGCCATTTTTGTGGATGAATTCTCTCGCAAAACATGTATATACTTCTTGAAGAAAAAGTATGAAGTGTTCAAATGGTTTCGCTCCTTCAAGGCCTTGGTTGAAAATCAAACAGGGAATGAGATCAAAATTTTGAGTACTGATAATGGAACTGAGTATGAGTCAAATGAGTTCAATGAATATTGTAGGGAAGTTGGAATTAAGAGGGAGACCACTACTGCCTATACTCCCGAACAAAATGGAGTTGCCAAAAGAAAGAACAGAACCATCATTGAAGCTACTCGTGCCATGGTTCATGACCAATGCCTACCAAAGTTCCTATCGAGAGAAGTTGCCAACACTACCATGTATGTTCAAAATAGATTCCCACCTCAAGCTTTGGACTCCAAAACTCCCGAAGAAATCTTCACTGGTAAGAAACCCGATCTTTCTCATTTTATAATTTTTGGAAGTCCTATATAATTTCATGTGCCGAAAGAAAAGAGAAGCAAATTGGATGGCTCTGGAAAGAAAGGAAAATTTGTGGGCTACAATGAAACTTCAAAGGCATATAAAATATATGTCCCTAGTCAAAAGGAAGTGGATATAAGTCATGATGTCACCTTCGATGAATATACTGCCCTTGGGAAGGTTAGTTATCTTCCTATCTCAAATGAAGATAAAGATGAAGATGCAGGAAAACAGGACGAACCAAAGGATGATCTAATGGCCGATGTTGAAGGTCTGATGGATCCAATTCATCCACCTCTTAGTGAGCCATCTTCTTCTAAAATAAGACCCTCGTGGATTAGAGACACTCTAGAAGATGTTGAGAGACATATCGCACCAAGGGGAACATTCCATGAAAGAAAGAAGTCAAACAGGTACCAAGGGTACTTAGTAGCCATGAGAACCATTGTCTAATCTGAACCTAGAAATTTTAAAGTCTTCTTGCTAGCTTCACTAGCATTGACTTTCTGGTTAGGGCATCCTGTTGACTATTGTTTGGCTGAAGTTTTGGGAAAGTGAATTTTGTATATTGTACTCTCTCTATGTGCTGAAATTTTGATGAATAATAAGAATATTTGATCAAAGGGTTTTCCCCACACTTGGGTTTTTCCCTAGTTTTAGGGTCAGTATTTTTGTTTTGTTTCTAATTTTCGATTCAAAATCTACTAATTTTCAATCTCAATAAATCGAACTTATAATCATTGTCATTGTCATAAGTTTGAAAGTCATTATCCATAACATCACAATGTGTCCGGTCATTTAGTGGTTTGGTTTGAGTTTGGAATAGAATTGGGTCACAATAAGTCAGTATTATGAATTCGCCGTGTGATACATATCAATTGTCACAACGTCCTGAAAGTCATTGTCGAATTCAGTGTGAGTTTAAAGTATTGTGTTGCCAATTGTTGCACAAAAAAAACTGTTTTAGACATATTTTTGCAGAACGGTTTCCGACCACATGGAGGAAAATATTTGGGAGAATGAAGGATATTTTTTTGAATCACGGATCAAAGTACAATAACCTCTTCAATTTTTTACACATGTGTCATGGAATGGGAGTTTTGAATACATTTTCAAGGTCTATTTTTTTGGACTGTCAAATTTCTTGTTTTAGCAATGATTTTGCAAAGCCATTTTGAGAAGATGGAGAATAATTTAGAGAAATGGAGAGAGGTTTATGTTAAAAACAAGTTTTTCTATAATAAACTCCTTCATATTTTACACAAATATCATATTTTGATATCTACAGGCATTTATTTAGGGCATATTTTCACAGGCTTTGAGTGGCATAGTTATGATTTTGTTTTGCAAATCTAGTTTTTGTGAAGTTTGTGGTTATTTTTGTTGGAATTTTGAGATGGCTATAGACATGTTGAATTTCTTACATTTATGTGTTTTTAATGAGATGGAGCCTGGTCCTGTAAGGAGGCAGTATCAAAATTTTGTGCTACGCAGTCGCTGCACAGCCTCTACCTATAAGTTTCTATAGGTGTTCTGAAGGAGCGAGTTGTCAGAGATCAAAGGTATCAACGTGCTACATAGTTGGAAGCCACCTAAGACCATTATAAATCCTACAAGTGTCATCTATGGAGAGAAACATGACTTAGCACCATGCTACTCAGCTGTTACCTAGTCATTACGCAATAATATCATTTCACTATAATCCTTTTTTCTCTTTCTATTTTTTTCTATGTGATGGATATGGTTCTAAGATTTATGCAATTGTCAAGATATTTTGTTCTTAAAGATAGTGATAAGGAGCATTAGTTTTTACCTTTTCTCATTTCAAAGAAATATTGTAAACAACAGTAAGTTTCCGCTTTTTAGTTTGTTTTAACCCTCTTCATGGATTCAGGATACTTTTGATCCAACCACTTGTTAATATCTTATGTATGTCTATATAAGATGGAAAAATGAATGAAAAGAGGGTTGGATGGTATTGATATCAGCTAGTAGACTCTGGTGTATTTTTTTTTGTGTTTCTAGTTTAATGAAAGAAAGACTTTAAATGCATAGATTTTCCCAATAATATTTGTAGAGGATACTGTGGTATGGAATTTTGGATATGTGTTCTTCTTGTGTTTTTCCTATGTTAAGTTTTCTTAAATTCTGGAGGAAGAATTAAGTAATTCTAGAATTCAAAGAAAGTTCGGTCTAGTTTTTTCGTATTCTGATGTTTTAGTTGCAAATGGAGAATTTTACCTCCTTATTTATTATTAGTTTCCTTTAAGCATTGATGTTTGTCATATCAATCTCTCTCTCTGTTTTCCCACTATACTACATAACTTTTATTTTTCCAAAATGTGTATCAAGAACAAACCTATGTGATGATTGGGTTTATCCATAGAAATTATGGGAAAACTTTGATCACATACATCTACACCATATTTCATAACTTTTTTCAATACCCAACAAAAAATATTTTAAATAACTCTTCAGATATGGTCTCTGTTAAATTTTTGCTTAAAGTCTTTTAGTTTTTCAAGATTTTAGAGTGAGGGAGCCCTGTTCAGTTGAGAGAAGACCCGTCTCCTAACCCAAAGAGGTTTGTTGTTACCTTTGTCTCTCTACCATCGGCCTAGTAGAATTTATGTAGGGCTAACACCTGGCATCCACCAAATTTTGTGTCCTCTTGTCTTGGATTGTCTTATGTTTATTGTTATGTTCTATAAATATTTACTGTCAATTTTAATGTGATTGCAAATGTGGAAAGCTAATAAGAAAAGATTGAAGTAAATTTCTCTAAGCATAGAACATACCATTTTTATCTAAAATTAACACAAACCATACTTCATTTCCTGGGTGATGAGTTGTATTTAGACAGTTTCAATCACAATGTTAATCAATGGATGAACCTTCTCTTTCTTTCAGGCACAAATAGGTCTGTGTCAGGGACCTATCTCCACGCTAACATTTTTGTTGGCAATAGAAGGGATTATCTACCTACTCGCAGAGGTAGAAAGATTGGGTGAATTATAAAGAAATCTTATTTCTAAGGCCCTAGCCATAACAAAACTTCTCTTCTTCGATGACATCCTCATTTTTTTCAATGGTTCTCCAAGAGAGTTGAGCTTGTTGTCGGGAATTTTCTCTTTGTATGGGAAATCCATTAGAATGAGAATAAACAACAAGAAATCCATAATTTCCATGTGAACTTGTATGATGGGGAGACACACCATCTAATTCATACACTCCATTTTTCATCTAGGTCATTGGAAGAGGGCCTAAAATACCTGGGATTCAATCTCATACCAAATTTTTATATAAAGGAGTAATAGTTTTCGCTCATAGCTAAGATCGAGAAAAGATTGAAAAATTTATCCTTTTGGTGGCTATCTTGAGTGGGTAGATTAGTTCTGATAAAATAAATTTTAGAAACTCTACTTTTTTACTGGATGTCCCTTGCATGGATTCCAAAAGGTGTCCTAGAAAGAATTCAAAGAATCTAGTTCAATTTCCTCTGGTTGGGCAAGTAGGATCATGGAGTATTTATTTGGCTTAAATGGGACAAATTAGTTATGCAAAATATCGTAGGAGGATGGGGCTTGAAGAAAACCTTCTTGTTATCCAAATATCTAAATGCTAATTTTGGGTAGAGGGTAATTTAAATTCAAAACATATGGACAATTATTTTCACTCAAAAATACATTGCCCTCAATTCGCTAGAATATTGGATCAGGAAGGTGGATAAGCAATGAACAAACATCTTTAGATATGGAGGGCTATTCTTAACCCCTTCAAAACTTATAAGAAGTGGGATGGCGTGGAAAGTACGAAGAGAAGTGCATGTGATAATAGGTCTCCATACATGGATAGGCAATGGTTAAGGTCCTTCCCCCGACTTTAATTTACCATCTAAGAGGCATAGGTATCTCAAAACTCACACACATTGTCAATTGAATACTAAAAACTATATGGATCCAAGAACGGTTTTCTATTGATGAATTGGGTCTAGAAGGGGAGTTTAGAGAGACATGGAATGGATATTTGGATTCCCTATCAACTGGACACACTCAAATGACAAACACATAATATGAATTAGCTTGGATCATCTCTCCCTTTGGCTCTTATATCCATAAACTTCGATACATATTTCTTATGGATGGCAGAGATGATATCGTTATCAAGTGGTGGTGGAAGGTGTTATGGTAAGCTAAGTGCCCTACAAAAAAAATACTTTTCATGTGGAGCTAGCTGGAAAATAAAATCCCCACTTGGGATATCCTTCAAAATATTTTTTTTATTGGGCCAGGTTGGTGTTCCTTATGCAAAAATGACAAAGAAGCTACAAAGAACATTTTGATGACTTGTCCTTTTTATCAAAAGGTGTGGCATATCGGCAAACAAGTTACATGTCACTTAGGGGTATGGGCAAGGGACGATTTGGAGGGGGCATGGGGTTTTCACTTTCCAACTTCAATGTCATTCTTTCAAATCTCTTCCATTGATCATACGTTGGGGGCTATAGTTGGCCTGGAATAGATTCATCTTCCAAGATAAACCCTATATCCCTAAACATTCGATTGCCAAATATTTAACTATCCTAGAACACGTTCGTAAGGATAAAGGTGTTTTCCCCCAAAGTAATAAGTGAAAAAATACCGATCATTCTAAACCATGGGATTTTTTTGGTGGAGCATCATATAACTCGGGGAATAACAACGGAGGGTATTCATTATCTTCCTCTCAGAATCATGCATTTTTCGTGTAAAAATGGGTTTTGGTACAGGGTCTAATAATCTGGAAAAACTCTTGGCTAGCAAAAATCTCCTCCTATTCACTTTACCTAAAGATATACTCAGATCCAAGTATATGGGGATTCCATGCTAATACTAAATTGGCTCAATAACACTCAAACTTGTAGATGTATTTTACTCATGCCTATTTTGGAAGAAACAATTTGGCTTCAAAGATATTTTAATTTCTTTTCATGTTCACTCATCACTAGGGAATGAAACAAGGAAGCATATCATCTCTCAAAAGAAGGACTATTAATGGAAGAATGGCCTTGGCATATTATGGAACAACGTGATCATATTTCTACTTATGCACTCTATCATATGCCATACCAAGATTTATCTCCATAAGCACGAGGGATTTAATTTTTATGCATAAGTCTTTTAACAATTTTAAACAGTTTTATTATGTGTCACATTTATTTAGAGAACACTTTCCAGAAGGTGAGACATTTATATACCCACCGTACCCACCATATAATTTATAATTGTTGATATATGCTCTTTTTTAATTCTATTAAAAATAGCTCTAGGTTCCAACCTAATTTTAAAAAATAATAATAAAAATAAAATTCTATCTAAAATTACAGAAAACTCTTATAAAATAATCATATATCAAAGTGGCATGAGCCATGAAATTATACAGATTTTGTTTTTCCAAAAGACTATACGAATTGTTCACATGTGTGAATGTGGACTAACCTCATTTTAAAAAATGTTAATGGCGACAAACTGTAAATTGCGACAAAGTACGGATTTTGGTTGGGAACTATTCAACAAAGTTAACTATTAATTTTTATTTTTAGTAGTTAATTATAATTTTCGAGTATTTTGGAGTTTAATAATATTTTTTTATAAATAGATAATTTGTATTATTTAAAGTGTTTTTTTAAAACTTAGTAGCTCATTTAGGAGATATTAAAGGTGCTTAATTGAATTATGATATATCCTTTTCATATTTTTAGAAAATGTTCCACATTGGGATAAAATTTAATAGGAAAATTGTTTATTATTATGTCATTTTTCTTGTCAAATATAATAAAAAAATCTGTCTCACTCGTCAACATTCTATTTTAAAATTTTGAATTAAATGATTTAAATATTTTATATTAAAATTATGAATTAAAATGATTAAAACAAGTACAAGAATTGCATAAATCTTTCAGATTTGAAATTCCTACCTTGTTGGGGAACCTTTCCTAGAGCACCATTCATTTGGTCATCGTATAAGATTTATAATACAACTTAACTTTGGGGCTGGGACCAAATCAAAGGTGTTTAAAAAATATTAAGGATGATTAAAAAATGGTTGTCATATATGGTAAAGTGTAAGCCTACATTAATTGGCTTCGCTTGGTTTGGTTTGTTAGAGACAAATGTTCATGATGTTTAATCTCGTCCAACGTTTTTGGTCTACACTCCATCCATTGTTAATAACTTTAACAATTGAATGGGTTTGGTCCAAAATGGGCCTCCAATGGTTCAATTCACCAAATCAATAAATATAAGGGGGTTGCAAAAGAGATGCCCATCAAGTACAGTAGGTTCATTCCTTATAAATGTGAAATGCATCATGTATGGGAGTTGAGTCTCTAAACTCATATAGGTTGATCAATATTTCTCTCCTCTCCATACAAGCTACATCTAAGCTTCCAAAATCACTCGAAAATCACACTCAACCTCAGTCGCACGAAATCTTAGCATGGCTAGATTTTTTCCCACAAAATTTCGAATCAATGGCCTTTACACCATGAAGTGCTTTAATGAAAAACCCTATCACCACCTACTCTATGCCCTGTAGGCTACTATGATATATTTTTAATAGGGAATTTTTATATGAAAAAATTTGAATTTGATTAAGCTCCTCAAGGTTTTGAATCAGTATAATGGCTAGCGGTTCATTTCTAAGTTTCTTTCTATTCATATATTGTGGGGAACATAAAGAGATCTTGTTGAGTTTCATTATGATGAATATATAACTTTCATTGAAAATTAATATATATATATATAATCCAAAGTGTTAGCCAAAAATATTAACTCAAGTGGTTTTGGCTTATATTTGAAGCTATGTGCCTGTTTGTGTGTGTGTATGGATATCGAGTCTTAGGATTAGCTCAAAAATTTAACTAAGCATGCAAAGTATGTTGTTGATGGAGAGGCCATACGTCAGAAGTTCAAATTTGGTTGATTCTCTGAAGGTTATGAAATAATATTGTAAGTAGCCTCGATCAATTTGAGCCTTGTATTCCCCATCTAACAAAATTTGGATTGAATAAGTAATGATAGAGGCAACATATTACTTTGTATCTTATGTTTGGATGTTTTGGTTATCGGGATGGCTATTGAAAATAATCCCAACAACTAAAACCTCCCTACATAACACATCAATTTTTTGGTCCATTATGTTTACTCTCTCAAAGATTGAGTGTTATTGAATACCTCTTTCTTCCTCCACATGAGCTATAAAAACCTTATTCACCCATTGTAGCACTATTAGTTTAAATATTTCAGTGTCTTGTGTTCTTGAGTTGAAGTCTAGGTCCCAATTAATATTTTAACTCAACCTATAATTGGTCCTTGGAGGGTTTCTATTTATTCCTTTTGATGACCCATTTCACAATGTACACCTGAGTGTTAGTATCTATTAGGAATCTACACTAGAAGTCCATGGCGACCCTCATGGCATCTATTTGGACTCAAGCTATATGTTGTGAAGCTTGTAGGGAAGGGAGAAGTTTGACAACAAATTTAAATACTCCATTAGAACCCTATTTCTTGCACTCAAGTTTGGTCTTGTTACCTATAGGTCTCATTATGGGAGGTTGAATATTTATAAGAGCATATGAAGGCCATCTAGGTAGAGAAGGGACTAAGAGACATAGAGTTTGAAACTAGGATGGACATCTTAGTATGTGTGGTGGCTTTGTAAAGTTTAATTTTAAAGAAATGGCCGTCATATAGGTTTATGAGTTGTTCCAAAGGACAAGGGAGTGGGTCAACTTCCCAGTTAGAAAGAAACATCACCTACACACCTATAAGAATAAAAAATGAAAGCTACTTGATTGTGACAAACCAACCTGAGAATTTCACATAAGCAATAGTCTCAACTGTGTATTTTGTTAAGAGAGTATAATTTATATGGATCAATATTGGTAGTGAAAGCACATGAAATGTTATAGTATGACTTGGTCCAGTAGCTTTACTCAAAATCACAAAGACAAAATTGAAAAATAACTAGACAACCCACATGCACATCCTTCCTAGTTTCCTTAGGAATACCACAATTCCTCAACTCTAAACCAAATTTCAAAATAATGGATAAAATATACTCAAGAATAAAGAACTTGAGCCAAAAGAGTGGGATACAAATCAATACAATTAAAATCCATGTGGAGGTGCTAAGGCCTAGCACATGCCCTATATCCTTGGAGATACTTAAGCCTCCCTCCACCACGTAGTCTTCTTGCCTACATGGGGGTTTGGTTTTAAGAAACCCACAACCTACTCTTTCCATACTACCACCTATGTCCAATATTCATCCGCTACAATTCCTAAAATAGTATTCTAAATAGGATAAACTCATCATGAAACCCTTCATGTTATGTCTCATCACCATCAATCCATAATACCTTTTCATACTAATACCACATCCATGTAGTTCAATTGAGTATCTTCAGACATGTAAGAGGTTTCTTCATGTCATTACATATCACTCGATCCAAGAAATCGTTATCACTACTAGTCTTCTCAAAGTTGTTTAGGAATCATAATGTTGCAGAGTATAACACACCCAACCCCCTAAGTCACCTAAAAACTAAAGAATTGAAGGTCATACTTTTTTTCTTCTTCTTTGACTCCACTAAAGTCCTAATCCTCAAAAAGCCATCATCTTATGCTCATCAAATGATTTAATCATCTTTCTAAACCTAAACACAAAGTTAGGATCCCTTAAGTTTTCCACACCTTATAAAATGTCAGCATGCTCGCACTACTAACACTTCACATAAAATGTAACACCCTAAATCAACATAATATCCCAAAATAAACACCCACTTCATGTCAAGGCCTCTTACCAACCATGATATCATGGAATGGCTTTATATATATATATATATATATATAATTTAAAATGTATTTTTAAAAAGTTGTGTCTATGAGGTGACCATTTTGGGTGGATGATTAGAGGTGACAATGTATTGGGACACACAATGTGCTGGACTGATGTATTTTTGTTCTTAGACTTCGGAAGTCAGCTAAAAGCATTTTAGAAATCCTACATATATAACACCATTATATTTATAATAGTATGTAGTTTTCTCCTTTGAAAAAAGAGAGACTGTATTTTGAATTGCTTTTTAGGATGGTAGAAATAGATCCAATACCATAAAAACATAAAAACACCCTCGAACAAGTAAAATCTTGAAATCAGCTTTCCATTACTTTTCATGCAAAAACGCGGCCTCCTTAATCGTTTTTAAAACTTCGAACGTGCAACCAAATCAAATAATGTACGTCGCCCATCTGTGGGAAATATAGAATGTGTTCAATCATGATGTATATTCCTCTCCACAGTTTTAGAAATTGACGCAGAACCTTTTCCATAGCTCCAGTCAGTTGGCCGGCCATCGTAGAAGATTTATACTACGGCTTAACTTTGCAGTTGGAACCAAATCAAGGATGCCCGATTAAAAAAGGTTGTTAACTAATTAATCTACACTTATTTCTGTGAGTTCATGCACGTAATTAATCTACAAAATCAAATATAAATGAGATCATGCCTGTTGAATTAAATATTCGGGAAATATTTTGAAATTGAATGTATAAAAGTTGATTTCACCCTCATTCATTGTATTTAGAAATATTCAAAATAAGGAATCCATAAATATTCGGGAAATATTTTGATATTGAATGTATAAAAGTTGATTTCACCCTCATTCATTATATTTAGAAATATTCAAAATATGCAATCCAGATAAAGATAGTTCATCATATGCGTAGTACAAAGATTGAATTGATCGTGCTAACTTATAAAGAGGAAACTCGTAAGATAGGAATTTACTTTCAAACTCTCACTAAAACAGTTTTCCTCACACATATCACTTCCACATTTAACCCTTTCAATAAAATTCGAACCACTGGTTGGAAACTAAGTTGAACTTGATGGAAATTAGCAGATGCCTTTTTCAAACAACTTAATGTCATGTTTTCTTCAATCACTTCCACATTCAACCCTTTTCAATCAAATTTGAACCACTGGTTGGAAACTAAGTTGAACATGATGGAAATTGACAGAGGCCTTTTTCAAACAACTTAATGTCACGTTTCCTTCAATCTATATATTAGAATCTCAACTCTCAACAATGTGATGTTACCATTGACAACATATCCAGCAATGAAATGAAATTAATGTCATGTTCCCTTCAATCTGTATATTAGAACCTCAACCCTCAACAATGTGATGTTACCATTGACAAGATATCCAGCAATGAAATGAAATGTGGGAGCATGTATCACCCATTTCTGCAGACAGCATTTTGGAATTGTTTCCTTCCCGCCGGCCATCATTCGCATCGGCGTGGCATGTCTACCACAACAATGATTGAAAATAATAGACTGCAACTCGTCATTTGGCAGCATTTTCCAGATGACGCATCAAAGTCTGACAGGTCTGAATGAAATCCAGAGAATTCCGGTTAACGAACCTTCTGTTAAATACGAGTCGTTGGTGGCAGCAACATTTATTTAGCGAGTAGTGTTTAGTGCGACTTTTTGAAGGCTTTTATGGTGACTTTTTACGGTGTAATTTTGCTAAATTCTGGCAGGAATTTATTGAAAAGAGAAGTTTGATTGCTAACTTTGCACAATCAAAGTGCCTTGGAGGTTTTTGAGGGTGCTGAATCCATATATAGAGTCAAAAATAACAAAAACTGAATTTTACCTCAAAAATTTTCACCGAATTCCCACAACTGAAACTTCAAAAAATCGCACGAAAAACAACTTAGAGACACAAGTTTACATGTGTTATCATAGATCTCACAATGACGCAATGAGATGCCTCTAGAATGGTAGTCATTGGCACAGACACAAGGTTACGTGTGTTATCATAGATCTCACAATGACGTGCCTCTGGAATGGTAGTGATTGGCACAGACATGTCAGTAATCTGTTGTCAAACTATTCCCCCACAAATATTTAATTTTTTATGTTTACAACGTATCAGGTTCATTATTTAACATGTCGTATGATTTCCTTAACCATGTAAGTTGAATTGCTGAATGTAGATGGACTAAGTATAGGGATGCACGTAAGAAAGAGAAATGCGTAAGAAAGAGAAATGCGTAACAATGTTGATAAAATTTTAAATTTTAAGGTTGTAATTGAGGAGTTGTTTTTAGTGAGATTTTTTGGAGTTTTTGGTGTAGGAAGGGGAATCTCATTGAAAATTTTGAGGTGAAATTTTAATTTGTATTATTTAAACTCGTTTTTTGACTATATATGGATTCAGCACCCTGAAAAACCCTAGGACATTCGGATTGTGTAGGCGTTATGTAACATCTTACCATAGAACTCTTTACCTTACATTTAAGAAATAAATAAATAAAAAATTTACTTTATCCCTAAAATGCTACTTACTATGAAATTATATAGATATTTGTACCAAGTCAAGCCAACATTACAAACATTAATGCTAGATGTTAACATGAACATTTTTCCTAGCTAAGTGGCCCTCTAGGAAATTTAACATTTGATTACTATACATGTATATAAAGGTTTAAGCATTTCAGTATATTTCTTCTATCTTGTCAGGTATTGATGTTATACCTAGCATGTACATAATCTAAGGTTCTGGAATTTATTACAACATACTACATATAAACATATTTACAATTCAGCTAAGCTTATAAGCGAAACTTTTTAAATGGAAGCTGGGAATGATGATACCTGTGGCACTTCGGTACCTTTTCTATTTATTATTCACAATTAAATAATTTGTAATCTGATATTCAGTAGCCTCGAATTTGGTTATCATTTATTTGATGGACATTTTTGTTAATCCACATCGTCGATGGGATTCTTATAATCTACGGTTGTGATGGAAACTGGGAATATTAGGGTATTGCCCTACCCCCCGAACCCTAGCCATTTCGCATTCAATGTCGTTGCTGGGAAACTGAGCTCTGCAACAGTTTTGCTTTACGACGCCTTCTCCTTTAGTTTTCGGCTTGGCATGTAAGTGTTGTTGCCCCTTGAACCATGGCCTTCTCTGGTATTACATTTTTGCTTCTTGTATGGTTATCATGGCTTGTCGGAGTCTTAGGAGTGCAACTCTGTTTCTCCTTGCAGCCTCGTTCAGATGTTTTAGAGCTACTCCTTCGTGGGGTTTGTGCGTTCAACAAGCTGCAACCATTCTGCATGGATTCTTGGCATTCCATAGGGTTAAATTTCAACATGGGAGATACAATCAGCACTTGTTCGGCCCAAGTGGGTATATTGGTATTTTTTTTGCTTTAGATGGTTTCCCGTTGGGGTTTTTAGTGATTGCCTCATAATAATTTTCTCGCTAACCCTCTGTTCCAGGTTTACCGAGCTCTTTCTTTATGCCACAGAAGGTATGAGAATCATATTTATACTATAAATTTAATCACTTTTTGAGTTGTGTAATGTTTAATCTCCTGAGAGCTTACATTGCTTTATTTTCGTCCTGTAGGTACCTTTGAAACCCCAAACCCCCGTCAGTGTTTCCTTCTTTAAAGGTTGTCTTCCTCAGTTTAATGACCTTCATCTCTTTTTACTAGGTACTCTGAAGTCCACTAGGACCTCCTTTAGGATAACTCAATTGCTCGTCCTATTTAGGACTGCTCTTAATGGCTCGAATTAGTTGCTACCTTATCATGCGATCGATAAGCTCTTATTCTTCGGATTTTGTTTTTGCAGCCCTTCGAGGGCCTAACTATACACATTTAAACGCTTATAGGATTTTTTCTATTTATCTTAAGAATATGCATTATGGTCGCTTATTTACTGCACAACTAAGCTAAGGTTTCTTATTAACATTTTTTATGAGGGTTTTTAATGATGCTTCTATGTTCTCTTTCTTTTTCGATTTCACAGTATTGATTAGACCGTAGATGTAATGTATAAATATTGTAATTGTTTAAGTTATAAACTATGTTATTTTGGTTTAATCCTTAAAACTTTCTTATGGTCTTTGAATATTTTCCTAGATAGTTCGATGCTCTTGGTTCTTAGTTTATCACACCATCTGTAGTCAATGTATTCTTCTTGTTTTCTTAAATACATTTTCATTCCCTTACTTTTTTTCGTGAATACGGATTGTCTCTAGACGAGCATTCACGCTCAACCTATTCTCTGTGTGGAAAATAATGCGCAAGCCATTTATGTATAATATTTAGCATAGTGATTGCTCCTCCTCATGACGGTTACTGTTATATATGTATTTATTTTTCTTATATCTTAAGTTTCTAGTGTTAGATATTAGCCGTTTTACTATTGAATGAAGAACATGTCTCTTGTATTTGTTCTTAAATAATTTGCATATAAATTCTACAGTTTCTATTCCTAATCAGATTTTTGGTTTTAATTCAGTAATTTATTTCATAATAGAAGAGACTAATAGATGTCTGGACCATCTCTAAAGGGTTTACTACTCAACCATTAGCCTGTGTAGTTGTTTTCAATTCCTATACACGATAGACTGTCCAATCTGGGGATTCTTCCCTGGATGGACTAACTATCCCATCCTTTCATTTGTTTTCTATAGAATTTCCAAATTATTTTCCACTATTGTTCAAGATGCTAGATACATTTAAATCTTTAGTTTTTATTTGTGCATATAATGATGTCCTTCCACTGGACTTAATATACTTCATAACTATACTAGGGAACTTTTACACAGACACTCAAAATCTGAATATCTAACCCTAACTTATTTAGCCTATTCAAACATTCAGTAACATGAATAACCTCTACTTTTATGTAACCAAAAATTCACAGTGCACAGAAAACTATTTACAAAGATTAACATATTTATAAATGCATAATGAAAACTCATTATTCCTTTTCATTTCGGGCTTGTAATACTTATCTCAAATAAGTGAATTTGATGTCATCCTCCCAACCATGAGAGAAAAAATTATGTCCTTAACTCCCCTAGTGCTCCTCAACAAAGTAGGATTGAATAGCAGTTATTCTAGAGGTAGACCTCAAGACCTCTGTACAATCTCTCCTACAATGTCAGGTAGCAGAGTTCTAATGGTTCTTGCTAGCTCTAAACACTTTCACCTTTCATCTCTCTAGTTTTTTCTTTTCTTTTGTACAAAACCCCTTTCCTTATCTAGGATTTTTATTTTATCCCCAGAGGAAGGGTAATTGTCAATAACTTCTTAATCTAACTACTCTGGAATCTTGGAAAATGTTTACCATCAGCTTATGGAAACACACCATAAATTAATATTTTTTTTAAAAGAAAATAAATCTTGTTCATAAATTGTTTAACATGCTCGTTAATCCTATTTTAACTTTAAAAAGTCAAATGTCTAGTTTGAAACATCATTAAGGAAACTAAATTTGGGTGTTACATCTTCCCCCACTTAAGGTAAACATCATCCTCGGTGTTTAATCCATCCCATTGAATAGTTCTGGATAAGCTTCTCATACAAAGCTTTCATCTTCCCAAGTCGCCTCTTCTGGGCCACAGTGTTTCCATTGCACTTTAACTTGCCTGATGGCTCGACTCCAAAACATTATTTCTCTCTAATTGAGAATACGTTGAGGCTCTACTAGAAATTTGTTGTTCAATTCAACCTGCAACCAGCAAAAATTTTAACTAATCAATAATTATTTATCTCCCTATAGAGACCTTAGTACTCAATTCACTCCTACCTAAATATTATACCAATGTATTACATGCTTTGGATCATGCACATATCTTTTCAATATAGATACATGAAACACATTGTGCACCTGTATGTGTCCCGGTAAAGCTAGCCGATAGGCTACCGGCCCCACCCTTTCCAAAATTTGGAAAGGTTCATAGAACCAGGGAGCCATCTTGGCACAGGTAGTCCATCTTAAGGTGCTCTTGTGTCTAATTCTCACATAAATGTGATCACCCACTTCGAATTCCAAATATGCCCTCTTTTGATCTGCATATACTTTCTACCTGTCATGGATAGCTTTTAAATTTTGTCGGATATTCCTTACTTCTTGCTCCATCTCAGACAAAATTTATGGTCCAAGCATTAGTTTGGTATATGGGCTACTCCAATTAATGGGAGTTCGGTATTGTCTTCCGTATAAGGCCTCAAAGGGACTCATTTTGAGGGATTCGTGGTATCCATTTTTGTAAGAAAATTCTACTAAGTGTAGATAATCTTCCCACTTCATGGGTTGCTACATTACATACATTCGTAGCATGTCTTCCAATATTTGATTCACTCGCTCCGTTTTTCCATCCGTCTGAGGATGATATGCAGTGCTAAATTGGATTTTTGTGCCCAGTTTGGTGAACAATTCCTTCCAAAATTCTAAGGTGAACTTCACATCTCTGTCTGAGATGACTGTTTTCGGAATGCCATGTAATCTAAACACCCCCCTCATGAAGATGTGAGCAATTTGCACAGTTTTAAAATTGGATTGTACTAAAATAAAATGAGTTGATTTTCTCA
Source organism: Pinus albicaulis (assembly GCA_034641835.2). NCBI lineage: Eukaryota > Viridiplantae > Streptophyta > Pinopsida > Pinales > Pinaceae > Pinus > Pinus albicaulis. Next base: position 358,067,437 of record CM076573.1, on the reverse strand, counting down.
GCCGATCAACTACCACCATTATAGAGTCATTGTGTCTCTTCGAGCTTGGTCAACATGTAATAAAATCTAGCGATATAACTTCCCACTTCCATTCTGGTACGGGTATAGGTTGCAGTAAACCTGCTGGGTGTTGATGCTCCACCTTAACTTGTTCACATTCGAAACATTTAGTCAAATATTCAACGATATTTTTACACATTCCAGGCCAAAAATAATCTTTTCTGATGACTATTAACATTTTATGGTAACCAAGGTGTCCAGAATAAGAGCTTCGGTGATACTAATCTAAAATCAACTCTTTTAAACTCATTTGATTAGGAATGTATATATTTCCTTGGAAAATCAATAATTGTTCATTACTAATCTTATAATCTGATTGTTTTCCTTTATTTTTTGTTTCTTGTGTTTGTTGCCATAAAAACTGATATTTAGGATCCTTTTTCGCGGCCTCCTTCACTTGTTCCTAGAACTTAAATTCCACACGGTTAAAATATAGTTCATACACATAATGCAATTTCCTACTTAAAGCATCAACGACACGATTTTCATTTCATTTAACGTGTTGAATTTCGAAATCAAATTCACTCAGGAATGCATTCCACCTAGCTTGGCGGGCATTCAAGCCAGCTTGTCTAAAATAACTAGTCAAGCTACTATGGTATGTTTTCAACACAAACCTTTTTCACAATAAGTAGTGCCTCCAGACCTTGATTCCGTGCACCACTGCGGTCAACTCTAGATCATACACGGAATATTGATTTTCATGATATTCCAACTTCCTAGATTCATATGCCACAACCTTTCCATATTGTGATAACACTGCTCCCACTCCTTCCTTGTAAGCATCGGTGCAAACCTCAAATTATTTATTTGGATCCGCCACCTTCAATACAGGAGATGTAGTCAACAGTTGTTTTAACTTTTCAAAACTTGTCTGACATTCGCTAGTCCATTTAAACACTCACCCTTTCTGTTGCAAGGAGGTTATTGGAAAAGAAATTTTAGAGAATATGTCGATAAAACACTGATAACAGCCAGCCAATCCCATAAAAGATCGTATGCCTACTACGTTTTTGGGTACCCTCAATTCCATAATAGTCTTTATCTTTTCGGGATCTACTGCTATACCTTCAGCAGAAATAACATGGCCTAAATATTGGATCTTTTCTTTGTAAAAATCACACTTACTGAATTTGGGATAAAGTTTATGGTCTCTCAACATTTTTAGTACCATTTGTAAATGTTCCTTATGTTCCTCCATAGTCTTTGAGTAGATTAATATATGATCAATGAAAATTATAACAAATGTATCCTAAAATGGATGAAATATGCCATGCATCAAGCTCATGAATTTTGTTGGTGTGTTGGTTAATCCAAATGGTAAAACCACGAATTCATAATTCCCATATTAGGTATAGAAATATGTTTAATAAATGTCTTCATATTTTATCTGTATTTGATGATACCCAAATATTTGATCTTTTTTTGAAAATACAGTTACCCCCTTTACCTGATCGAAAAGATCATATATTCATGGAAGTGGGTATTTGTTCTTAACAATCAATTTATTAAGCTTCCTTTAATCCATACACATTCGCATCGTACCATCCTTCTTTTTTACGAACAGTACTGGTGCCCCCTAGGGAGACACACTAGGACGAATATATCCTTTGTCCAACAATTCCTGTAATTAAATTTTCAACTCAGTTAGTTTCGACACACTCATTCAATATGGTGCTCGTGATACCGATGTTGCCCCTGTCATTAATTCGATGGTAAACTTGATATCCTTCTTTGGAGGTAGTCCCAATATGTTTTCCAGAAACACATCCATAAAGTCTTGCACCACCAGTATATTTTCCATCATAGGGGTCTTATCTTTAGAATTGGCGAATCCCACTTGAATAACATAAATTTGACCTCCTTTTCTAATGCATTTTCCTAGCTAAGATGCAGTGATAGGACACAAATGAAGTGGTTTCTTAATCCCTTGCAATCCTTGGCGAGTTCTATCTTCAGCGTTATAATAAATGATTTTCTCCTTGCAGTCTATCAATGACCAATGCACTTCCAACTAATCCATTCCTAGTAATATATCATAGGATCCTAAAGGTAGAATGTTCAATTCAACCTTTATGTGCTGGTTTCCAATTTCTAGGGGACAGTTGGAAACTTTAGCATTAACTCTTCTCTTTTTCCTAGTGGCCAATTGTGCTAGCCAGGGATTTTTAAATTTCTGGCACTGCAAGTCACATTTTTCCACTATCCAAGGGTTTACATAGCTTAAACTAGCACCAGGATCATCCAAAGTAGAAATAGTTTGGGAATACATCTTACCTTCCAGTTCTATCATGGTCGGTTGGTAATCCGCTTGACAATCCTCAAGTGTTGCGTTGATTCTTGGTATGTTTCGTGTCACGTCCCCCACCGTGGATGCCACTTGTAGATTAGCTACAGTTTCATTTCTCCTACGGTGAGGACAGTTCTTATAATAATGTGCCTCACCGCATCTCCAACACTGTAATGGTAGTTTCTGGATCTACCCGTGATCTGATCTATTGGATGCTTCATTCGGTCGTTCTTTTGTTGGCCACTTGGTTCTCTGCTAGTTTCTTCCCTAATGTATATTTGTTGTATTTATGGCAGCATTCTTATAATTTCCAGATCTGCTACGGTTAAAGTTTGAATTACTTTTTTGCCCCTTCTTTGGCGGCCAATTCCTACTAGCTTCCCCTTTTACCTTCGACTGCTTATAACACAAACCTGATTTTCAAATTGCTTCGTCCATGGTTTTTGGATTCACAAATTTGATCCTCTCCTTCATAAGAGTAGGTAGGCTACTAAAGAATCATTTTACTTTCACCTTTTCATCTGTCAGATACGGCACGTACCACAATAAGGAGGTAAATTTGGTTATGAACTCGTCCATGGACAGCAGTCCCAGTCTCAAATCATGAAATTTTTTAGATTTTTGTTGTAAAAGAACTCTGTTAGATATTTTTCCTTAAAATACTACTAGAATTCATCCCAAGTCACATTTTGGTCCTTGATTCATCACACATTTCTAACTTCTTCCCACCATAATGTGGCTTTTTCGCGCAGTTGATAAATGGCTAAGAGAGCCTTCAGTTTTGTGCGATATTCATAGACTTGAAAACATTTATTCATGTTAATTATCCTTGCTTCTGCTACCTCTTTGACTTATCCATCGACTGTAGGAGGTTTAATTTTTTGGAATTCACCTTGCTGCTCCACTTTTTTCTTTTTCATCTCCTGCTGGTCTGAGACATTTCCTGACTCTGCTTTGTTATAAGACGTATTTTTATTACTTCACTGGGTATGTCTACCTTCTGGCTTATCATTAGCTTGTTTTCATTGTGCACCCTCTTCTCAGATGTCTCTTTCTGGGCTTAGTTGAGTTGTCCCTTGATTTTTTTTATCTAAGAGAATTTTAAAAATCCTCTCATGTTCCCACATCAACCTCTTATTATCACTTATAACTCGAACCATTTCTTCCTGTAACTGTTGCACAATATCCAGAAGTCTACTGGTGTGTTGTTGTTGTTACTCAAGCAATCTGCTAATTTGTTGATGTGCATCTACACTTCGCTGCACCCACATTTCTGGATTCATTTCTAGGTTAGACTCAGGGTGAGTTTCCCCTGTAGTTATGGGAGCTTTATATACAGAATCCCTCGTCATTGTACTCTGTTAGCCCCTTCTTCCCAATTATGTGCACAGTTTACACACACCAAATGTTATTTAGGTGACCCATCTGGGTCCCAACATATGAATGTCGCTCTGATACGATTTGTAACATATTACCATATAACTCTTTACCTAACATTTAAGAAATAAATAAATAAATTACTGTATCGCTAACTACTACTCATTATGAAATTATATAAATATTTGTACCAAGTCAAGTCACCATTACAAACATTAATGATAGATGTTAACATGAACATTTTTCCTAGCTAACAGGTCCTATAGGAAATTTAACAATGGATTACTATACATATATATAAAGGTTTACGAATTTCGGTATATTTATTTTACCTTGTCAGGTATCAATGCTATACCTAGCATGTACATAAACCAAGGTTAGGGATTTTATTACAACATACCACATATAAATATTTTTACAATTCAACTGAGCTTACAAGAAAACTTTTTAAATGGAAGCTAGGAATGATGATAATCGTGGCACTTTCATAACTTTTTTATTTATTATTCACAGATTTAATAATTCATAATATGATATTTTGTAGCCTTGAATTTGGTTATCATTTATTTTATGGACATTTGTGTTAATCCACATCGTCGATGGGATTCCTCTAATCTACAGCTGTGATGGAAACTAGGGCAGTTAGGGTATTTCCCTACCCCCTGAACCCTAGCCATTTTGCATTCATCTCCTCCATTGGGAAGTCGAGCTCTGCAACGGTTTTTCTTCATGACGCCTTCTCCTTTATTTTTCAACTTGGCATGTAAGCATCGTTGCCCCTTGAACCATGGCCTTCTCTAGTAGTACATTTCTCCTAATTGTATGGTTATCATGGATTACCGAAGTCTTAGGAGTGCAACTCTGTTTCTCCTTGTAGCCTCATTCAGATGTTTTAGAGCTACTCCTTCGTGGGGTTTGTGCATTCAACAAGATGCAACCATTCTGCATGGATTCTTGGCATTCCACGAGGTTTAATTTCGACATGCGAGATACAGTCAGCACCTGTGCGGCCCAAGTAGGTATACTGGTCTTTTTCTTTTGATGATTTCCAGTTGGCGTTTTTAGTGATTGTCTCATACTAATGTTTTCACTAACCCTTTGTTCTAATTTTACCTAGCTCTTTCCATATGCCATAGAATTATGAGCTTCATATTTATACTGTAAATTTAATCACTTTCTGAGTTGTGTAATGTTTAATCTCTTGAGAGCTTACACTTCTTTCTTTTCATTCTACAGGTACCTCTGAAACCCCAAACCCCTACTACTATTTCCATCTGAAAGGTTGTCTTCCTCAGTTTAATGACCTTCGTCTCTTTTTACCAGGTACTCCGACATTAGTACATATGGTCAATTTTTCTACACTTTAGTTCTGACAGTTTTGACGTATTGTCAGAAAGTTCCCCAATTTTTCTTAATTTTTTTAATCCCGCCACATGGTGTCGCTCTTGTGACCCTGATGGTGACGTTGTCACTCTTGCGACACTCCGAAAAAGTATCTCTATTGCAACCCACCTGGATTGGGTGTCAATATAGTAACAATAATAGAAGACAACATCGCTATAGCGACATCCATGTTATGTGCGTCGATATACTGATGGATATGAAAAGAAATTTGTGGATACTTAAACATTTCTCATGGTTAATAATATCACATATTAAGTTGCTACAAATTCTTAAATGGATCTTAGGTACATGTTATCATACATTAGGGATGATTGAAGAGACTTAATTTACATGTTCATCATTCATGTACTGATTTATTTTTTCCCTCATCATATATACACACAATTACAAATATTATTGCGGCAATATTTTATGATGAAATTTTAAACAACTCACTCTCGATTATGTTAAATGTATCATGAGGTTGGTTATTAAAATATATGTAATATCGTTTAATTTCTTAAATTAAACTACTAAATATAATGTGAGAATAAAATATTGCATCTATTGTTTTTTACAAAGGGAAAAGAATTTTTTAAAAAGTTAACCATAAATTTTGCTTTACAAAATCCCACCCAACCCAATCTTCCTTTATGATATCTTTTCGCTTTTCTCAAAGTGGGAGATAAAATGATATTTCAAAGAGATGAAAAATGGGGTTTTACTAGTGGCATACTGATGCAGCCAAAACTGCAAAAGCCCATTATACATTCACAATTCAAATCTTATGTATATAAATCTCATCAAACCTCAAACAGAGGCTTCTCCATATGCGGAAGCTATTTATCTTTTAGAAATATAAGGTTATAAACTATAAAAATTTGTCACTTTATGAAATTCACATTAATGAATTCAACTTTGGTTAGAAACCCAAAGAAAATCATAAATATACATTGGCCCACAACTATTGTCAACACATCCTTTTCAACAATTCATATGCATCCATCTCCATCATTCCTGCACACTATACCTTCAATTCGATGGATATCACAATTTTACCAGCACTCTATTCAACGTTTTCAATATAATTTATAACCAAGATTTATAATTCCACTTGATTAATTATTTCCCTAGGCTAGAAAATTTGCTTAAACTTCATGATGTCAACAATAAAATATATTTGGGCCCACAACATACCCAACTCACCTTTGCTGACGATTGACATGCCTTACCTTATCCAATGACAATCACACTTCACAAACGATCTATGCGTACATCCAACGGATATCACATTTTAATATGTGTGATGGTTAAGGTTTTCTATTCACGCGAAATAAGCAATTTTGACTTTCGATGTGTCACAACCTAACCACTATCGCACTGCCTCAGTTAATTACCACTTACCATTTTGATTCCACGCGAAAACCACTTGCTGGTTTCAAACCCATTTCATGGTTCTGTCACTCCGTTGACTCAAAGTTCCTCTCGCTCATACTTTCTGAATTTTCTGGTTCCATTACAAAACCCTTTCACTGTTCTGTTGTGCCTTGACTCGCGATTCCATTTTCAATCTATACATAATTCCGCAAGAAAATCCAGATTCCAATTGTGTTAAATACTGAATTTAAACTCTTAAATCTGAAGTGAAACTCTTAACACTTTGTCAGATTATTTCTTTATTCTGCTATGCATTTCACACTGGAATTAATTTCAATATCCATGTTTTCTTTAATGGATCACCATCAATCCATTCTATGATCGATGGTTGATATTTTAAATACTCAAATTTATATTGAATTCAACATAAAACTAACTGCGGAATCCCCTTTTGTCTTCTACATTCACATTCAGGTTTATACAATTCGATTGCCACTACACGCTGACTCCACTTCAGCTCTTGGCAATTTGATTTATATGTCATTTGATTCACTCTGTTCTTCTCACCTTATACATTTCAGATTGAATCATAATATTGACATTATAAACACTGTCTCGGCATTTACATCAAACTTCTCAATTGTATGCAGAACCACCATATCAAACCTCTATAGCAGAGTTTTATCACACACCTATTCATAAGCTCTGAGAATTTCTCACACATAATATATAATTCAATCAATCAATGCACACAATATTACTCGCTTTAGAATCGAATTTTCTCTGTATATATAAAACCCACAATTACAAAGATCACTTCTTCTCTGGCCTGATATTCCAATCAGTGGCCTTTTTGTCAAATTTTCTCGTAGGCTTACAATAACAAAACCCATTTTGTCTAAAACCTACTCTAATCCCTTCGTCTCCCTCTATGCCTTGAGGCTTACAATTTATACAAATGGACTCTATAACCAATTCTGGTTTAGATCCTTAACTTGCTCAACAAGTTCCTCAAAATCCTCTAAGTCCTAAAATATATCTTTTATCCCTAAGGATCCTCTCTAATCCCATGAAATCATGAAGCCAATTCTAACTTAAGATTTACAATTAATTCTCAAATCTCTCATTCCCTATGGAATCTCAACTATCCTACTTCTCTCATGAAAATCCAATCATTCGGGAACATTTACAAATTCCTCTCAATAATTAATTAATTCCTATTTAAAATCACTTAAAACATTAATAATTACATTAGTGAATCCAACTTCCTTAAAAAAATAAGACCCATATGTCTAATAAAATACACAAAAGTTTTTGAGCCTTATGCTCCTGCATCACATACCCAATATCAAGCTTCACCATCAGATCTTCAGTCCATTGATGATGCCAAGTTATGCTCCATTTTTAACTTCAATGCATTTACACCCCCACATTCAATCTTCCATAGAGCTGGCTACATCTGATATCTCGTCTCTGTGATGCCATGAGTGCGTGGAAGAGCCTTTTTAAGGTGAGCATAAACACTTCGTTCATGATACTTATTCTCCAATATTCAATCATGCCTTGATTTTTAGCTGTAAACTCAGAAAATAAACGTGTTCAAACTTCTTTTTATTGATTGCAGGTATATCAACAGTGTTCTCCCAAGAGTGAAAAGGCTGGAAATTATCAGTCGAATTCTTTAGGTTTATCTCATTCGTTCCAATATTTATTGAAAATTCCATTCATTTAACAATGCATTGCGATCTGTCTATTAGTATTAATATAAATTTCAACATTGGTACCGAAACTTATTCTATATTAGGGTTTTTCCATATTGTTTTATATGGTCTGTATTTCTTAGTAATATTCATAATATGTATAATTTTTGGCATTTTTTTATTTGTTATATATTTCTGAACCTTACAAAATTTTTTGAAAATCCTAAACCTTTATGAATCTCACATGTCCATAACGTTTTCAACCCTGGAAACCATGGATGCAACTTTTTGAATATAGATCTTGGCCAAATTTTGGATTATGAAGCATTCATATTAGGCCTTGAAGCTACTAGAAAATGGGTGCATTAGATATCATAGTATTTTTAGATTTAGAGATGGTAACCCAACAAATAAACAAGGTGTATTAAACAAATCATCCCATGTTGAGGTCCTCCGTCCACCCAATGATTCATGCTCACACAATCTGTGATTATCGATTCGTTATCCTTGATCCTTTCCTTGGATTTTGAACCTTCTCCTGTTATCCTCGACTCCTTCCTTGGATTTTAAATGTTCTCCTGTTATCCTCAATCCCTTCCTTGGATTTTGTGGATCGTCCAAGCAGTGAAAAAGAAGAGATCAACGGGAACAAATCAGATCGAAGAAGAACGTATCGTATAGGCTGCAGGTTTGGGTTATATTAGCTAGAATAAAGAGAAGGCATAGACTCTAAAAGGAATATGGGTGTCAGGGTTGCGATGGGGTCATTGGTGGCTGAGATGCTTCTAGGTAAACTAACTATACTAGGTACACATAATATCTCATATAATCTCCTACCTCCACCTTAAATTATCCCACCTTTGTAGCTATGTGCTCCTGTGCCCATATTCACTACTGATGGGTCTCGATCTTGATCTGTATCTGTATTTTTGACTTCCTCTTGTTTAATAGGATCCATATGTAGATTCAATTTCTCGATTTTATGGAATTTACCCATTTTATTTGGTTTATCCATCAATTGAAGACCCCATAGCGGGGGCAAAGGTAGGAGCCCCTTTACATGAATATTTTTATGACCCGTTCCATGATGTTTATAACCAAGATAAAAGGGGTTAAAGAGAAAAAATCAAAGAAGAACATGTCATAAAAATAAAAGGAAAAAATCAAATTAGAACAATTGGCTTCTTATTCTATGGCATCTTCTAGAAAGCCATTCGACAATCAAGAATTTAGATGCTTCCAAACCTTGTCAATTGACGCATATCAATCCAGATCATCTTTTAATCAAGGGAGAATACTTGGGTGCTCAATATTTTTTGGCACATATTATTTTGAGAGGCTAACATGTAGTAGACTTATAAATGGCTTCCATTTGATCCATTCAGTTAGTAGATATAATGAATATTTATCTTTGTTTGGTAACTGGTTCTCCTCCGAAAAGAAATTTTTGGTGAATCTTCTTCACAGTGTTAGTTTTGAGGAGGCTATCCAATCACAGTAGGAAAATATCCTCTACATACATAGAGTCAACACCATTATTGACATTAAAAGTGATATTAAGGCCGAAAATTATTTTTCTATTTTTTGTCTAAAGCTATTCCCAAAGTTTGTGCCATAGTTTAGGATGTTATGTAGACTTGGGAAAAGGAAACGTTTCATTCAAGACTTCTTGGGATCCAAAGGATGAAGGATTTCATTTACTAAATTGCAATATAGAAGGAACGAAATAAATTCTTAAGCTTAACCAATCTATACCTTATTGATGGTGAAATTTTGTTGGAGTAACAAACTTAAATAAATAAATGTTAGTAATAAACATCATATTAAATGCTGTTTGGAATAGTCTTGTCGATTCATACTGAAGGCTTTATATTTGTATATAAAATAACGTATGGATCCATACAACAATTTTTTTCATTCACAGTAGCGTTTTATCGCAAGAACTCATGTTTTTGTCTTTTTTGCAATTGCACCTCTCAAGTAGCCTGTAAAAGCTCAAGTTCGAGGTGTTTTGGGTAACTGTGAAGTGTTTTTTTTTTTTTTATAGCATGTGGAGGTTTCCTTGTAATTTTTTTAAGGAATGAAAAATGGATTTGAATGGTAATTATTGTGTGTGTGAGAAGAAGCTTGGTTAGTTGCAAGGGATGCCATTTTTTTGTTTATTATCACTTTCTTGCTTTTAACCTCATTGAGAGATTGAATAGCCAAGTTGGCTTGGTGTTTAATATCATTTTCAACATCCTTGTAAATCCAAATTTTATGGCTGGGAATTTGGGAAAGGATGGTATTCAAATTTATGTATGTTTCCACTACAAGAAATATGGAAAAATTGATGTCTAAGCTTCTTTGATCCCGGAAGATTTTTACAGTAAATCCAAGAGAAGTGCTTCTCTCTTGGAATTTCCACTTTTCAAGAAGGTTTTGCGAACAATATGATGTTTGGGAGGAACAATGGACAAAAAAAAGTTGTGCTAACATCCTTGAAAGTTGAATTTGAAAAATCAAAATCAGGGAGAAAGTCTTAAAGAAGAGTCAAACCACCCGCCCCTATTAAAAATAAAATAGAAAAAGCCTAAAGACAGTGGCTATTTATTATTTAATTGTAAATACTTAACAATAGAACAGAAAGGTGGAAAAAAGAGTGTAGAAGTGACTTCGAGAGTCAAAAAAATTTGAGAAAATCCTTTGAAACTGGTATGAAGTCTGTTGAGTTAAAAACCACTCTTTTGATGCTCGAGTTTACCTGCATGTATTCGTGGATGCTCAATCAGTGTTTTCGGGGTACCTAGATGCAATATTGTGAGCTCCTTTAATCTATTTCACACAATAAAATTGGCCAACAGGGGATAAATCATAAAAGTTCCTAGCAGAGCTAAAAATGACCAAAATTATGTTGGATGAGGGTTTTTCAGATGAGGTTTAACTTAATCAATATGGGCTAGACTTTGTCAAACAAGTAATACATGTACTTTTGGGTCAAAATTATTTTGACCAATTTAAATGTAATTAAACAGGTGAGTTTGAGTCATACGAGCTGGAGAAAACTATTTCACTGGCCACTCATTTAAACTCAGAAATATTTTGGTTTTAAGTAACGATCCTTGTAAAATTTCCATCTACCAATAACAATATTACACTACATTCAATCACCTAATTCAAAACAACAGATATAACTAGGAATTATTCTACATAAATATGCAGTTTGGAAATTCTAAATGACAAGCACATTGTCCACCAGAATATCACATCACTCTATTATTAAAGGAAATACAACAACAACTAATCAGTGTTATCGTAACTAGAATAGAATTGGCGGAAAAAGCTGGTTTGACCACTCTTATACCTAAAACTATTTGATTGGTGGCACAAAACTAGAAAAGGATGGTTTGGTACCAAACTAGGATTTTGACACTGAACCAGATTCTGTACAATGCAACCAAGAACCCTCCGAATGAAAAAAAAAAATTTATGAGTGGGGAAACCTGATACTTTTTTACTTGAATTTTTAATTGTTTCAGTATGTTTGATGGTGGTTCTAATCTCATTGGATTTCATATAAAGAAAGTAGAATTTTAGATCCGACTCAAAATCTAGCAGACTTAAAGGTTTTTAGGATTTTAGAAATGGATATAATTAAATACTGAAGATCAAAACAAACAACTTAGTGTCAGCATCTAGACTTCAAACAATTAACCAAATTTTGAAAAAATATTTAACAAATTCAAAGGGTTTTTTGATATGTGATTGGGATTCAAACTTTCAAGTCCAACAAACATATGATTACAAAACTAGGCTGTCAACATATGAAAATAAAGCCACCCTATCAGGTCATGTTAAGTTGTTGTAGGGCCACCAAATTTCCTATGGGAATCTAGATCAATCATCAAACTGAAGTTTTCAAAATTAGCATTAGGGGAATTTTGAGGTCTAAAATGGGCCTCCTAAGAAAAATGTACAACAAAAATAAACTTTATAACAACCAATAGGATTCAAGATGATGATGTCAACCATGGGGGATGATTTACCATTTTTTAAATAAAAGGGTAAAAATATTAAAAAATAATAAAATAATAAAACTGCTTTTTCAACTCGTATTTTCAACTTATCTCCCAAAATTTTTACTCAAATTTCGAGCGGGAGTACTCATTGGATGCGAAATTTAATTCCTCATCCAAGGAGTACCCATGTTGCATACTTTTGATGAACTCTACTACACGAAAAATGAGAAATACATAAAAAACGTGATTGTAATCACATTGTTTTATGTATTTCTCATTTTTCGTGTAGTAGGACCCATCGAAAGTATGCAACATGGGTACTCCTTGGATGGGGAATTAAATTTCGCATCCAACGAGTACTCCCGCTCGAAATTTGAGTAAAAACTTTGGGAGATAAGTTGAAAATATGAGTTGAAAAGTAGTTTTTCCATTTTTCCCTCTAAAATTTGATGATGTCATCAAATCTTATTTGATTTTTTCCACTATTATTTTATAATTTCCTTAGGAGGCCCATTTTAGACCTCAAAATTCCCCTAATGGTAGGCAACATATGAAAATAAACATCTTAGATGTTCCAGTTGAGCTGTTATGGGCCATGATATTTTGATATGGGGTCTCCTCGATTGGAACTGGTGGTTGAAAATTTAATATTTATGTGGATAACATCTACAACTTCCTTCATACAATATTGTTAATAATAAAGATGTCACTCTGAAGTTTCCTAATGTTTGAGACATTTAATCCGTGATCATTAACCATTTTATATGTGGAAGTTATTTGTTTTGTTGAATTTTACTATAAAGTTGACTTCCACTGGAGCCATAAGCAAAGCCAGAGCTTCATTACTCTCTCGTTTTCCTGACAGTTTGTAATATTCCAAATTTTTCATGCAGCAAATTGGAATATTAAATTTTGCTGATCTCACTTAGTAGTTGGATAAATGGGTAAGGAAGCCCATGCATAATAAAAATCTGAATAAAATCCCTCATGGTGTGGAAAGGGATCAAGGTAGCAGCTGGATTTTACACTCTCATGTGTTAAAAAGGATCAATGCAGGTGGACAAGGTCAAGTTTGACCAAGTCAATAGCGCAGGTATGAGAGGAGGAGATCACCCATAGAGACAGCGCAGTGCAAGTGGAAGTAATATTCCTTGGTGAAGGAAACCATAATGAGTGGGGCCCAAGGCAAGGAGGCTCACACATGTTTAAAAGGAGGGCAAGGCAGCCATAACAAGTTTATGCTTATGATTTGATTTTTGTCTAGAAGACTATTTTGCTTTCTGCAACTGTTTAGTTGAGATTGTTGTGCTGCTTAGCACAAGGATTTCTTGTTTAGGAATCCTTCTCCTTTCTTGAGAAGCCTCTTGAAGGATTTTTACTGATTTGCCTCACATCTAGGCTTGAGGCCAAGAATCCTCCTTCAACTACAACATTATTTCTGCAGCAGAATAATGTTGTGTTGCAGGGTGTTGCAGTGAGCAGTCACAACACTACTTCTGGCACTTGTTTTTTAGAGGAGGAGGCTCTCTTTCTCTTGGGAGATCAGTGAGGAAGCATTCCAGAGTATATTTTCACATCTTGGCACTTGGCTAAATTACTCCCAACATCTACAGCACATTCCTTTGCAGGAACTGCGTCTTTTCTTGCAGTGTTGCAGTGTGAGGGTTAATCCCCTCAATCTTGAGCTTGTTTCTCAGGGAAAGGGCCAACCCTTCTCCCGGAAACTTTCTAAGAAGGATTCTCCTTCATTTTCTGTAATTTTCAGCTGTATATACTTAGAGCTTCAGCTAGACTATGTTTTCCAGATCTAGATCTGCAAATCTGGCATTTTTCACTTGTACCTTCATGAAACCCTTGCCAGGTCATTTCTATAATGTGTAAAAGAGGATTTTCCTCCATTTTTCTCCATGATATGATGTAATACTCTCCATTTATTTTATTTCCATCATATTACATCATAAACCCTCAAAACGTCACGTTGTAAATGCTTCAGTAAATTCTGCATAAGCTAAGTCATGGGATTTGGGCCTTTTTGAGCCATATCAAGACCGGGAGATCTGTTTAACTTAGCTAGAGTGATTTTTTTTGCTCAAATTTGGTATGTGAGTCCCATATGACATATTATAAGGTATACCACCATTATTTTCCTCCGTTATTACGCAAATAGCTGGGAATAACGTTTTTGGGGCTTATTTTGCTCTTTTTCCCCAACTTTTGGATCATAAAAGGAAGTACAAGTTGCTGCTGAGACACCAACTGACATGACACATTTCTTAAGGGAATAGCTTTTTGCAGCTCCAGCATTGTGTTTACATATTGCTGCAGTCCCATTATTGGGCATTTTCTGGCCATTCGAGGTGTGAGAGTCTTGTTTATCTCACCTAGTTTGCTTGGTTTATGATTTCCACTTGGATTTGGATCTTAGATTATCAGATCTAAGATATCCAAGGGCTAATATTGTTTTCTGTAGAATAAATTCTTGAAAAATGCATTTTTTAGGCATGCCTTGCTAGCAACCCCAATTTGGGGATATTACACAGTTCAAGTTTTAGACCATTGTTCCAAAGAATAGTTAGCATTTGATATATAAATACCTATGTAACTACAGTCAGAGCTTATCTGTAACTACCTCTACCCATCTTCAACTCATTGTCGTTGACACCAGAATTATGCTTAAGTTCCTCCAACCTCTGCCCAACATTATCATAAGCATTCCCGATTTCCTCCCCCATCTATTATACAGTGATCATAGGAGCATTTAGGCATCTACCCCATCTCCTTCCAGGATTTCCAGGACCAATTTATTTCCACAGTAAGTAATTTTCAAGCTCAGAAGATGCAAGTTGTAATTTATTACCTTGAATAACAATTATTTGTGGTCAACTTCACATAACTTTCGTGTCACTTACTTCCTTGATTGGATTCGTATTGATGCAATTTGTTGGAGATAAGATAAGATTAGAAAATTTTATGAATGTCTAACAAATGACTATAATAAGTAGGTCAATGGGACTTAAAAATGCATGCACTTTATGTATGCAATACATATTTCCTAGGTCAGAGGGGCCCTTAACATCCAAGGTTGATGGTAAGAAATTCTGGATGGAAATTTTGGATCTTGAGAAAACTTGGAGAGTTTTACTTTGCATGGAGACAGTCTGGGTCTGGGATTTTCTAGTATTGATTTGTCTATTGGTCTGGTGATTTATCTTGCTGATATGAAACGTGAGATCCTCGAAGTTTTGTGGAAGGCACTTGATCCATAATTTTGGGGATTCAAGAGGAAACCCCACTTCTCAACAATTTTTAATTTTGGAGCGGCATGGACTTCAATATGACATTTTTTGTCTTAAGCGAACACGCAATAAGGAAGAAGGTGATTCTCCTAATGGGCTTTGGCTGGGGAATTCCATGCAAAGGTTGAGATCTATGAGTAAAATTCTTATTCATTAGAAGAGTGAGGCATATTTTTGGTTAATGAAAGAATGCAAAGAGGGAGCCACTTGAGTGTTGGTAAAGATAGTAAAAGGCCCATTCGATCTCATAATAGATAGTACATACAAAGATTAGATGTTTGATGTGGGATGTGGTGATGAGTTTCAATCCAAAGTAGATGAGAGTCTACCAGTCATGCATTTAGTGTTTACAAATATATGCAGGTATGACAATGCTGACATCTTACATTTGCATGTCATACTCAGAATAATAAGCCATCTTAGGGCTAAGACCTTTGAGAGGTGTGATCCAAGTGTAGACATATCTCTAATCACCTGGTTTAGGTCATTCTTAAATGGTAAGAGGTGAAATAAAGTGTCTAAAGAGTACTCGAAGGGGGGGGGAGGATGAAGAAGGAAAATGATCAGGAGAGAATGGATTGTGGAATACAGAAAACCCCAGATTATGAGAGGTGTTATTTTATTTCATAAAGGTGATCATGAGTGTACCTTTATTCCATGGAATGCTAACAATTACTAATATTGTAGAAGGGGGTATTGTCTCTAAGGTGTTCCTCATGGGACTTAGGATTCAAATCTTGACACTATGCTCCCTAAGGGGTTCCCTGTTTTCCTTTTTATAGATTGAATTACTTAGATCCTAGATATAGTTTCAATTTTATATTGACTTCCTATTGTTGGACGAACGGTGAGAAATTTGGTCTAATACTCTTTCAAAATGGGAACATGATACTATTAATTCATTATATTTTTATTTATGAAATCAATTGACAATTTCTAATCACCTTCCTTCTTTCTCTAGGTCTCTAAAAACATTATTGAGGCTAATTTTTGTCCCCTAATGAAGTTTTTTTACTTTTTCCTAGTTATTTAAGGCATATCCTTAGAAATTGTAGAAAACCTTAAGAATTGTAAAATTTGTGTTTATACTTCTTGCTTCATAATTTAAGGCATATCCTCAAAAATTGTAGAAAACCTTCAGGATTGTATTTTTTTTTTCTGTTAAGGATCTTCCTTCCCCTGGGTTGTTTTTTTCTCTCCATTGAAGTTCAACTTTGGGGGATTCCAGATCTTGAGGGTTGTTTTTGTTCTTGATGGTATTGATCAATGGGTTTTATGCCATTTTCAAAGATAACTTCATATTGACTTATTGTTGCATTATTAAAATTTCATTTTGTAATTTTCAAAATCTGTTAAAAAAATATAATGTTGTCAAATAAAAATATATGAAGTGATAGTAGACTACCGCCCCACAAGTGGAAAAATGGCAAGTAAAAATATAGAATTAGGAATTAAAGATAATTTCTCCTTATCCCCTCCTGAAATTCTTTATGATTACTTTGAGATGGAGCATTTCATCTTAGTTATCTTGTATATTACGTGTTTTGAGGGATAAATCTATGTCTATATTATGGTTCAAGAGGACCACTTGCTCAAATTTTACTGTATTTATCTAGACTCTGCCCCATTAGGTTTATCACCTTCTTCCTCCAACTTTTGTGAATGGTTGCAGGTTCCAAGTCTCATGAAAACTCCCTAGAATTTGATGCAAATTATTCTAGGTTGGTGAGATGGTGTACATTTTCCCATTATGTTTCTAGACAGTCACTTCCATGAAGGCCACATAGATGTAGTATCTTTTAATGTAGAGTTTCCTTCCAACACAGATTGATCAATTAAACACCCATCACTATATATTTCTCTTCAGCTTCATATGTTGAGAGAGCCTTGAATACTTGTCACGAGCCTTTTCCAACGTCATACAGCTAGGCTTTCTCAGCCCTAGGTAGACATTCTTTTACAATGATTGATGAGGATGGAGATGTCCATACTCCTTGCTGTATATATGTCCATACTCTTTCCTCTACAGTCATCTCTTCAACCACTCTTTTGTACTCTTTTTTCTCTTATTTTTAATTTTACTTCTTTAACTTGTAGAATCTACCTTTTTCTAATGTTGAGTAGTGTTTGTCCATTTTCTAGGGTTCACCCTTTGTTCCTCTTTTTTTTTTTTCCATTTTTCTTGTATCTCTCTGTCTTGTAACTTTCAAGAGTATCATTGGTACTACCACCTTATTTTTTTGACTTATTGTATTTTCTGTCTCCATTGACCTATCAGTCGAGTCATATGTATGTCTTCATTTTTAATATTAGCATCATGGCTCCTGGATTTAACCTAGTAATAGAAGCATCTGGTGGGAAGGTTGCACATTTTTATTAGCACCTGGAGCTAGAATTTGAAATAACCAACCCTATGTGGCTCAACTATGAGCCATAGGAGTTAGTCACATACATGCACAGATTCCCAAAACTTAGGTTGAATTAAAATTCATTCTTCATTACAACAGAGTCTTCAGGAAAATTGTTAAGTCATTCAACTTTCACAAGGCCTCATTTGTTACTCGAAAAACACCTTTTTACTCAATGGTAACTCGTAAATATATTGATATGTTCATATGATCAGAACAATTCTTCTAGTAAAGGGATGACCTCATTATCCGTCTTCAGTATTCTTTGAAACATTGGATGCATAACCTCAATATTTTATTGTATAGTTTAGAGTTTGTTGATTGTTCACATTAGCGTTAGGTTGATATTGAGATCCATAATTCAAGATCAGAAAGGATCTGTAGGATTTGTTACCTATGTGATGAGAAATAAATATCCTCCTAGCCCTACATATCACCTATCTATGTGTTATAAACATGGACATGAAGTACTACCTGTATGTTTACTATAAGAGATTGGAAATTGTGGGAAGGAGAAGCAGCCAAGAACATAAAAAGTATCAATTTTTCCTTCTTGTGATTGAATGAAAACCCAAGAGTTGCAGAAGCAAGACACTCCATTTTAGGTAAAGGTATTGTTGATTTTTTTGCAACAAATACAATGCACTATCATAAAAATTAATTACCTGATGAAGGGTTTGGAGAAGAAACTCAAGACATGCCATGCCTCTTACCCAGATGGTTCTTCTGAAAATTGGCAAGCGTTGTGGCCACTACAAAGTTACCCAAGTGACCCACTAGATGTGATTTTTATCCACATGTGGTCTTTGGATTCTGAGTTTCATTTATCCTTTGTAAAAGACATGAAGTGTTTAATTTTCAAGCCTTATGTTAAGGGGGTGGGTAATAATCTAGGAATGTAATTTTTGCATTAAGGGGTGTGTTACAACTTACAACATAACATGGGAATTTGGAACATATGTAAGCCACTTAATATGTCATCGATGTGTCTATATTAATATTATAATGTCGATGTTGAGGTATTAGGTGGTTAAACCACCATAATCAGGCTAGGGTGTTATATAATGATGTCAAAGCATTTAGATTAACAAGCGGTAGTAAGAAAATTTTAAAAAATATGTGAAAATATTCCATTTTTTTATGGACTTGTATAAAATTCCCCATATTTGAATGAATGGAAGACGTTATTTTTGATGTTTTCTATGAAAATGAAAATCCTTCTAATGTGCACAGTCATCTTACCATGAGAGAATGATTAAATCTATCATGGGAGCATCAAAGCCTTCAAGCCACTTCAACATAACCAGCTAAGAACTACCTTGAATGATGGGGCTTTGACTAGAGTGGACCAACAAATGTAAGGGAAAAAATAGACAGTTGTTTATTCATAATGGAGAATTGGACAAATATGATCCACCTTTCTTGCCGAACATATGTATGACCTCCTGTGATGATCCTTTCTGCCTAAAGGAAAAAGATTTCTTTGTAAAACACAAACAAAACTTCCCAATATGAGATTCTTTGGGATAATATTCAGAAGGTTTGAGCCTTAAATGCATTTCAGTGGGTAAAAAATGGAAACATCTATTTGTCTTTTTGTAGGCCTTATGGTGTAGAACCAATCTTGATTTTTGTTTTAGACGCCATTTGCAATGCTTGCATTGAATAATTCATTACAAACATAGGGAATATTGAATGAATTAGAGAGACAATTTTGCAGGCTAGGTCTATAAAACTACATGTTTGCAATCATAATACATGTCATGTCATATACAGGTCACATACAAACTATTAAAACCAATCAAAATGAGGTCTAATTCATATCTTATCCTTATTGAATGCATTATTCAATGCAAAGAACCAATGCACACCCTTTTTATACTTATATATTTGGAGAGATGAAGTGGATTTAAAATATAAGAGGGAAAAATGTCTAATGGGAAGACCAAGAATCTATGACAACGTCTATGTAATTTATAGTGAATTCCATTAGATATATCGACACTAATTACCCTTCTATAGGAAAACATGATAGAAAACATTAGAAATGCAACTGAACTATTGAAGGATCCTATTAGATAAATTCATCATAAGTTCAATAAGCTAGTGAAAACTTAACTCTCAAGATTTCTTTTCCCCGGGAAAAATTAAACTTTCTATTTCAAGAAGAATAAAAAATACATTCTTCATAGTGGAGCAACTGCACATGTTCAATAAATTGTTTCATAACAGCCTGTCCACCTATGATTTGGATTATCGGAGCTTCCAACAAAAATCATATACCTCTAGAAAAATACTCTATAGAAAATACAACTTGACCATTGTCAAATTATTAACAAAGTAACTTATTAATAAATTCCATTCAAACAGTCCATACTGACATAATTACCTAAATATTCCAACCCACAGACACTTACAATTCAGAGGCATAACCCCAACATGTTGAATTATATTTGATTTATACATACTATAGACAATCCCATCATAGGATATTCAAGTTAGCTGTAGCATGTTAGTATATCCACATACATTTTATTGTAATTCTCAAAATAACCTCAGATGGCATGCATTCATTTAATCACTTGTGAATTTAGTAGCTCTTAAAATTTTATATGCTTCAAGAATTCCATCTACATAGGGATGTCATGGATATTTCCAGCTTCTTGATAGGCCATACTAAAGTAGTATGCTTCAAATCTGAATATATCATTGATTCTTATGCAACCTGGATTCAGAGACCTGGTCCTTGCTGTTCAAAACATCTAAACTGTCATCCATCTTCTTGATTTTATCGGAATGTGAATATGCTATTGATAGTGAGGAATAAGTGGTCTTATTTGTAGAGCATACTTCCAATTTGTTAAAGTGCTCTCCTGACTATCAACAATTTTACTTTTGATCATCATATAGAGCCAACGGAGAAGCTTTTGTCAAATCAAATTTCTACAATAAGTACTTAGATCTTCCTAAGAAACTTGCTTCCATTAACATTTTTTATTACATGCTCTGCTCAATAATTGAGGCTCTACCTAATATCTTACTGCTAAAAGTTTCAACTAGTTCATCAAACTCTTCAAAGAAAATTAACAATAATAGTACACAACACTATCATTCACTTAAGTATTTTTAACAATGAGATTCCAAGTAGAAATATTAGTTCATCACTACAAGTATTATGCAAGCCTTGATAGGAGTACTTATACTTCATTTGAATGATGATGATTTTGAAGAGGAGTTGGTGATTTAACAGAGGCATATATATCCAAGATCAAATTAGATCAGAGTCATATATATTAATGACTTCGAAAAAAATATTGTAACAACCTTGGGTCACTATTATGGAATATTTTTCATGCATCAAAATGTATAATAGGGTCACCAACATGATATATATTACTGCTCAAAGGTCAAGCTTCAATAATCTTAAAAACTCTAGGATAAAGACTTCAACTCATGCAAAATATGTGCCATAGAAAGAACAGGTCCCTCTATCTTTTGTTAACAGGAGAATTATGCTCAAAATTTTGCCTTCGGATTTCTAGAACGATGAGATAGATTCAAGCATAATCATTCAAATACAGATAATGGTTCATCACAATTCCTGCATTGTAAAATAAATTACTACTATATAGAGGCTTAAGATTATGTTGGAGATATTTCTTCAACCACTAAATTACTGTCATTAATAATTGACATTACCGCATGATAGGGTAGTTGTAAAGTCACTGTCAGATTCACAAGAGTGACTCCCATCATTGCCATTTATAAATAGGGTCCAAAATTTGGGCTTTACGATGTCTATTATAAAGAAAATTCCATGCCGCTACCTAGATTGGCTTCATGAGATCAAGTTGTTTTGGGAGATTCCCTTGTACTAGGGTCAAACCCTTAGATAGATTAATCCAAAAATTCAAATATATGATGTTCAAAAGGCCTCACGTGTCTCAAGGAAAAATATCATGGTTGCAAAAATATATGGGTGCAAAATATAATATTCAAGTTAGAAAGAAGATTTTCTCATCAAGATCTCACCTTGGAATACTCATATATTCAGTGAGCTCCTGCAAGTACCAACAAAATACAAAGAGATACGTAGCCCAACGTGTCCATGGTCTCAAAGATGCTTTTCCCATTTTTAGAAATCACTCCATAGCAAAAAAAACCTTGATTTCAAAGAGATCCAAAACCACTCAACGTTTGATTTTTTAAAATCATCATGGAATACCTTCAAGAGTGTAGAATAAATGATAAACAAACCCTATCCCCCTTGCTAATTTTTGCGATACTTCTCCTCAGGGATAATTATAGACCTTGATAAAGGTCTCAATTTTGAGAGGTACATATCCTTAGGATATATATCCTTAGCACTTCATAATTGCAGAGAGAGAAAGGAGGACATGGAGATTTGTCCACATTTTTTTTTGTAGTGATTGCTTTCTCTTCCTTGAGCATGTCCTCAATTTTTCTTTGAAACCATGTTAATTTAACATGTTCTTTGCTACAATAAGTTACTTCCTTAGCTCATCTCTAAACCGTTTGCAATGATTCACAATATAACAATAACGAGTGAAATAATTTTAAATGAAATAGCAGAACAGAAGCCAAGACAAGAGAACACAAAGATATGGCACAAGCCAGGGAAAAACCCCAAAATGGGAAAACTCTTGATCAATTCTTCTTATTATCGTTATTATCAAATGTTCAGTAGAGGATGAGAGAGTACATTAAATGTCAATATTGACTTTTTAATGTGATAACCAGGATCATTGTTCAAACTCCAAATAAACATCTCAATCGAATATGCATCATGTAGCTCAAATGATTATTGTTCACAAGGCTTAATTTACCAGCCTTCACATCAAGGATATGCCATTGCACTCACTAAACTTTGGGCTACAACAATTACTATCGCAAAAAAAACTTAATTAACCTGGTAGTCATAAACATAAAGAACCAGCCAGATACATTATTCATGTTATTGCATAACCATGAAGAGACATGACCTAGAAACTCATATAATTTTGGCCCTCTATAGGCCTCTTGTGTCTGCCCAAGGATATTCCCTAACAGTTCTCAAACCAATTCTCAAACTCAACGTAAACCGTCCTTGATATACCCTTAACCTCTATGTATACATTGCTGAATTTTGGCTCTTATTCCGGTATCAAACGTAGGTCTTATGACCTTCTTGTACACCAAATTGTAGGTGCTCATACCTCCTTCAATTCTCAGTCATTACCTCGGCCTTCATCATGGAGATATGCACTTATCAAATGCACAAAAAAAACTAGTGAATATTGCATTAGACGCAGGTTGGGGAGAAGAACCCTTGACCTCCAATTGGACTAAGGTGTAAAGCAGTGAAAAAAGGTAGAAATTAGGAAGACTAATTGCAGAGTAAAAGACAGGAAATGGCCTTAAAATTATTGATTCAGGGGTACATGCAAGCCCTTGAAACACTGACCACAACATCATAAATTATCAAATCCTAGGATATGATCAAAGAGTAAAAATAATGGCTAGAAGCTATATAATAATCATGCTAGTGCGCTATATCATGATGTCACAACATTTATATGAATGGGCGGTAGTAAGAAAATTTTAAAAATTATGTGAAAAAAATCCATTTTGTGATGGACTTGTATAACATTCCCATATTTGAATGACTGTAAGTACCTATTTTTGATGTTTTCTATGAAAATGAAAATCCTTTCAATGTGCACGGTCATCTTACCATGAGAGAATGATTAAAGCTATCATGGGATCACCAAAGGCTTCAAGCCACTTCAACATAACCAGCTAAGAACTACCTTGAATGATGAGGATTTAACTAGAGTCGACCAACAAATGTAAGGGGACAAAATAACAATGGTTTAATATGGTTTTTTAATCATAATGGAGAATTGGAAAAATAGGAGCCATCATTTCTCACCAAAAATACCTATCAGCTCTTGTAATGATCCTTTCTGCCTAAAGGAAATAGATTTCTTTGAAAAACACAAACACAACTTCTGAATATGACATCCTTTGGGATACTATTAAGAAGGTTTGAGCCTTAAATTCAGTTCAATGGGTAACAAATGGCAACATTTATTTGTCTTTTTGTAGGCTTGATGGTGTAAAACCAATCTTGATCTTTTAGATCATGTAGTCTTGATGGTGTGGAACCAAACTTGACTTAATTTCTACTCTTTCAGATCGTGGGAGGCTTATTCCAATTTAAGGAGACTCCAATAAATTGTTCTTGAAATGAAGAGGAGCTTATTCAGGTATGTTTTGACATTGTCAACATATGTTCTAACATTACCATAATAATGCATCTTAGAGAAAAAATTACTTCAAATATTACTTGTATTTATTATATAGATAATTATGGATGTTGAATCACTTGCCAACACAGGTGTTATCACTCAAAATATTCAAAACATCATTTTGACAAGATTACTTATGTTCATGGGTCAAAATAGGTTTTTAGGAGTCATTCTAAGTTAAACCAAGGGAAGCATTAAATTTTGTATAGTTTGATCCTACCCTAAGGTTTAAACAAACTCATTTTTAAAGTCCTTCCTCTCAAATAATTCATCATCTTATGAGTCATTCCATTTCCCAAATTTTTAGTGCCAAAAATACCTAATAAGCCAAGAATCCCTGTTTTCATAGCGCATTCAGTGTATAAAAGGCAGAAAGCGCTATGAAACTGCTAAAAGTTTCGTAGCGAAATATGAAGCAAAACTCTGTTTTTTGGTTTTGAGCAGTCAACTTCAAAGGAGGTTTCTGAGCAAACAGAAAGCTATTTTAAGAAAATGAGAGATTTTATTTGAAAAAATATATCAAATAAAAATAACCTCTCTCAATTTTCTTACAAGTGTTATCAATTGGCAGATACAAGGCTTTCTTTGAAGCCCTGGTTTCAGAAAACAAAGTTTTCCTGTTTTACACATTTGTTTCAAAGGTGGATTCTGGACAGAAGGAGATGTGTTTCAAAAACCCAAGAGATTTTTTTATTCAAGATATGATGGCCTACAAAAACCTCCTTTAGTTTCTCAAACTAAATCATGGATTAGGAGATATAGGCTTTGTCCCAAGACCTAGTTTTCAGGAAAAAAGCAGGAGAAATCTGCAAGAAATGCCTCAAGCAAGCTAAATTGAAGTTGGTTTATGGTTTTTATGGTTTTTAAATGCTGAAGACAGGTTATGTTTTAATTTTTTTGGCATAAGTACAGTTTACACTTCGAAATTTTTTGACAAAACTGCATACACAGCAGTTTCGTAGCACATTGAGTGTAAAAAAGTAGAAAAGCGCTACGAAACTGCTGTAGTAGCTTTTCTTGCTCGTTTCTATCAGATTTTGAACGGTTAAGGAAAGATTAAAGAACTGAATTTTCTATGAAGTATGTATCAAAGGGTAATTAAAGCAATCTTGGAGGAAAGAAGTCAAAATTTGAAGAATAAAGGTTGAAATGGCAGCGCTACGAAAGGTGCTACGAAACTACTATGTTTTCATAGTGCAGAACATTACAACATTTTGAGTAGGGTTTAAAGTGGTTTTACAGAGATGGAGGCTAGGGAGGAGTTATGGGACATGTTATGACAACTTCCAACAACCAAGGACCACGAATTGAAGGGTACATGATGGTCAAAATGTTCAAAGAATGCAAAAGATCTTATGCCTAAAAAACAGGGTTCTGTTTCCTATTTTGATGGAGGTCAGCAATATGGTCATGAAGAAATGAAGCTCATCATCCAGATTCTACCATGTGATGATACACTTGTAAATGATGTAAATTTAAATAGATAAGGTTGTTAAAGATAGCATTAAGTAGTTTGAGTCATTTTTGGAATAATACTGTTTAAGTAGATTAGGTGTCTTTTTGTAATAAATTCCATGTCTTATGGTTACACAAGGTGTCAGTAGTGATAAATTTGATGTATGTAGCCTAGAGGCAGATCATATCATGTGGTAAAAGGTCTATTAAAGGCCAAGAGGTCGAATTGATAAAGGGTTGGACATTTTTGGCAAAACTATGCTTGTTGTGTGTGGACTGGTTTTCAGCAAATACAGAGATCTTCTACTTGACCAACTTCAGATTCAGAAGCAGTTTTAGTATTTTTCTATTCTTTTTGCATCTCTTATATATCTAATTGCAGTGGTGTTCATCTATATTACTCGGAATTCATCTATTTGATGCTCTGACTTCCTATATAAGTGAACTAACTATGTTTTTACACTTTCATGTGTGTGTACCTTATGACTGAAACTCTGATATGCCTCAGCTTCCATGTTAAGTAGATTCACTGAATTAATGAACTTCTTTGACTCCATAAGCCCAATGTACACATGTTGATGTGATTCTCAACCTACATCTATCATTATCAGTTTATTTCCTAAATAGAGTTAGCCATCTATATCTTTATCCATATCATTAAACCTTGAGAGAGCCCTCTCAGACTGAGGAGGCTAAGCCTTATTCATAATATTGGTTTGAAATAGTTACATTGAAGCTTTCTGATCAATAGCCAATCAAGTACGATTTTGGTGATAACAACAGGTACAAATTATCTTGCACCATGAGCAATAACAACTACCTGCATATGTGGACAAACACCCTCCTATACTGATTTATTCTTTTATAGTAAAATAAACATATTTACTGAAGAATGCAATTTGCACCATATTGATTTAGATGATATTTCTAACATAGAAACCAAATAGTACTTATTAAGGCAACCCCTTGTATGTGGTTTTCAGCAAACTCAATGAACTAATTTTTAATTTATACATACGTTTAGTGTTGTTTTCATGTAAAAGTTGCAGTGTAAAGAAATGCTACCCCTAATTTGTTTAACTTCACGTGCAATATTTAAACCAAACATAACTCACACAAAGGGATATTAAAAGGTAGTGTTTTTAAATGAACATGCCCTTGATCTTATAAAAAAAGGTACCAAATTCTTACTGGAGATACCTCCGTAGGGGTAGAAGTAAGCCTGAGATGATCATCCACTTTAGGAAGGAACTCAAATTTCACTTGTGGCATGATTCCAATAGTTAATAAATGAGAAATGAATATCGACGACCTCCCAAACGAGCTAGGCTAGGATGCAAGATAGCTGAGAATATTATCTTACATCCTAGCTTGCTTGGGAGGTCGTACATCTTCCTTTCTCCTTTATCAACTACTACTAGCATTCCATAAGCCAAATGTGATTTCCTTATTAAAGTGGATGATCATCTCAGGGTTACTTCTTCCCCTAAATTTTTTTTATAGGAGTCGCGTCGCAATTCCAACGGTTTTTTCCGTCGCTGAAAAAATAATAGAGCCGACAACATGCCATCAGTATTGTGACACATTCTGGTAAGGAATCGATGTCATAATACCAAAGCCTCCACATGATGTCTAAATAGCGACAATAAACATTGCGATTCAAATATTGACTAAATGAAGACACATGTCGTGTCTAGTGTAGCTATTCTGACAGTTATTAAAAGTGTCACATATGCGACGATACAGGAAACGACGTTTTTCCCAACCTCAAAGTATCGCTCTTGGGACACCTATGTGTTGCAATAGAGATATTTTTGCCATCAGAAATTGGGCCAAATATGCTAGTGCGAAGTCCTCCAAGACCTCCTTCAGGATAACTCAATTGCTAGTCCTATTTAGGATTTCTCTTAGTGGCTCGAATTAGTTACTGCCTTATCGTGCGAGTGATGAGCTCTTATTCTCTGGATTTTTTTTTTGCATCCCTTCGAGGGCCTAATTTTTCACATTTAATAGTTATAGTTTTTTTTTGTTGTAATCTTAAGACAGTGTGTTGTGGCCACTTATTTATCACACAGCTAAATGCGGGTTTATTATTAATATTTTCTATGAGGGTTTTTAATGATGCTTCTCTATTCTCATTCTTTTTCGATTTCATAGTATTGATTAGACCGCATATGTAATGTATAAATATCATAACTGTTTAAGTTATAAACTCTGCTATTTTGGTTTAATCCTTAAAAATTTCTTATGGTATTTGAATATTTTCTTAAATAGTTCGGTGCTCCTAGTTCTTAGTTTATTGTACAATGTGTAATAAATGTATTCTTCTTGTTTTCTTAAATATATTTCCATTCCCTTACCATTTTATGTGAATATGGATTGTCTCCAGACGATCATTCACGCTCAGCCTATTCTTTGTGTGGAAGATAATGTGTACACCATTTATGTATAATCTTTAGCACAATGCTTGCTCCTCCTCATGAGGGTTATTGTTATATTTGTATTTATTTTCCCTATATCATAAGTTTCTAGTGTTAGATATTCATTGTTTTACTATTTAATGAAGAACATGTATCTTGTATTTGTTCTTAAATAATTTTCATGTAAATTCTGCATTTTCTATACCTAATCAGTTTTTTGGTTTTAATTCAATAATTTCTTTCATAATAGATGAAACTAATAGATGTCTGGACCATCTCTAAAGGGTTTACTCTTGAACCCTTAGTCTTTGTATTTATTTTTAATTCCTTTACATGACCTACTATTGAGTCTAGGGATTCTTCCCTCGATGGACTAACTGTCCCATCCTTTCAATTGTTTTCTACAAAATTTATAAATTATTTTCCACTACTGTTCAAGATGCTAGATACATTTAAATCTTCAGTTTTTCTTTATGCATATAAATATGTCCTTCCACTGGACATAATATACTTCATAACTATACTAGGGAACTTTTACACAGACATTCAGAATCTGAATATTTGACCCTAATTTATTTATCCTATTCAATCATTCAGTAACATGAATAACCTCTACTTTTCTATAACCAATGTTTCACAGTGCAGAGAAAATTATTTACAGAGATTAACATATTTATAAATGCATAATGAGAACTCATTATTCCTTTTAACTCTAGGCTTGTAATACTTATGCCAAATAAGTAAAGCTAATAGCAACCTCCAAACCATGAGAGAGGCAATTACATCCTCAGCTACCCCCATGCTCCTCACCAGAGTAGGATTGAATATTAGTTCTTCTGGAGGTAGACCTCAAGACCTTTGTCCAGTCTCTCCTCCAATGTTAAGTAGTAGAGTTCCATTGGTTCCTACTATCTCTGGACACTCTCACCTTTCATCTCTTTAGTTGTTCCTTTTCTTTTGTATATAACACCTTTCCCTCTCTAGGATTTTCCTTTTATCCCCAGAGCAAAGGTAATTTTCAATAACTGCTTAATCTAACTACTCT
The DNA here is from genome assembly GCA_034641835.2 of Pinus albicaulis. Classification (NCBI taxonomy): domain Eukaryota; kingdom Viridiplantae; phylum Streptophyta; class Pinopsida; order Pinales; family Pinaceae; genus Pinus; species Pinus albicaulis. The sequence continues at coordinate 358,038,317 of CM076573.1, read as the reverse complement.
GGAATCTTGGAAAACTTTTACCATCAGTTTATGGAAACACACCATAAATTAATCTTTTATTCAAAAGAAAATAAATCTTGTTCATAAATTTATTAACATGGTCGTTAATCTGATTTTTACTTTAAAAATTCAAATGTCTAATTTGAAATATCATGAAGGAAATTAAATCTGGGTGGTACAAGTTACCTATCAAACTTGCGATTTCAATGAATTCCTGCCGGATTTTAGAGAAATTAGAACATAAAAGTCTACTAGAAAGGCTTCCAAAAAGTCTCACTAAAGACAAATCGATTTGTATAACCTTTTATTTAATTGAAAAATATTTTTTTACTCAATTTCAAATATATATATATATATATATATATATATATAATTAAAAAAGTTTTCAAATATTATTTTTAAAAATTTTTAAATAAATCAATTTACATAATATTAACACAACTCCATAATGATGATATGTCAATGCACAACCACATTATTAAATATAGTTGATATAAACCCATAAGTTAATGGATATAAATTTAATATTAATATTATTATTGATATTAAAAATATATATAAATATAATAATAATAATTATTTTTTAAATGTCATTATTATTATATTATAAATATGATAATAATTATAGCAATTATAATGACAATTTAAAATAATTATTAATATATTATAATAATATGATAATATTATTGATATTATCAATAATATAATAAATATTAATATTATTAACACAGGGATTATTAATATTAGAAACCCAAGGTATTATAAACCCCATGAAATTATATTAAACACAAAAGATTAATATTATAAACCGAAAAGATTATTATTATAAACTCACGAGATTAATAAACCTAAGGGATTAATATTAAAAACCCAAGGGATTAACATTGAGAACCTAAGAGATTAATATTATAAGCCCTTGGGATTAATGTTATAAAAGTAACCGATTATTAATATTATAAACTCAAGAGATTGAAAAGCTCATGGAATTTATATTATAAACCCAAGGGATTTATATTAAACTCTAGGATTAATATTATAAACCCTATAAATGATATTATACCCTAGGAATATGAACCCTTAAATTAATAAAACAAAGAGATTGGTATTATAAACCGAAGTCACTAATAAACCCAGGGGATTAATACTAAAAATCCAAGGGAGTAATATTAAACCCAACAAATTAATATTGTAAAGCCAAGGTATATATACCATAAGATAAATATTATAAACCCTAAAAAAACCATGGTTGACCATGTTTGATTTTCATATTTAGAAAATATTTGACACAATGTGACATTGGACCATGATTGAACATGGTTGACCATGATTGATTTTCATATTGAGAGAATATTTTCCACAACGCAACATTAGACCATTGTTGATTTTCATATTGAGACAATCTTTGTCACAATGTAATGTTGGGCCATGGTTGACCATGGTTTTTGACAATTTGAGGTTGGACCATGAGACAATATTTGTCATAATTTGACCATGGTTAGTGACCATGGTTGACCTTGATTGACTATGGTTGACCATGGTTGATTTTCATATTGAGACAACCTTTGTCACAATGCAATGTAGGACCATAGTTAACCATCGTTGATTTTCATATTGGGACAATCTTTGTCACAATTTGACATTGGAAAATGGTTGAATTTCATATTGACCATTATTAAGAGTGGTTGACCATGATTTATTTTCATATTGAGACAATATTTGTCACAATGCGACATTGGACCATGTTTGACAATGGTTGAACCCTTATATCAATAAACCCAAGGGAATAATAAACCCAAGGGACTAATATTAAAACCACAAGGGATTATGAAAAAAAGGGAATAATATTAAATTCAAGGGATTAATATTATAAAATCAAGGCACATAAACCCCCTTAAGATAAATATTATAAATCCTGAAATAAACATAGTCATGGTTGACCATGGTTTATTTTCATATTGAGACAATCCTTGTCACAATGTGACATTGGACCATGGTTGACCATGATTGATTTTCATATCGAGACAATATTTTTCACAATGTGACGTTGGACCATGGTTGACTTTGGTTGGTTTTCATATTGAGACAATATTTGTCATAATGTGACGTTGGAATATGGTTGACCATGATTGATTTTTCAAAACATGGTTGAGCTTAGTTGATCATGATTAATTTTTCAAAACATGGTTGAGCTTAGTTGACCATGGTTAACTATGATTAATATTATAAAACCAAGTTAATAATAAACCCAAGGGATTAATACTAAAAATTGAAAAGATTATAAACCCAAGGAAATAATATTAAACCAAAGGGAATAATATTAAACCCTAGGAATATGAAACCTTAATTAATAAACCAAAGGGATTGACATTATAAACCCAAAGGAATATTATTAAATCCTACAATATGAACCCTTAGATTAATACACCCAAGATATTGGTATTATAAACCCAAGGGATTAATATTAAAGCCCCAAGGAATTATGAACCCAAGCGATTAATATTATAGATCCAAGGTATATAAACCCTGAGATAAATATTATAAACCTTAAAATCATGGAAAATTTTAGGGTTTATTCGCAGGTGGGCTAATTTTCTATGATTTTTGTAAAAAAAATGTTCTCCAATTTCGATTTTTTTATAAAAATGATTCACCCAAATTTTACAATATAAAATTATTTTACCTGAAAAATCGCCAACATTATATAGAGAGTATATATAGAATCATTATAAATCTGAATAATTTTACAGATAAATCATTACACATTTTATAGTTTGAATATTAGGGACTAGTGATATTCGCCAACGTTTTTAAAATTCAAGATTCCATCCTTAAAATTTTCCCTACTTAAAATAAGCATGGTTTACCATGGTCGATTTTCATATTGAGACAATATTTGTCACAATGCGATGTTGGACCATGGTTCATCATGCTTGACCATGATTTATTTTCATATCGATAAAATATTTGTCACAATGCAACATTGGACCATGGTTGACCAAGATTGATTTTCATTTTGATAAAATATTTTCCACAGTGTGACATTGGACCATGGCTGACCATGATTTATTTTATAAAACATGGTTGGCTATGGTTGGCCATTATTGATCATAGTTGACCATGATTGATCATTGTTGATCATGATTGATATTATAAACTAAAGGTATATAAACCCTACAATAAATATTATAAACCTTTAGATAAACATGGCTTACCATGGTTGACTATGGTTAATTTTCATATTGAGACAACCTTTATCACAATGCGACGTTGGACCATAATCGACCATGGTTAAGCCCTTATATTAATATGCCCAAGGGGTTGATATTATAAACACAAGGGAATAATAAACCCAAGATATTAATCTAAAACCCCAAGTGATCATGAACCCAATGAAATAATATTAAACCCAAAAGATTAATATTATAAACCCAAGGTATATAAACCCTAAGATAAATATTATAAACCCTAAAATAAGCATGGTTGACCATGGTTTATTTTCATATTTAGACAATATTTTTCATAATGTGATGCTGGACCATGATTAACCATGCTTCACTGTGATTGATATTTATACCAAGACAAAATTTGTCACAATGGGACGTTGGACCATGGTTGACCATGGTTTATTTTCATATTGAGACAATATTTGTCAAAATGTGACATTGGACCATAGTTGACTATGATTGACCATGGTTGATCATGTTTTATTTTTTAAAACATGGTTGACCATGGATGGCCATGATTGACCATGATTTTCCATGGTCTACCATGGTTGACTATGATTGAACATGATTTACCATGGTTGACCATGATTAATATTATAAACCCAATAGAATAATAAACCCAATGGAATAATATAAACCCTAAGATAAACATTATAACCTTTACATAAACATGTTTGACCATAGTTAACCATGGTTGATTTTCAGATTGAGACAATCATTGTCACAAAGCGACATTGGACCATGCTCGACCATGGTTGAACCCTTAGATAAATAAACCAAAGAGAATAATGAAACAATATTTTTCATAATGGGACATTCGACCATGGCTGAACCCTTAGATTAAGAAACCTAAGTAATTAATACTAAAACCCTAAGGGATTATGAACCCGAGGGAATAATATTAAACCCATGAGATTATTATTATGAACCCAAGGCATATAAAACCTAATATAATTATTATAAAACATAAAATAAACATGGGAAAGCATGGTTTATTTTCATATTAAGACAATCCTTGTCACAATGTGTCGTTGGACCATGGTTGGCCATGCTTGACCATGATTTTTTTTTCATACCAATAAAATCTTTGTCAGAATATGACATTTAACCATGGTTGATTTTTATATTGATACAATATTTGTCACAATGCAATGTTGGAGAATGGTTTAAAATGATTTATTTTATAAAACGTGGTTGATTGACCATGATTGACCATGGTTTATCGTGGTTTACGATGATGAACCATGGTTGACCATGGTTGTCCATGGTTGATCATGATTAATATGATAAACCCAAGGGAATAATAAACCTAAGAGAATAATATTAGGAATTTGGCTTCTGTGATCCATAACATTGTATAGAATCTTTCAATGAAAATCACAATCACATCTTTTCTTTGATGTGATTTTCACCGAAAGATTCTATACTAAGAGAATAATAATATTAAACCCTCGGAATATTAACCTGTATATTAATAAACCTAAGGGATTGATATTATAAACCCAATGGAATAATAAACCCAAGGGATTAATACTAAAACCCCAAGGGATTATGAACCCAAGGGAATAATATTAAACTCAATGGTTTAATATTATAAACCCAAGGTATATAAACCTTAAAATAAACATGGTTGACCATGGTTGATTTCCATATTGAGACAATCATTGTCATGATGTGATGTTGGAGCATGTTTGACCATGCTTGACCATGATTGAACACTTAGACTAATATTATACATAGGTTTTATCTATTTATTAATATTTTAAACCCTCGGATTAATATTAAACCCAAAGATTAATATTATAAACTCTAGGATTATGAACTATAAGAAAAAAATTATAAACCCTAAGATTAATATTATAAACCCTAATATTAATATGATAAATCTTAATTTTGTAATGTTGTTGTGTGATGTTAACTAAATTCCATTTTAATGTAACATTGTGACAATGATTGTCATATTACGACAATGATTACCATATTGCAACAATGATTGTCAAATTGATTGTCATATTCGGAAAATGTTTATCACAATGCGATGTTGGATAGATTTATATAACATTTCAATGTGATAATATTGTTAAATATTTTTAAGTTTAAGTATTGGTAAATATGGTAAACCCTAACATGAATATTAAACACAAGGATTAATAAAATAAACCCCATGGTTCATTTTATAAACCCTACGATTATAAACCCAATGATAAATATTACAAACCCTAATATTAATGTTATAAATCCTAAGATTAATATATCAAACCCTATGTTTAATATATTGAACTCCATGAATATAAACCCTAATATTAATATTAACCCTAGGATTATTATCATAAACCCTAAGATTAAAATTAGAAAACTTAAGACTAATATAATAAACCCTTATTTTGTATTGTCACAATGTGACCTTGAATAAATTACATTGTAATGTAAAATTGCGACAACTATTGTCAAACTATTTGTCACTTTGCGACAATGCTTATAACAATGAAACATTGGATATGTTTCTAAATATATTAAACCCTAGCTTTTTAACGTCAAAATATTAAACACTAATACAAAATGATAACATAATAAAACCGAATATAATAAACCCTAATATTAATGTTATTAGCACAATGATTATAAACCCTATGTTTATATATTAAACCATAGGAATATAAATAGTAAGCTTAATATTATAAACTAAAATATTAATATTATAAACCCTCAGATTATGAATCTTAACAATATGGTTGAATAAATTGCATAGTAATTTAACATTGCAACAACGTAACATTAAAAACCCAATATAATTAACCCTAATTTTAATATTATAAATAATAGGATTATAAAACCTAAGTTTAATATATTAAATCGTAGGAATATAACCCCTAATATTAATATATAAACCCAAAGATTAATATTTTAAACTCGTGGCTTAATATTAAAGCCAAGGATTAATATTATAAACCCTAATATTAATATAATAACCCCTAACTTTGTAGTGCCCCTATGCGAAATTAAATAAATTGCATTGTAATGTAACATTGTGATAATGATTGTCAAATTGATTGTCACACTACAACAATGCTTCTAATAATGCAACTTTGCATATATTTTTATAACATTCCAATTTGATAATATTGTAAAATATTTTTAAGGTTGAGTATTGATAATTATGGTAAACTGTAACAAGAATATTAAACACTAGGATTAACATGTTAAAATCCATGAATATAAACCCTAATATTAATATTATAAACCCTATGATTATTAGTATAAACCCTAAGATTAATAATATAAACCCTAATACTAATATGTTAAACCCCAATTTTGTAATGTCGCAATGTGACATTAAATAAATTGAATTGTAATGTAACATTGCGACAACGATTATCAAACTCATTGAAAAAAATTATAAACCCTTAGATTAATATTATAAACACTAATAATAATATAATAAACCCTAACTTTATAATGTTGTTATGCGATGCAAAATAAATATAATTTTAATGTAACATTGTGATAATGATTGTTAAATTAATTGTCACATTATGAAAACGCTTCTAACAATGCGATGTTACATAGGTTTCTATAATATTCCAATGTGATAATATTATTAAATATATTTATTTTTTTTATGAATTTTTCTACTCCTATTATTGATACAAAAAAATTTTACATGGAGGTCCCAGCCTCAAAATTTCTTGCCCAGAGTTGCAGCAATCTGTCAAAAAAGCTGATGGCTAACCAAAAAATTTCAGAAACTAGACCTACTACCCTGTTCCAAGCCATACAAATAATAGAAAGCCGCCCACGCAGGGGAAACCAGCTATTAGACATAGAAGCAGAGTTTTGAGTATGTAAATTGATAAAAAAAAAAAGCAGATGATCAAGCCCAGACGAGAGACTCTGAGGCAAAAACCTGAGAGTATATGCGCATTCAGGAATCATGAGAGTTAGATGACGTTTCTTCAACGATGTGGCAGCCATACTCATAGGGGTCTTCATCCATCGCTTGAAGGTCGACTTTTCCAACTAAATCACCGCGCTTCAAATCGCTTGGGTCAATAGGGTGGTTGGTGTCTGGAATGTCGCTGCTACAGGGCTCCTTTTGCTGTAGGCTATCAGAGGGAGGAATGAGATGTGGAGCGTTGATGTTCTGCTCCAAAGGCGAACCCGGAACCTGGACAGCTTCAGTCGCAGAGTCGTCATGAAATTCAAAGGTGATTTTGGCTATCATGGTGGAGTGACAGAAAGCATAGGGAATGCGGAGCTGGGCTGTATGGGATTGAACGGGGAGGGGAACTGGAGAAACCGGGATGTGGAGGGAGCCCCGAGCATAAGTGGATTGCCCAGACCCACGGCCTCGACCACTCATGGTGGTCGGATAGCAGCCAGAGAGGTACTCCAAGGAATGGGAGGTCGAGCTGGAGGTGGAAGAAGAAGGCTGTCGGGCGACTTGCCCACGACTGGTGCCTCTCCTGCACCTCATTTGCTGACAGAGTCTGGGCATGGTGCTGTGAGCTGGCAAGGCGATGCGAGAGTCAGTTGTGCGAAGGTTGGGAGCAGAGTCCACAGAGGAAAATAGGGGAGCACCAACAGTCAGTGCCGAGACACAATCAGAAGACGAATTGGACCAATGCTTGCAGAAAGGGCTGTGAGTGAAGTGAATTCCCGACATCAACTCAATGCAGCAAGCAAGAACACACCGCATCCCAATAATAGTCCGAGAGCGAGGCTATGCTGCAACTATGGAACAATGTGATCGCAGTGGAGAGGCAGAAGTGAACCTGGTCTGGGGCGCCATAGTAGAAATGCAAGCGGGCTTGCGTCGGAGGAAGATCTGCGTTATGGCAGCATTGAAGTCTTTGGCAGGAATATAAATGCAATGGCTCGAGTGGAGCTGGGTGGCGGTGGTATAAGTCCACACGCCAACCCATGCCTGTCCACGTGCCTTCGTACTGTGCTCTTCAAACACCCGCATCCGAGATAATATTATTAAATATTATTAAGGTTGAGTATTGATAAATATGGTGAACCTTAACATGAATATTTAACACTAGGATTAATATATTAAACACCACGAATAATAACCCTAATATTAATACTATAAACCCTAGGATTATGGAACCTAGGATTATTATTATAAACACTAGTACTAATATATTAAACACTAATATTGTAATTTCACAACATGATGTTGAACAAATTGCATTGTAATGTAACATTGTCACATTGCGGCAACAATTGCTAAATTGATTGTCACATTGTGGTAATGCTTGTCGCAATTCGACATTGGATAGATTTCAAAATATATTAAACTCTAATTTTGTAATGTCACAATATAAAACACTAATATAAAACCCTAACATTATAAAACCCAATATCATAAGCCCTAATATTAATATTATAAACCCTGAGATTATGACCCTTTTTTTTTCTAAGTTGGACTAAACTCTATTAATGTAACATAATGTACAAGGAGAGTCGGGTCTCTGGAATCGCTGAACTAGCCAATTCCAGAGGCATTATATGTCAAGAAAGAAAAATGGTGACTGCTCCAGATGGGGAAACCAGTCATAATATAGTTGCCCACAGAGGGGAAACCAGCTTCATACAAAAAATAGCTAAGTGTTGTGAAAATATTCAGGAAAGACAGTTTGACAAAGAAAATTAACATAACTGTAAAAAAAGACCTCTCCATGCTAGGTGTCATTTTGTTGAGGCGGTGGTTCCTCCAAAATGAGGCACCTATAGTCTTCGGAAGAGTCATATGCATGCGTCGTTTGATGAGATGCTGGTTCTGGAGTTGTGATAGTGCGAACAGTGCTTGCATTGTGTTTGAAGCCTTCTTCTCCCAACCAATCTGAGCTACCACTTCCACTTCTACCGCTTCCACTGTTGCCATTTCCTTTGCTGCTGGAGGAGAGGGCACCCTGTTTGACTCGAAGGGCTTCAGACTTATGTAAGAGCGGAAGAGGTGCAAAGTCTATGGTGGATTTTCTTTGTTTTTTCATGGAGCTTTGGCCTGCTTCGAAGGAAGCCTCCTCCTTGAAGCTGATGGTGATGGTAGCAGTGAGGTAGGGACGGTCTAGAGCACAGGGGTAGTGGAATTGAGCAGAATTCTCCTTAGGCAAAAGAGGTCGTGTCTCCAAATGAGGGGCCTGTGGAAGTGGAGAAGGTTGGCTCTGACCTATGCCACGACTTGTGGTGTGACGCAGAGCCGAAATGTCATATGGAGAGACAGAGCGAGGCGACCGGGAGGTGTGACCTCGGCCTTTGCCACTGTGCGTGGCTGGATAGTGGGTGAAAAGCTCATCGTGAGGTGGCAAAGAAGACTCAGAACATATGGACAGAGGGGGACGAGATGCACGACCTCACCCACTGCCTTGGCGACAACACATTCAGTGCCACCTGGGCATATTGGAACCGTCAGAAGCGTCAGAGATGCAGGTGAGTGAAGATGGCTGAACAGAGGGAGAGGTAGGCTGTGGATTCTGAGACCAAGGGGTTGAATTGAAGCTGAAGTAAAGGCTGTGAGTGAAATGGAGACCAAGAGAAAGAATAAGGCAACATTAAAGGTTGCACCACCTCCCTATGTGTGTTCAAGAGCTCGGCTATGAGACAGCAGAGGGGAAAATGCAGTTGGAGGGAAATGGCAGATTGATACATCGCAGAGGCATTATGAGAAGGCGGTAGCAGCATCGACATTCGGGCATATTAATGGCAGAGTGTTGAGACCAGTTGGCTGTTAGAAATGCCACTGGCTTGATCCCATGTGTGACCATGTGTCACATGTTGGGCTCATCGTCCACCTGCCCGATTCATTCACCCGCATCCAGGAAGATTATGACCCTTATTAATGTGGTTGAATAAGTTGCATAGAATTGTAGCATTGCAACAATTATTGTAAAAGTGATTGTCACATTACGACAATGTTTGTCACATTGCAATAATGTTTTTCATAATGCAACGTTGATATTAATATTAAGACCTAGTAATAATAAAATAAACCCTAGGATTCATATTATAAACCCTATGATAGATATTACAAACCCTAACATTAATATTATAAACCCTAATATTAATATATTAAACCCTAATATTAATATATTAAATCCCAAAAGTATAAACCTTAAGATTAATATTATAAACCCATTTACACAAATCTATAAATCTATTAAAAAATTTATTTAGAGTAATTTTTTTTAATAATGAATGTATTAAGAATATATATGTGTGTGTGTGTGTGTGTGTGTTTTTCAATTTATATTTATGTATTTAAAATGTTATGTATTATATAAATATATGAATTTAATTTTATATGGTATGTTGTTTATTAAAGTGATTACACCAATTGAGCTTAATATTAATTTTATGTATTATATATGTGTGTGTGTGTGTGTGTGTGTGTTTGTGTGTTTTGCAATTTATATTTATGTATTTAATATGTTATGTATTATATAAATATATGAATTTAATTTTATATGGTATGTTGTTTATTAAAATGATTACACCAATTTAGCTTAATATTAATTTTATCTATTAATTTATTTATTTTAATTAAAAATGAGTAAATATGATTTACTAAACAAAAAAAATTGTAATAAACCTTATTTATAGATGAAAATGTAAATTTTGTTATATTCTTTTTATTTTCACACATTTTTTTTATTTTTTTGCAATTGTCTTCTTTTTATGAATCACATTAATAAATAATTGCCTTTTCTCATGCTTATTTAATTTACAAAACATTTTAAAGTTTACAATGAATATTTCAAATATATTTGGATAAATCAATTTTCCATTTTCCTTGTTTTAAATTTAACTCTGTAGTAAAACTTTTTATATTTATCATGGATTAGTGATTTTTCATGGAATCAATCAAATGAAAAAATATTAAATCAATGATCGATTTAACTTATTGCATGGTTTAGATAAATATTCAATATTGTGCATTATATTAATGATTAATTTCTTATTTTTTATTTTGTTTGTTAAATAAAAATAATACAATATTCAATTTTAAAAATGGAAAGATAATAAACCAATATTTTACCTACTTCATATTACTTATTACATACTGCAGGTTAACACTATTACCAGAAGATTGCTAGAAGATTTTGAGATTTGGATTGTCGGAAGATTTTGGATCCAGGTGAGGTGGTCTCAAGAAAATTACCAAAGGCCTAGGAATCCCTTGACCGGTAATGCTGGGATACATGGTAAATCATGAGGGTGGAGAGAGGAAATTCTGAGGCAGCCAAGCTAGGTTTGGTTTTGTGATCTTGAAACTGGTTTAGGTGAGATTATGGTATGGTGAGGGTGGAAGTTGTTTAGCCTTTGGATTCCCTTGGTTTTTTATGTATTTTTTTATCCCATGGGATTCAACATTCATGCTTGGAATATGGCACTGTGGTGATTGGATGAAAGAAAGATTTGGTTCAGCCCAATTTATGGTTGGGTGGTACGTGGAAGTCCCAAACCTTGTTGGCTTTTTCCTATGTTTAATAAGAGATAAGTTTTTTTTTCTTTTTATGAGGAAATTTACTTGATATTATGTGGCTTTAATGGTTGTTCTATCATTTTTATTATATTGGCTATAATCCTTGGTTTTATGACATATCTAAGTTATGGCTCTTATCATGTTTGGTTGATAAATGACTAGTTAATGAATGCATGACCTAATTGGTATTATGGAAATTATTGTGAGAAGGCATTATCCCCTCTTGCTAAACCTTAGATAGGTTTTAAATCTCGATGTTCAGATATGCATTCATGACTTGTAGATTTCCTGTTCACCATGTGCTTGACGGAATGTTTGTCATGGATCGTCTAGGCTATGTTAAGACCTTAATCAATTTTTGGTGTTATAGGCTTTTCCTTGGTGTCATTTATTTTCTTGGAAAGTGTCATCAAGTTCCGGGTAGTGGTATGGAAACTAGATCTAAAAAATTGGCTTAAATCTCACAGTCTCTAGCATAGAACTAGGTGAAAAAGGTTGCAGTCTCTCCCTTGCAGGCTTGTGGGAGCAACTGGAGGGTTCTAGTCGCATGGAGGCCTTGTCATGGGAGCTACTAGGGTTTTATTTTAGTGAAAGGCTAGGTTAACTCAAGGTTGGGCACTTGAAGTAGTGGATTAGCTACTGGGGGTTTTGTTGCACCTGAGGGAGGTTTGTAAGGTCTTGTTTTGTCGACTCCATTTCCTTAAGGTTATTTAGCAGGTTGAGTCATGTCATATTATCCCTCAACTCATGTTTACCCTAGGAAGGCCAATTAAAGTGGCTAGATATGGGAGGAGGCATTATAGAGTGGTATCATAACATGGTTCAAATACTTGGACTAGATGGGATAGATGCATGTTTTTATGCATGAATTTTCGTGGTTAAAGGTTGTCATCCATGAGGTCATTGCATGCATTTAATGTCATCATGATGCTTTTGGTATGTTATGATGTTGATGTGTTAGCTGAGATAAAGAAAGATATGAATATCATCAGAGCAAGGTTGCACCACTAGACTTTTGGGTGAGAGCATATCATCATACAGGTTTTGTATGTTTGGCATGCATTTATGATTGTTAATGGTTTTTATGAGAATTAGGGTTATGTACATGCTTTTAATTTTATTGTTTTTGTGGTTACATGCATGATAGATTCTTGTTCTCCAGTGCGGTCATATGCACATGCGTTGGTCAGTCATGCATGGTAGTACTTGTTGTTATATGCATTACAGTCATATGCATGATGATTATGGTAATTGAAACTAAGATCTTGATGTTATATGTATCATGCTAATTTGTATTGGCCTATGCATATGGTTAGGCTTATGAAATTCAGGTATGAGTCGACATATTTGTGATATTGTATTGTACTCATCTAGACTGACTGTACATATGTGATTGTTAAGCATGAATGAAAATTGTTTATGGGTTTATGATGTGAACATGTTAGCTAGCTATTTTTATGGATATCATGACCTTATTAATGTTTGAGTTGATATGTTGTGAATTTATATCATGCTAATCTAGATTTATTGTGAAGATAAGATAAACTCCCTCGAGATATATTAAGGTACGAGTTTTCTCATGTCGTCTACTTGGTGTTTGAATGTTTGATTATGTCATTTATATGGTGTTTGAGTGTTTGGTGTATATTATTTCATCTATATGTTGTTTAAATGTTTGATTAATTGAATGATATGAGTATGTGTCTATAAGATTGTATAAAGAAATGATCTTGTTTTATGACGGTTGTACTAATGTAATATGTATTGAGACAACTGATATGTACTTGAGTGTAAATGGGTGTGAATTGTAGTATTATGACTTATGACTGTTAGTTGACTATGACATGGACGTTAGTCTTGGTAAAGGTTGATTTCAAATTTATATATATATATATATATATATATATATTGTCTTGGTTTTTGGAACATGTGATTGACATGTCTGAGTTGTTGCAGGGCATAACAATTTATTTGTTTATATAACTAACAATTGGGTGATGTGATAATGCATAATAAGGTCCAATTGCAGCAAGGAAAAAAGGTAAAATAATGGAATTGGGTGAGAATTGCATACATGAGGTCTTATTAACCATGATTTCACTTGAAATTATATGGATATGTGCTAGAGGCATGTACATGTATTTGACAAGTATATTAGGTGGTTTTGATTTATGGTTGAATTCGTTAAGGGAATTGGATTCCCTTGAGAGATGATATATGCATGTGTTCAGTTACAAGGCAACGTGCTTGGCACAACAAGGTAAGACAATTGGTATATTTTTATATTTATTTTATACACTGGAAATTATGTTTTTATGGTAGCATGATGTTGGAGATTGCATGGAAAAAGAGGTTGCTATGAAGTCTTGAAGAAGCCTAAAGTTGATATTTCCCTTGGAAGAATTGCAAATTCATGCGGATTGAGCCATGCTATCTGTTGAGAGTCTTGTGCTTCAGTTCTTTGTGATTGTTTTAGCATTTGATTTGTATTATGCTTGTGTTTTATGCATGGCTGATCAGGGATCAGTATTTTAGCTAAAAATTCAAAGTGCTCAGAAATTATTCAGACTTGAATGAATGGATAGAGTTCGTCACCAGGATTCTGACGCAACTCGTTTCACCAAATTTGAGTTCGTATGAGTACTTTATGGCTTGTTGTTCACTTTCCAAAATAGATAAAAAAATGGGCAGACCAATTACAAGGATGATGTGGCAGCCCAATTAACAAAAAAGAAATCTTTTGGGAATATTCTTCATATTTCTTCCAATGAGGCTGTGACAAGTGGCATGTTCTAATTTTCTAGTTTGGTCTATGTGGGTAAAATTTCTCTAATATTTCTAAGGTGGAATTGTATTATTTATTTATTTATTTATATATATATATATATATATATATATATATATATATATAATAAATCATATGTTTTAAACATATTATATATATGAATTATTATATTATAATTAAATTTTAATTAAATACAAACTACAATTCGCATTATTTATATGGTTCAGTGGTTAAACCTAAAGGTCACGTATTAATCCAATTTCCAAGGTATAATGCAATGCTATGGTAAAAAGTTTTAAATGGGAGTGGGGGTCGGGTTTTGAACCCACAACCTCTACCCCACGAACCACCATGTTAACTGTTATGCCACAGAGTTTTTCTTGAAAGGGATGCCATCGTGTCAACATTTAATGTTCAATATGTTGTCCATTGGAGGTCTGGAGGGAGCCAGACCCACAGGCCAGCCCCCTCCCCATGCGCCCAAGTGCCATAAACCAGGAGCTCCAACAAAAAATTATGGCGAGATTTGTCAATGACGATTAATTACGTTAATCCGCACTTATGCCACATTAAACCTCCATTAGCGCTAACTGCGCTTAAATTTAAATTACCGCTTATCTTATCTGCTAACTTCGCTAATCATTTAATTAAGCATTGATTAACCTGGCAAAATTTTGGGGGAGCGCGCAAAATGTGGTGGAGTGCCAAATTTAGAATTTTAACTTGCAGTTTTCCAGGAATAGTGGAGAAATTGGGGGAAACACAATTTTTGCCAAAACTGAGGCAATTTGCGCCCAACCAGAGCTCAGAAAGAGACATTATTGGCTAATTGACATGTTAGGAACTCAATGAAGCAGGTTTCAGAGACAAAAAAAGTCATCTACATCATCTTTTTTTGTGCATTTGAATATTTTTGAAGGCCAGGACCACCAGGTGTTGGAGGCATTTCCATTAAGCAAACCAAAGCAAAGAGAATTTTATATTTGGAAATGATACTAGCACAACAATAACTAACAATCATTTTTAGATCAAGTTGGTATCAGAGCACAAGGTTGCTTGCTTTTTTTGCTTGAAGGGTTTTAATAGTTTCAATTTTTGTGATACTTATAAGGTTGAGATTGCAGAGAGGAGAAGGGAAGTTATTAGTAGCTAGTCCTTATATTAGGACAAGAAGGAAGAAGGCTTAGAAGGAATCATCCTCACCTAAAGGACCACTCAATGCAACACCTGAATCACCTCAAATTTCATCTCCATCACTTGAGATAGAAGAAGTGCAGTTTGTACAAGAGGCTAAAGTGATTGAAAAGGTACAAGCTGCAGAGATTGAGATTGAATCCAAAGCCAAAATGTCAGGATATGAAGAGACTCATGAACATTCTGAAGAAGAGGATGTTAAGAGAGAATTCAAAGAGATGAAAAGAAAGGTGAAAGTTATGTATGAATCTTTCATGGCAAAGGAAGCTGGAGAAGGTTCAAAGCATCCTCATGGAGAAGGATATTCAAACAATAAGAAGGAGGAAGAGAGGAGCTCAAAAGGCATTGGAGGTAAACCACCACAATCTCAATGTAGTGGAGGAAAGCCACCTCCATCTCCACCATCCTCATCCTCGTCATCTTCATCAACATCTTCATCTTCCACATCCACCACAAAAACTCATACCCTCACTCATTCTAAGATTCCAAAAGGAAAGACTCCATTACTCAAGCTGGACATCAAGTTTGAACTTCCCATATATAATACCAAGGTTAATTCTGAGAAGCTAGACACTTGGATTCGTCAATTGGAAGTATACTACAGAATTCATAATCTATAAGAGGATGATATCAAGATCCAGTCGGCTTCATTAAGGCTAGAAGGAGCAACACTAGTTTGGTGGGAAGCAAAGACTCAAGAGGAAATGTGAATCCATGGTAAGATATCCATTTCTTGGGTTGATTTTATTTCTTCCATTAAAAGATAGTTTTATCCATTAGCCTATACGCAAAAAAAAATTGTGAGTTGGAAAAACTGTAGGCAGCTCAAAGGCCAAACTATTAAAGAGTACACACAGGAGTTATGAAAGAGAGCTTTTTTGTTAGGAGTAAACTTGAATTCTCAAGATACACTCTTGAAATACATAGGAGGTTTACATTCCTATTTGAAGCATACTATCCTTATGTTTAACCCAAGCAATTTAAATGAATTTTTTGTACAAGCCACACACTTGGAGGCAAGGGGAAAACAAAACATAGAGGAGAAAGATGAAAGTGAGAGTAAGGGAAAAGAGAAGGGAGGAAAATGGAAGGGGAAGAAGAATGCAAGTATCAAGAAAGAGAAGGAAAAACTCATTTGCAAAAATTGTTGAAACACTGGCCATGATGAATACCATTATTAGCAACTTCATCCATAATTGAAACCAGATAGTTAGAAAGCCAAAGAGAAAGGAAGAATTGTTTCTATAGCTGAAAAAGTCTTAGGGTCAGATTCAGGAGACGGGACCAAAATTAATACTATGGGTTTGAAAGGGAAACATGTTGAATGTACTAGTTCCTGAAGTTGTCACATCAACACTCCAAATGAAGACATAAGAGAAGAATTGTCCCATATTAGAGTAATTTATAACCATACAAATATTTATGCATTATTTGATACAGGGTCACAAGCAAACTTGATTTCAGAAGATTTATTCAAAAATATTAACCTTGAAATGGTGGCACATCATAAACCATGCCCTTTGGGATGGATCGTTAAGAATTCTAAATTACAGGTTACAAGGATATGCATTTTTATATTTGCCATTACTAAAAAACTTTGTTGATGAAGTCGAGTTAGATGTAATTCCACTTGAAATTTCGAGGGTTATCTTGGGAGGTCCATATTTGTATGACAGGAAAGCAGAGTTTTATCGCCATGAGAATAAATATCGTTTTCTTAAGGATGGAGTGGAGTATATTGTGAGAGCTCATTGCAAGAAACTGAATACTTCTTTAGTTAATGTAGGGAAAATGAAAAGGCTAGTCAATGCAAGCCGAAACTTGACATTGATGATGATAAAACAAAGAGATGTTTTACATCATACTTTTCAAACATATGCTTATAATTGTAATGATTTGTTTCAGATTGATAACAGGATGTCTTTGAAAGAAGGTGAAAAACATTTGCAGTAGTCAACATTGGTGTTGAGAAGTGTTGAAAACAAGGTGCTGGTGCAAGAGGTTTCAGAGGTCAAGGATAGGACAGGGCAGCTTAGAAAAGAAGGCATAGGTTATACAAATTTTCATCGCTAGTTTCCAAAACACACATTACTATGGCAAAGATACTTGGTCACGAGTCGACGCAAGTTCAAGGCAAAAGCAACTAAAAATCGCCATAGTGACAGAGTGCAAGGTGAGAAAGATTTCAAGTTTCATTTGATTATTGACCAAGGTAGAAACAAGATTTTTTTTGAAAAATTAGATTGTTGTTATGAAAATTCAGAAATATTGTAGCATGAAAGTGTCAAAGACAACAATAGATGGTCGTCAGAATCAAGGAAAATTTTGACTTTTAATGAAAAGATCCAAATGATGAAATTAGGAAAAGTTCAATGGATAAAGACTGAAAGAGTGAGGGAATAGTCCCCTCATCTTCATAATCAGTAATCAAGATATATTTTGTGGTCCAAAAGGCATCTAGCAAGGAGGAATGATTAGGAATCAATATTTTAGCTAAAAATTCAAAGTGCTCAAAAATGCTTCAGACCTGAAAGACCTCATAGAGTTCATCGCGAGGATTTCGACGCAACTCGTTTCATCAAATTCTGAGTTCGTATCAGTAAGTTATGGACTGTAGTTCACTTTCCAAAACCTGTAAAAAATGGGTAGAATAGGTACAGGGATGATGTGGCAGCCCAGTCAGCAAAAAAAGAATCTTCTGGGAATATTTTTCAAATTTCTGCCAATGAGGTTGTGACAAGTGGCATGTTCTAATTTGCCAGTTTGGTCTATGTGGGTGAAATTTCTCTAATATTTCTAAGGTGGAATTGTATTTTTTTTATTCAAATATATATATATATATATATATATATATATATATATATAATATAATATAATATATTATATGTTTTAAACCTATAATATTATATATATATATGAATTATATATTATAATTAAATTTTAATTAAATACAAACTACAATTCGCATTATTTATATGGTTCGGTGGCTAATTACCAAAGTCCTACAGTCCACATTATATAATGGTGGCAGTCCTCATTATTTATACAGTTTGGTGGTTAAACCCAAAGGTGACTATATAATGGTGGGAATCCTCATTATTTATATAGTTTGGTGGTTAAACCCAAAGGTCACATATTAATCCTTTTTTCATGGTTCAATGCAATGCTATGGTAAAAGGTTTTAAATGGGAGCAGGGGAGTTTTGAACCCACAACCTCCGCCCCACGAACCACCATGTTAACCGTTATGCCACAAAGAGCATCTTGAAAGGGATGTCGTCGTGCCAACATTTAAAGTTCAACGTGTCGTCCATTGGAGGTCCAGAGGCAGCCAACCTCATGGGCTAGCCCCCTCCCCATGCGCCCAGGCACCAAGAACCAAGAGCTCCAACAACAAATTCCAACAGAATTTTTTAATGACGATTAATTACGTTAATCCGCAGGTATACCACATAAAACCTCCATTAGCGCTAACTACGCTTAAATTTAAATTAACGCTTATCTTATCAGCTAACTACGCCTATCACTTAATTAAGCGCTGATTAACCTAGCAGAATTTTAGGGGAGCACGCCAAATGTGGCGGAATACCAAATTTAGAATTTTAACTTGCAGTTT
Source organism: Pinus albicaulis (assembly GCA_034641835.2). Lineage (NCBI taxonomy): Eukaryota > Viridiplantae > Streptophyta > Pinopsida > Pinales > Pinaceae > Pinus > Pinus albicaulis. The sequence continues at coordinate 358,019,011 of CM076573.1, read as the reverse complement.
TCTAGGAATAGTGGAGAAATTGGGGGAAATACAATTTTTGCCATAACTGAGGCAATTTTTGCCCAAACAGAGCTTAGAAAAAGGCATTCTTGGCTAATTGACATGCTAGGAACTCAATGAAGCAAGTTTCAGAGGCATAAAAGGTCATCTGCAAGTGTTTTTTTTTCATTTTAATATTTTTGAAGGCTAGGACCACCAGGTGTTGGAGGCATTGCCAGAGCATCCATAATCCAAATTGAGCAAACAAACAATCATTTCTGGTAGTTTTTTATGTTTTCAAACTCATTAGAATAGGTTCCAATAGCATTTGAATCTTGTACCAGCAATTTGAACACACTTGAAGCTAACACAAAGGCCCACACTATGAAGCTGGACCAAGGAGATGTAGCTCGGGAGGGGTGAACTCCTTCATCAAAAAATTGTGTATTGAGCTCTGTTATGTTCAATGTTTGTTGTGTTTATTTTTGCTGTTTTTCAGTCATTTAAAATTATTTTGTTAAGTTTATGACAAACACTAAATTTCACCAAGTAAATTGAATTGATAATCACATGCTCGTGGACAAACTCTTGATGAATAAGCAAACCAAAGCAAAGAGAATTTTATATCTGGAAATGATACTAGCACAGCAATAACTAGCAATCATTTCAGATCAATGGCCATACCACTTTGTTTTTGGTGTCATATTGTTATTGGTTTTCATGGTTTAGTCTTGTTTGTTTCTTGTTATTTCCTTTTATGCTTGAGATTCTTGGGATGGTTGGGGATGAGGAAGTTAATGGAGCTCAAGGACAGCTGAACAAAATCCAATAGGAAATGTAAGACTCGGGTGAAGCTCGGTACATATATAAGGGCAGTTGAAGGCAAGAGTATGACAACCGGTTGAGTTGGTAGGGTTGATTGGGATAAATGGACGGTGGGAGGACACTCATGAGAAAGGTAATAGGAAAGGTGAAGTAAATGGATCTAAGGTGTTAAATTCCTTGGATATGTTGGGAATTTTTGTTCTCAATGTTGTGCATGTGTGCACGGATAAAGGGAGTTCACCTAACCTAGAACTTATGATATATGGTAATTATGTTCTGACTATGATTATGATGATATCTATCTATGTATATATGTATGTACGTGTGTTTCCTGACAGTGTCGTCAGGGATCATGATTGTTTTGTGCTAATGATTATATATATGTATGTATGTCTTCATCTGATGATATCATGATTCTATTATGATAATGTTTATATATATGTATGTATGCATATATGTATGTCATTATTTGACAGGGTTTTTAGGGATCATTGTTGTGGAGGAATGACTACTTATGTCAGTGGATAGAAAGAAGAGGTTTTTGGTTAATGAGTAATCAAGTGGGAAGAGTAACTCTAACATATCTATAAGGCTAGTATCATGTGGATATGAATATATATTATATGCCTGTACTATGCCTACGTTTATGGTATGGATACATAAGTGGAATGGAAGCAGTGTAATATGTGACATGTTGGAACATGAATGAATAGTGGAAAGGCACTGGAAGCAAGGTTTTCTGGTAGAGACAGTATGGTTTCTGGATGTGCAGTACTATTGTTGTGTATATTTTGTACATGATGTACCAATGGTGTTGTTTGCGTGTTGCATATATGGTACTATGTACATATAGTGTTGTATATCCAATGCTATGTACATATGGTGTTGTGTACGCGTTGTATAGTGGTTATATATACATGGTGTGTTGTGAACATGTTTTATATGTGGTGTTTTGTACATATGGTGTCATGGGCATCTTGGACATGTGGTTATATATATATGTGGTGCTTTTTGCATGTTGAATATGCGGTGTTGTGTACATATGGCCCGGTGTGCATGTTGTACATATGCTATTATGTACATGTGGTGTTGATTGTATGATTATATATGTGGTGTTGTGTGCATGTGGTTTCATGTACATGTTGTACATGGGGTGTTGTGTCCAAGTGGTGTTGTGTACATGTCGTGCATGTGGTGTTGTGTACACATTGTGTAGGTGGTGCTATCTACATTAGGTGTTGTGTACATGTTGTACAGGTGGTGTTGTGTACATGTTGTGTAGGTGGCATTGTGACCATGAGGTATTGTGTACACATCATACATGTTGTGTTTTGTATATGTGGTATTGTGTTACAAGTATTGTGTAGTCATTGTGTTGTGATATGCGTATTCGTGGTATTGTATGGTGTGTACGTATATATATTCTGTTGTACACCTGGTGTAGGTGTATGTGTTGTGTTGTACACTGGGTGTAGGTGTATGTGTTGCATTGTACAGTGTCTATGTGTATGTGTTGTACAATGTGATGGGACCAACATGTATGTGATTGGTTGTATTCCCTTTTCTTTATTGAGGGTTAAGGCAGTTCAATCTCAGGATACCCTTGTTGCTATTGAGGGTTGAGATGCTTTAGTCTCTAGATGTCCTTGTTGTTGATATTGACGGTTGAGCCAGTTGAATCTTGCCATTTTTGTTGATATTGAGGGTTGAGCCAATTTAGTCTCTTGATTCCCTTGTTTTTGATATCTAGGGTTGAGACGGTTTAGTCTCCAGATTCCCTTATTGCTTAAAGAGAAGAGAATGCACTGGGTGCTTTCCCTTTTGGAAATTGATTCAATATGTGTAAATAAAGGATAAATAACAAAGGAAGAAGCAAAGAATCATGGAAATATAAGTATAAATATTTTGTTTCAGTTTTTTATTATGCATGTGATATATGATTCAGATTTATGATGGTTACATGTAATTTAGGATTCTAATGTATGATGGTTTCTTTTTGAACTAACCAGCTGTGATATGTTTATACATTATGATTTGACCAGAGAGTTAGTTTGATTACTTGTGACATGAAATAAATAGAATTGCAAGTGTGCCTTACTGACAGACCACCAATGAGGTATGATTTGAATTTATTTCAATTCCTTTTAGTGTAATGGAAATAATGTGCTTGGTATAGGAAATAATGGAAATTCCCAGTTTGGGGTGGTTGGAAATGGCTGCGAGAATTAGTAGCAATAGCAAAAAGGAATTGGAAAAGGAGGCAGTATGCTAGTAAATAATTTAGGAGCAGGTCCATTGTGGGACACTAGTACCCAATACTGTCAATTGATTTCCATCACCATGTTATGATTGGTATGATGGTCTTGAGGTAGGGATATGACTTGGTTTTGGGCCTTCTAATGCAAGGAAACCTTTCCAAGGGATGGATCTCCTAGGATACGGGATGTCAAGGAACTTGGTAGGTGGCTCATTGCATGGAAGGGGGTGCCAGATTTCCTGAGGTTCTTTGTAGCAAAGAAGGGAAGGTCGAGGGATGGATTTTTTTTGTCATTAGCATTTCCAGATGGAATCGGATGCACATTGGGAGTGTTCCTTGGAATAATGAGCTAGTAACTATTCACTTTGGGAACAAGTAGCTCAAGGATCATAGCGTTGGACATTGGATACGTGTTGAATTTGGTAGTGGATTGTGGACTTCCTGGGAAGGAGGTGAAATCTGGTATTACTTTGATGGTGGTGGTGTGAGCCTATGGATTCCCATGTTGGGATGTGGGCATCATATCTTTCTATTTGCTGGTTAAAGAAAATTTGACTATGTGTATATGTGTATATCATTGTAAATACTATATTTAGATGGATTTATAAAGCTCCATGGAAAGTATGTTTATTTGATGGTTGAATAAAATGTGCATAAGTATATGTGGTTTTTATTGTAAATAATGTAATGAATTATTCTATAAATATCCAGTACATGATATGGTTTTCATGATTTCAACATGGTGTTCATTGTAAACACTTCAACGAGCTAAGTTATAAAGCTCCATGGGCAATATGTTTTGTTTTTTAGTGTTCTTTCTAGTTGTAGGTGTAATATAACATTAAGGACGATGTTCCCCTAAGGGTATGTAATAGTCCTAGGTTAAAATTTCATGTAATGAAGTTAATAAAGGAAAAAAATGACCAAGGTCATGAGATACGTATTCCAAGATGAATATTGGGAAAAAAATCCTAGCGAGTGTTCATTTGGTTTTTTATGGCTAGAGGAAATTGGCAAAGGAAATGGAAAAGGATTTGAAAATGAAAAGAGGCATTAATTGGAATTTTATTTATGAAAATAAAGGAAATTAGGAGAAAAGGGAGGTGAAAGGTCATAGGTTTTATGAATGCATGAACTAATTGGTATTATGGAAACTATTGTGAGAAGGAATTATCCCTTCTTGTTAAACCTCAGATAAGTTTAAGATCTCTATATTTAGATATACATTCATGACCTATAGATTTCTTGTTCACCATTTGCTTCACGAAATGTATGTCATTGTTCAACTTGGTTAGGTTAATACCTTGATCAAATTTTGGTGTTAGAGGCTTTGCCATGGTGTCATTTATTTTCTCAGAAAACCTCATCAAGTTCCAGGCAGTGGTATGGAGACTAACCCTGAAAAAAGTGGCTTAAATCTCATAGTCTCCAGCACATAACTCGATGAAAAAGACTTCAGTCTCTCTATTGTAGGCTTGTGGGAGCGAGTGGATGGTTATAGATGCATGGAGGCCTTGTCATGGGAGTGACTAGGATTTTAGTTCAGTGAAAGAATAGGTTAAATTAGGGGTTGGGTACCTGGAGTGGCCGATTAGCTCCTCAGGGTCCTGTCACCTCCTGTGCCACCTGAGGGAGGTCTGTAAGGTCTTGTTTTTTCATATTAATTTCATTAAGGTTATTTAGAAGGTTGAGTCATTTCATAGTGTCACTTAGTTAATGTTTACCCTAGGCAATCTAGTTAAAGTGGGTAGATATGAGAGGAGGCCTTACACCATTTTTGTTGGTAGCAGAAGGGCTTAGCTACCTACTCAAAGAGCCAAAAATATGGGGTGAATTTTAAGGAACACTTATTTCTAAGGCCCTAACCATAACACATCTTCCCTTCATCGACAACATCCTCATTTTTTGTAATGGTTATCCTAGAGAGTTGAGCTTGTTGTCAGACATTCTCTCTTTGTATGGGAAATCCACTAGAATGACAATAAACTACAAGAAATCCATAAGTTCCATGAAAACATTGTATGATGGGGAGACAAGCCATCTAATTAAAACATTCCATTTTTCATCTAGGTCATTGGAAGAGGGCCTAAAGTCCCTGGGATTCAATCTCAGACCAAATTTTTATAGAAAGGAGAATTTGTTTTTTCTCATATCTAATATTGTGAAAAGATTGAAAAGTCGGTCCTTTTGGTGACTATCTCGAGTGGGTTGATTAGTTTCGATAAAATCAATTTTAGAAGTTGTCTCTACTTACTAGATATCCTTTGCATGGATTCCAAAAGGTGTCCTAGAAATAATTCAAAGAATATAATTTGGTTTCCTCTGGTCAAGGAAGTAGGATCATGAAGTGTTTCCTTGGCTTAAATGGGAAAAATTAGCTATGAAAAAGCACTTCAAGATGATGGGGCTTGAAGAAAATCTTATTTTTATCCAAATATTTGGATGCTAAGTGTGGGTGGAGAATAATTTAAACTCAAATATTATGGAAAATTATTGTCACTCAAAAATACATTGCCCTAAGTTCGCTGGAAGATTGGATTAGGAAGGTGTACAAGCAGCGAACAAACATCTACGTGATATGGAGGGCTATTCATAACTCCTTTGAAATTATAAGAAGTGGGATGGCATGGAAAGTACAAAGATAAGTGCATGTGATAATAGGTCTCCATCCATGGGCAGGAAATGTTTAAGGTCTTCACCACCTGAGAGCCAAAGGCATCTCCAAACTCACGTACATAATCAATCCAACACTAACAACTATATGGAGCTAGGAATAGCTTTAAGCCGACAAATGGTCTAGAAGGGGACTTTAGGGAGCCATGGAATGGATATTTGGATGCCCTATCAGCTGGAAACATTCAAATGACAGACATATAAGATGAATTTGCTTGGAGCATCTCTCCCTTTGGATCTTATACCCATAAACTAGGATACATTTTTTTTGTGGATTTCATATATTATATTGTTATCAAGTGGTGGTGGAAGGTATTATGGTAAGCTAGGTTCCCTAAAAAATAAAAAAATTTCATGTGGTGTTTGTTGGGAAACAAAATCCCCACTTAGGATATCCTTCATAGTTTTTTTTGTTAGGCCAATTTGGTGTTCCTAGTGCAAAAATGACAAAGAAAATGCAAAGCACATTTTCATGACTTGTCCTTTTTATTAGAAGCTATGTCATATTTGCATACAAGTCGTGAGTCACTTAGGGGTATGGGAAAGTGAGGCTTTTGAGGGGGCATGGGGGGTTTGGATTTCCAACTAACATTATCAGTCTTTCAAAGCTCTTCAATTGATCATTGGGCTGCCAAACCTTTAGTTATCCTAGAGAACTTTCCTAAGGATAAAAGTGTCACCCCCCTAAAGTAATTAGTGCAACAAATCTCGATCGTTCTAAACCATGGGCTTTTCTTGATGGAACATGATATAATTCAGGTAGAACAATGGGGGGGATTCATTCTCTTCCTCTCATAATCATACTTTTTTGTGTAAAAATGGGTTTTACTATAGGGTCTAATAATCCAGATGGCTTGCCAAATTTTTCTCCTATTCATTTTTGCTAAAAATATACTAAGATCCAAATATTTATGGATTCAATGCTAATAATAAATTGATTCAATAACACCCAAGCTTGCAAAAATATTTTACTCATGCCTATTTTTGAAGTAGCATTTCCGCTTAAAATCTATTTTAACTTCTTTTCATGTTCACTCATCTATAGATAATGGAACAACGAAGTAGATCACCTCTAAAAACAAGAACTATTAACGACTATTAACAGAAGCATGGCCTTGGAAGATTATGTAACAATGTGATGGTATTTCTACTAATGTTTTTTATCATAATCCATAAAACTATTTATCTTTGGAGCAGCAATAATTTATTTTTTCTGTATCTGTCTTGTTGGGCCAGAATTGTGAATTACGGATAAATCACGCTTCCCTAGACAGGTGCTAGTCTAGAACAATAGATTAAAGACTATACAACTACTTTTCCTAACTCAGAATAAACACATAGAGAGGATTGGAGGCTTACTTGGTCAGTCGCTTCCTGCAAGAAAGAACACTGAAATAATAGAAGATGCAATAATATAGATGTCTATTCAAGTTAGTTTGCTAAATCAATAAAGCATAAACCATATACATCAACTAAGATATTATAATATGGAAAATCAAAGCCAATACAGATGCATATATGGAAAAATAAGGAGTATTCTTTATTGATGATAGAAGGAGAGGTTACAACCAAGTGATTGATTTGAAGTGTCCCTTCCAGCAATGTCCCCAAGTCTCATCACAATATAAATCTCTCCAACAACAATTACACAAATATAGCTCTCAATTGAGAATTCTCCAGCATTTCTCTGCTCAAATTATTCCTTATCAAGCACTCAAATCTATGCTCAATTTATAGATGAACTGTAGGTTGTTTTGCAATCAATGAATTTCCAATAATAGGAAAGACATGTTTCCAATCATGTAGATGTCAAATGGACACTTGGATTCTAAGCTTGACACATGTGTACTCTTCTAGAAGGCACTGGCCAAGTGGAGATTCCGAAACAATGAGAATTTCGCTCCCAATGTGACCAACGCACCTGTGAGTGTCAAGAAGTGCTTTGCAGAGCATCCTTGCATGGGGCTACCTACATATGCAACGCAATTAGCCCCTTTAGAGCCTGCGTTGGTGAGCTCTCATATGCTATATAATAAGCTTCAAACTTTGGAAACCTTTGCTTGATGAAAGTCTTGCTTGATTTGTCTTGTTCTTGTCTTAGGGCATATAGCAACTTGAAATGATAGGGAATGATAGACCCTTAATCATTGGTCCTGGAGATGATTCCCAGTTAACCAGGTTATTGGGAATGGTGCCCAAATTGACCTATAACAAATTTCCCCCTAAAGCATGAAGTCGAAATAATAATAATAACTTTTGAATGAGATGCTTTACACTGTGATGGGATGGAGATGAAGCGGAGTGGTCACCTGCATCAATATTACAATACATTACATCATGATATATCCTCTTTTCATCATAATTGTTGAGGGTAGGAATTCCCATGTTCAGCACATAAACAATCTAATAACACGTACATAATTCAGAAAGTTGTCTTCATTGGAATGTTGCCCAAATGCAGACATGCGTATAGATATAGGCCCATGTTTGGATGATGATCTATATGTAAGGTCACCGTATAGATGATGTGTATAAAAATCATGAAATCGCAGCCCAGATGGATGAAACTAGATCCGAGGTCTTCTTATCTCGTTCACTCGATCATTTGGGTACAAGTCTAGCCATGCGAATATATTATTTGTTGTCGAACATGGAAAGACATCGTTTGATTACCAGCTAGTGATGTGGGTTGTTAAAAAATGCGAGAGAACCACCATTAATGTCAATTGACCTCAAGGTATTGCAGTACATTTCGTAAGGCGTGAATAGATGATTTGATGTTGAACAAAAAACAAAAATTTTCGGTCAAAGGTCTGGAAGTGAGGATCTTGTCGATGTTGTAACAAGCCTCATGGTACTGGAATCTGATGTTTCTAAGTAAACTTCCTAGATATTGATTTGTCATCGACAAGAAGCCACCTTATTGCGAAATGGGAGTTACTGATTTCAGAGACAAGGGTATGACTTGATATAGCAATTTTTAGGGATGGCGATCATGAGAATGAAGGCTTATGAGTATTGCAGAAGGATGAAGTATTCACTGGATGACTTCTCTTGAACATATTGGCATTGTTGTGATGAGTTGGCAGCATTGACCCAAAACTGAAGTGAAGGTATGATGAACCATAGGTGTGAATGAATCGTCAATATGATTACCCAACCCAAACAGTCATGGAAATGGAGTGAAAAAAGTGTCATGTTCAAGAGCGACTTGTTACCATAAATAATTCTTGCTCATTTTTCCCAAATTTTCCCCGATCATTTGTCGACCAGTACCTCATTATTTTTTAACAAGCTTGAGGAGGATAACATTTGCGTGATCTATAATTCAACCCTTCAGGCGAATAAAGTATCACTATTTAATAATTTAACGATTCTAGCAATGAATGAAACTCGATTCTTGCCATGATCGACAAGCCCGTCGCTATTTTATGTTTTAACGAGCTTAACGATAGTGATAGTCCAGTCCTTTTTCATATTTAGAGAGTTTGAAAAAAGAGGACGAAATAAAAATCCATAAGTAATTTTTTGTAAATTTGTCACTCATACCCGAAAAAGTGTAAAATAATATCTGAGAGAACCTCTTTGGTCATGTTTAACCAAGGTATTCCTTTTTCGTAAATAATCTATCTCAGTCCGGAAAAGGGTTAAACTTATACTGAGTAGATATTAATTCATTTACTTTTATGAGCTCGAAAAGACAAGTGCTCGGCAATCTTTTCACATTATCGGAGTCTGAAAAGAGCTGAAAGAAGACTCCAAAGGTTCATTTTTCGTTGTTATCGAAGCTCGAAAAAGAGATAAAAGTGTGCTTCAAATCCTTTTGCGTTTTTAACAAAGCTCGAAAAATAAGGAGGAAAATTATTCTTTGTGGTCAAGTCATTCTTTTAATAAATCTACACGACTAATCTGTTCATCAGTTGTATTTCCTGTTCAGAACAACATCAAATGGATTAAAAATATATGTTTCATGATCAAAATAAAACTATAGTCATAGCAATAAATTTAACTAATTAAATGACTATTTAAAAGTAGTTTCACTATTCATTTTCATCATTCCATAGTTACCATTTGCATTTTTGAGCTCTGGACCTGATTTTTCCCCCCAACTTCAGTCGTTGATTGCGGTCGTTTCTATGGACGGATTTCGTCGTCGTTTGATCCAGGTTAGTACTATGAACCTCCTCTTTCTTTTGTTATCCATTTCATCTTCAATTTTTGCAAATTTTTAGGGTTTTAAGGCCCTAGGGTAAATTCTGCCCAAAATGAGGGCAATGCACCCCTGAATGTCTAAACTTGCATGTGCAACGCACTGTCTCAGCCTAGGGAGTGCATTGGGCATAGTTCAAGTTTTTGATTTTCATGTTGTGTTCAAAATTAGCCTAGTTTTTTTTTCAATGAATGGAATCTAATGGATCTTATGATTGTATTTCAGGTTTCCATCGGATTACAATGATGATTAAATGGAGGGAAAGAGAGCATGAAGAACAAGATATGATTGCCTTAAATGATCTGGGTACTGTAAGAGCCCTAAGAGATTGTGAACTTCTTAAGTACTTCAAATTGTTAGGAATGAGGAAAAAAATAGAACCCTTGGAGTTCTTAGTTTGAGCATGGGATCCAACAATAGAGTAATTTCATATTAAGAACCAAGTGGTTCCCATAACAGTTGAGGATGTATAATTTCTCACAGGTTTGTCGAGGAGAGGTTTTCCCATTTCACTCTCAAGGTCTACCATTGGAGGAGAAATAGTGAGGGATTATATTCTACAGTACTACTATCCAAGGGCAGAACATAACAAAGATGGAAAAATAAACATCCAAGATGTCATATATTTGCCTTTGAGAACTATCCTTTTCACGTTTGCTAAAATTGTTGGCATCGTTACACTACATGTAGCGAATAGATCGTATATGCAGTACGCGCTAGAGTTCTTAGAGCCAACAGTCTTCAACTAGTCTGAAGTTGTTCTATCTCATATAAACGAACAACTGAACAAAGAAAAGGGAGGAAGGAAGAAGAATGTCAGTTATGGTTCAATCCTTGTCTCCTTCACTTTGGAACAGATTCCACTGATGCAGCCACAACATGTGACACTCGATATAGCTAGTCCTAGAGATCCTCGAATGTAGAGATGGGTAGAACTCATGGGTCGGCATACAGGCCAATCGACCGTTGTGTTATCTACTGCATTTTTCACTTGGTTCCAGCGACAGATCGTCACCATTAATGAGTACACATACACAGGCGTCGACTTTCAAGGAGATCCAAATTTAGTATTACCGGAAGGCACTCAGTGGGGTGAAATGGGTAAGAATGTTTTGTCCATGTTTTTTTATTTTCCTAAGGTTTATACAATATTTTTGTATTTTTATGTTTTCCCATGAATAAACTAAATGTTTTATGTAATGCAAATATTGGTTGTGTTCAACCAGTAGAGGAACCAGAGCGCGAAGCAGATGCGCCAGTAGAGAGGGTTGTTGGGAGAGCAGTCCTTCAGGACCTTGATATGGCTAAGAATCTGGTTGAGCTTCAGCAGCACATAGAGGGTTTGACCTTCGGAATTCAATATTTTCGGATCGAAGAGTTACCCATGCGACTGCAGTGACACACTATTGGGGTTCCTAACCATTGGATGGGCTTACTCCGTAGGATTGCTAGATCTATAGCATGCTATCATGAGCACCACTACCTTACTTGTGGCATTTTATATACATTTTGAGGTCAGATGACCAATGTGTCTTGGGCACAAATTTTGTAAAAACCTATAACTATCTATCTATATGATTTCAGAGTTTTTCCTATGTTTATTGTGCAATCCTATTCAATGATGTGAATGTTTTCTTTACATATGCTGCAAATGTCTATCTAAAACTTTATTAGCTAATGAATCAGTCAATGTGATCAAATTTCTGGAATTGTGTTGATATTGAACAAAATCAAAATATCTTTCCAAAATTTGAACTCTTAGGAACAATCTAAGAAGTGTTGGATTTCAAAAAGTATAAACACTAGTAAGTTGTAATACCACAAGTTGTGAGTCTAACCTTATGATTATGTGATTAATACCAAATTAAATGGCATCATAGAGAAGTTCGGTCAACGCACTATACTCAGCGATATTGTTCGTCGATCTAGCAATACAAATCCCTCAAAAACTCACTAACTCGCCGTTCAAAGCGAAAATGGCCCACGTTTCAGAGGATAGATTTTGTGTACTACGACTAGCACCATCAGCATATCCAAAAAATGGTTCCGAAGATTCAGACATTTGCGATGAAATGTAAAGTGGATTACTAACGTCAAGAAAAATCTAAAAACAAATTAAGATAGTGAATGCAAATCAATAACATATATACAATATAATACAAAAAATTACTACGCTCATGATTAAGCATAATAACATTTAAGATACATCCCATTTCTAGGCTACGCCAATCGAATCCCATCGTAATCAACTAACTCATAGGCACCCTTAGCAAGAACTCTTTTGAAAATATATGGGCCATGCCATAATGACTCGAATTTCCCTGTACCTATTACATCAACTTCTTGATCATAATTAAGGACCAAGTCGCCCTCTGAGTAGATGTGAAGCTGGACATTTTTGTTGTATTGCGCCTTTATATGTTTCTTATGCGCTTCATTGGCCAATTGGGCTTCATGACGCGTTTGATCAAGATGGATGAGGTTAAGGAGACGCGCTTCTTCTTCTAAAGTGTCAGGTAAAAAGTCTATCGTGAGTTTTAACGATGATATTTCGCATTGGATTGGTAAGATAGCTTCCAGACCATACACCAATTGAAAAGGAGAAAATCTGATTGCGTTTCTCACTGAGGTTCGATACACCCACAAGGCAGAGTACAAGATCAAATTCCAGTTCTTTTTACGGACTCCTATCAATCATTGAAGAATTATTTTAAGAATTTTTCTAACAGCCTCAACTTGTCCATTTTATTGTGGATAATAAGGAGTACAATTATCATGTGACAATCCTAACTTGGCGGTGAATTCAGACATCATATGGTTGTGAAAATGCTTCCCATGATCCCTAACTATAGCTTGTGGGACCCCAAACCGTACAATAACATGATTGAAGAAAAACAATGTAGTTGTATGTCTTATGTTATTGAATGTAGGCATCGTTTCAGCCCATTTGGTAAAATAGTCGACTGCGACAATAATATAACCATGCCCCCTAGATGAAGGAGGGTTACAGGTCATGAAGTCAATACCCCATTTTGTAAATGGTCACATAGAGACAACAAGATGCATTGACGCTGTCGATTTGAAAATCTTACGATCAAAAATCTGGCATGCATGAAAATTTCTGACTGCGAGGATACAATCCCGAAAAATAGTAGGCCAAAAGTAACTAGCGCGAAGTATCTTCTGCACGGTAGCATATCTAGATAAATGTCTGTCACAAGCCCCAGAATGACAATCATTTAACGCTTTTTTGGCCTCCTCATGAGTGAGGCCCCTCCTTAAAATGGTATCGAAACCACGACGATAAATTGTATCGCCAACGATCAAATAATCTTTGACTTGGTATCGAATACGTCGTTGTTCAGAGCGAGAGGTATTGGGTCGAAAAGTTTGGGTTTGGAGATAAATGATGAAATCCCCATACCAAGGATCAGATGATCCGATCAGAAATAGAGAGTCGTCTGGAATCGATGGTTCCGACATATTGGCATTACTATCAGAGGGAAGGTCATAGAGAAGCTCAGCCAAAACTAAAGACTTCTTTGACTTGGATTTGATAAATTCCAACCAAATTCCTGTAAAATGACAATCCATTTTAAATATTTTCCCTCAAGAAATTGAACTGATAAGATATAACTCATGGGGTTGCAATTCGAAACGATAGTTATTTTTCAGAGCAAGATATAATGGCGAAATCTTTGGACAGCTTGAACAGCTTCCAAGGCAAGATTTTCTACGTACGAGTGCTTAACTTCCGTATCATTGAGATTACGACTCAAATAATAGATCAGATGTTCAATTCCTTCTTCTACTTGGACCAATACCATAGCAATGGTCGTTTCAGCTGCGGAAATATATAGGAAATAATCATTTTGATAATTAAGAGGATGCATTAATGATGCTCATATAAGATGATCCTTGACAGCATCAAAAGAAGCTTGCGCAACTTGGTCCCAATGGAAGGGAACCCCCTTTGTCAATAATCGAGTAAATCCTTTAGCCATTTCGGCGTAGTTTAGAATGAACCTTCTCAGGAACATTAGGGGAATTTTGAGGTCTAAAATGGGCCTCCTAAGGAAATAATAAAATAATAGCCAAGCCAATAAAATAATATTTATGAATTTTCAATTCACTTTTTGCACCACAATCCATGTAACCATAGTTAAATTCAATTCAAAAGTTGTACCAAAATCAAATTAATAAAAAAATTGTATATATGCGACTATAAATAAGAATGAGTTTTTCAAGAAAAAATCATTATCATTGAACAACTAATGCATTTGTCATTTGTACTTAAATAACTTAAAATAAAATATAAATATAAATTTATAAATTCATAATTATATTATATGCTATTAATTAAAATTTATATTATTTAAATTGTATAATAACATGTAATTAATATACTATATAAAAATAATATAATATAATAAATGTATAGGGATATGCATTGTTTCTTTCAAGAAATATGAAATGACAATAATATATTTTTATTCAAAAAGTGTGAAATGACATTTATTATGAGTAATTTACTTTGACTTTAAAAGTCCTTCGAGCACTACCATGGTTAACCATGAATTTTTATCCACCATTGAGAATGTGACAAGTAAGTACCTTTAACTCAAGTAATGCCACCTCAACCATTAGGAATGATGTCATCCCCTAAAATGTGATTGGTGCTCATAAAGTAAATTTTGATTGTACATTTTCCTTAGGAGGCCAGTTTTAGACCTCAAAATTCCCCTAATGGGTAGCCTTTCCTTCAAGTTTCTGTATCTGAAGTAAATTTGATGGCATAGGAAAATCAAGAATGGCCTGAACCTTCAATGGGTCTATTCGAATTTCTTCTTTTGAGACTACAAATATGAGCAATCCACCAGAACCAACACAAAACACACGTTAATTTGGATTGAGGCGTATTTTGTAGTGTCGGAAGCATAAGAAAATGGCTCTCAAATGCATCGGGTGATTAGTTAGATTTCGTGAATGCACTAGTAAATTGTCTATATATGGTTGAACAATGTGCTTGATGTCGTTGAAAGCATAATCCATTGCTCTCTGAAAATTTGCCCCATCATTCTTTAAATCAAACGGAATTTTCCTATAAGCGAATGTGCCCCAGGGACAAATAAATGTTGTCTTATGTTGATCATCTGGGCAGATATTGATTTTATTGTAGCGGGAAAATCCATCCATGAACGAAAAAATTTCACATCCAGCACAATCGTCAATAATCTAGTCGATAAAGGGAGTAGGATAGTTATCTTTTGGACAAGCCTGATTAACATCCCGATAATCGACGCACACTCTAATGGTTCCTTGTTTTTTCATAATATGAACGATATTGGAAACCCACTCAATTAGCAGAACAGGGTAAATGAAACTAGCATGCAAAATTTTTTCAATTGATGGCAGCGACTTTCTTTGGATGAACAGGACGAAGCCGTTGATGCACCAGTTTGACATTAGGATACATATTAATAGCGTGTTCAACTATACTAGTATCTATTCCTGGCATTTCCTCGTAAGACCAAGCAAATGCATCACGAAATTCATGAAAAAGAGAGCGATATAATTCAAGTTTTGATGAAGAAAAGATACACCGACATGAATATTTTCTACAATGCCAGGTTTGGTCAAAATATCGATAGAAATGGTTTCTTCAATATTTGAAAAATTTCTCTCAGAATTGATTGCATTAATTGGAAAATAATTCGAAAATAAATTTTTGATGGATGGGCGATATAATTCACTAAGATTGTTTTCTTCATAATCTGGAAGATGGGAACGATGATGATAATCTTTCCATGGTTCTCCTTCTGACATCATAGCTTCCAAAATATTTCCATCTGTCAAAAACATTGAGGAAAATGAATCAGATGGAGTACCAAAATCTAAGGAACGATCAACCCAAACACTTGGCGATGCTGATTTCAGATTTTCCGTCCAAGCCAAATAGATTGATTGCTATGCCAGCTCAATAGGGCTGGGCGGTAAAAATTCATCCAACATAGAAATATCAGAATCACCCGTACTCTTCCTTAAGCCAGATAGAGTGGAAGAGATCATGTAGCAGCTCTCTATACTTGCAATTTTTGTCGACGTCACAGGTGGCAGTAATGAAAAGGTTCCCATGAGAGTGGAATCCTTTAAGAGTCCTACACCAATGTTCTAAATTTCTAGTTGGGGCAAGTGAACAAATGGAACGCTCCTAGTTATTTGCGAAGCAGAGGAAAAGAAGGATAGTTGATTAATGACTGTGATTGCACCTTTATGTGGAAAGGCAATCATTCTAAAGTATGTAGAAACAATAGCAGTCATCGCATATACCCATGGTCTTCCAAGTAAAATATTATAGTCAAGGGGTCCATCAACAACCTCGACATCAATATTCACTTTTTTACCCCCTAATTCAACATGTAGGTTATTGATAATACCACAAGGTTTATATGTTCTTCCATCAAAAGCCTTCAACGTCGTTGATGATTGTGATAATCGCAGCGAGCCAAGTGACTTCCAACAGTTTAGAGACATAATGCATGTAGATGCTCCCTCATCAATAATAGTGCGATGAACAAGGTGATTGAGAACATTTACTTGTATGGAGAATGTAAATTCTGCTGGTAGCTACGGTACATAGCCCGTATGATTAAAGATGACAAGATTAGAATCAGTCGGGTCAATTCCACCAATGGCCGACAATAAAGCCTGCTTCTGGGAGGGACAATTTTGTAATACCTCAAGAGCATACATAGCTGAAGAGGACTGAGCCAAATCTTCTACTATATTATAATTTTGTGCAGCTCTTGTTCGAGCATTATATGTCTATTTATGAATTACTCCTTTTGGTGGCTTAATTGTCAATTTAGGAATAACAGTAGGTGGTATTGATTCAGTAGATGGATTCGTTGTCGAGGTAGTAGTTTGATCAGTGGCCGAACTACCATAATCTTTATTATGCATTGACACCAAAATATTTTGTGAAGGTTTTGTGGTGGATAACATTAACACTTGGGAACTAGGAGTTAGATCCGTAGCAACCAAATTGGTGTCCAGATTTGGAAATGGGTCTATCAACATAGCTGATGCATGGGAAGTCTTGGTGATTTTTTAGACTTCAGCACAGTGAGGACAATACCTAAAAAAGTGTTCCTTGTTACAAATTATGCATGGATAACGAGGTTTTCGTGGTCTAGATGGTTGATCAGATGATCTTTCCTACGGGTTATAATTTTTATTTTTCTTTGATTTCCCCTTTTTCTTACTTCCTGGTTGCTTGTCACTCTTGCCTTTGTCAAATGACACAGCATTAATTTCGAAAGTAGGAGCAGGATCAGATCCAGTAGTGTGGTGTGTGTTTACAGTGCCTATCAAGCCGTCTCTAGCATGAGAGTCCTTTATTTGAGGAGGAAAATTGAAATTATATCGCGACGCATTAGGAATTTTGTCATAGAGCGTGCCGGACTGAGTGTAAATCAAGTCTAAATACTAGGCACAAGCGATAACTTTCTCTTCCATGACGATGCCACCCTTAGCCACATTCTCAGTTATAGATGGTAACATGGACTTAAAGAACCATTCAGCAAGTAGCTGGTCTGGAACAAAGGTCTTAACCATTCGTCGACGATGATGCCCCTCATGAATATGATCAGAGATGTGAGTAGCATTAGTGTGTTTGAAGTTGGTCAAGAGTTCTGTTCCAGTTTCGTATCTAATAGGTAACTAGAAATGTGTCAAAAAGGAAATAGCTAGGGTAGTGAAATTGTCAAAGGACGCTCTAGGTAATTCAATGTACCATTTAGCAGCCGGACCTATGAGCATACACTGGAAAAGACGTAATCAAAAATAATAATCATTTAAAGAGCTTGATGAACACCATAAATAATAAGTCATAACATGAGTCGATGGATCTTCTCCCGGGTTTCCATTGAATTTAGGAATATCGGAATGTAATTTATGAGGTATCACCGGCCACCAAGGAGCATAATTGATAGGATCATTGGTTAACTGATTTAAATATGGTAATTCTAAAGTTGCCACAAAAGGCAACTTTCTATTAAGGTCAAGTTGAGCATAGCCCAAGTAAGATGGAACTACTTGAGAAATAGGCCTTTGAGCACCAACATATGGAATCTGTTGCTGGTAACCCAAATAGGGGTTGTTTTGCATAGCAAAAGCTTTAGGATTTTGTTGACCAAAACTTGGATATGATGCTTGTTGAAATGAGGTTTGAGGCATTTATGCTTAAGGTTGCCAAGGAGTCTGTCCACCAATGTTATAACCCAAATTAGAATAACTTGGATTTGGTTGATATGTATAACCAGTTTGCAATTGTGACATCCCATAAAATGGTAGACCAGCTTGTGAATAAATGATTCTTGATACAGGTTGTTGTAAATTAACCACAGGATTTGGAGTCTGTGGACCCAACATTTGATGATATTGAGTTGAAGGACCCACTTGATAAGGTTTATGTACAATATTTTGATTCTGTAACAGGGGTAAAGATGTATTAACAAGTGGTAATGAAGTGGGTGTAATAGGTTGAACCAGTTGATACGAATGTACGACCGTTTGTGGTTGGATAGGCAGAGTGGGCTGCCATTGACAAACATTCAATTCAACATTAGGCTGACCAAAAAGAGACTAAGTATTGTCATATTGGGTGACCAAAGGTTGCCCCCCAGCATGAGGAGAATAATAAGACGGAAAATAATTCTCTCCAAATGCTGGGATTCCAGTTGATATGGTATTTAAAGGAATTGACCCAAAAGGACCAACTTGATATTGCCATGATGATGTATGTAATGAATCAAATAATTCAGTACTAATGATAGGACTACCAGTTAAAATACCAGACGATTACATTGGTAAATACCATGGTCTTGAACATGCACTAAACAAAGTGCCAGATAATTATTTGTAACCTGTTGGGACCGTAGGCCACCGTGCAAATATGACTTTGGTGAGGTTGTGAACATAAACGGAGTAGCGAGGGTAGGAGCTGACGTAATTGGAACAGTAGACCCAACTGAAGATGTTGGTTCAAACATGGTTGTTTGACCAAATGTATACCCTCTAAAATCAAAAGGAGATTGAATGGGAACAGGATCAACAAAAGTAGATGGAAACGATTGAGGAAAAGACTCGTACAAGTAAAGGTCCCCCCCCAAAATGGGTTGGAGTTAAAGGTGTATCGTCTTGTGGGATTTCTTAAATCGCAATTAAACCAGGTGGAAGAACTTCACCATCAGGCCCAAAATATATTTCAGACAGTTGACTGTGTTGTATAGGAGTTTTAGTGGCTATAGAAATTTGTGGGATGACCAAGGTATGAACAACTTCCGGTTGTTCGACTTCTAGATTCAAATGTTCTGGAAAAGAAGAGAAGGGATCTGGATCAATTTTTGATTGAACAACGTCGAGTCTAGGAGGTATGGTCTCACTGATTAGATGGATCATCACCACAGGTAGCTGTGAAGACTCTGTTTCGACAACAGTAGACGAAACGGGATGTGTGGAAACAAATTGAGCTAATTCTAGTTTAAAATATGATATTTCACCAAAGGTACGTATTGTACCTGATTCGGTAGATCATGATCGCCTTCGCCTACCAGAAGTAACTTCTGGTGGTAAAGGTGGTTTTAAAGCTAATCTACGTGAACGATGGGGGATAGGATTTTGTTCTTCCATGATGACTAATTTATTTTAACCAAAAAAAAATAAACAAAATAAAAGGGTAATGCTAGGCAAAAGGGTTTACCAAGAAAATGTGAACTACAGAATACCTCCTGGTGAACCAAGAAGTACGGGCAGGCAATCTCCCCAAATGCTGTGTTCGGTGTATCACAATTTCAAGGCAGCTGACTCGGTTCACTATGGATGGATAGAACCTAAAATTTGTCCTCCCAAATATACCCGAAGGTACGTGGAGGCCCAAGTCCGTATTAGCACTGTCTGATGCGAAACCGCACTGTGAGAGCACCCCTTTATACTTATCGTACTGTAACACCGCCCGATATACCTGAAAGTACATGGACGAGCTACGATATACTTACGTACGTGGAGTGAGGTATCACACTCGAAATGTATCGAAGACAAGTTAACGACAACTGATATGTTTTATGACGTTAGAACACGTCTCTAGCCTAGACCTTCTAAATTTTATTGTTATGGTTCCAATGCTTTCTTAGTTAAATTGAAATTAATTTTATGTTGATCTTGCTTAACAAATTGCCTTTCAAACGTTCACCGCAATGATGTGTATGAAATTCCTAAAATTCAAGCTAAGAATGATAAAAAATCTTTCACTTTCAATTTCTTCAATGAAAAACCTAGCTACTAAGGGAAGAGAGCAAATAATTTGTGAGCAAACAAATCAATGAGCACAAACTAAATGCAGATTTCCTAATGTTCCTTTTGCAAAACACACAAAATTCTACATGCAAATGCAAGTTTTTCTTTTCAGTTTCCTTAATGTTATGAATGCAGAAAAGAAACTAGGTACACTAAATCAATAATTCAAATGCTTTTTACTTTCTAGAAACAAAGAATACAACCAACAATTTCTCTTTTCAAGGAAAAATGAGGATTTTAACAACAATTTCTCCTATCAAGGAAATGAATATTTTACGAAAATTTCTTATTTCGAAAGAAAATTACTCTTAATGCGACTATAAAAAGTACTTTGAAATCAACTTGTCAATGATAAATAAAAAGTTTTTAAACAAACATTGAACAATTTTTCAGCCAAAGGAGGAAGAAGTATATAGATTCACAGGTCAATATGAGAGTCAAAATTTTCAAAACACAGCAGAAAACAAACTGAAGCAAACTGCAAAGGAAAATTCAAAGGAATCTTGGTGGTTTTAGGATTCAACGCAATATCCAAGGGGAGACAGTGCTCTGCAATGTAGGCTAGGAAGGGAGACAGTGCTATGCAAAGCACTGTGTCCTGTCTAAGGGTGAGTTGGGCACAGTATACAAAGAAAAATACTAGTGTTTAACTCACTGTCTTTGCAAATTTGGCTTTGAAAAAGTTTAATTTTGATGAGTAACAACTACTGGGTGGATAAACAAAGCAAATCAGAGGCTTAAACACCAAGAACTAAGAGAAATTCTCCCTAGCGGAGTCGCCAATTTGTTGGGCCAGAATTGTGAATTACGGATAAATCACGCTTCCCTAGACAGGTGCTAGTCTAGAACAATAGATTAAATAATATACGACTACATTTCCTAACTTAGAATAAACACACAGAGAGGATTGGAGGCTAACTTGGTCAGTCGCTTCCAAATGGCTCATTCTGTCGCTTCTGTTGCAGCTTCAAATTCAAGCAGTTTGTGCGGAACACTTCCTGCAAGAAAGAACAATGAAACAAAATAATATGAAATAATATAGATTCCTATTCAAGTTAGTTTTCTAAATCAGTAAATCATAAACCATATACATCAACTAAGATCTTACAATATGGAAAATCAAAGCAAATACAGATGCATATAGGAAAAAATAAGCAGTATTCTTTATTAATGATAGAAGGAGAGGTTACAACAAAGTGATTGATTTGAAGTGACCCTTCCAGCAACGTCCCCAAGCCTCATCACAGTATAAATCTCTCCAGCAGCAGTTACACAAATCTATCTCTCAATTGAAAATTCTCCAGCATTTCTCTACTCAAATTCTTCCTTCTCAAGCACTCAGATCTGTGCTCAATTTATAGATGAACTGTAGGTTGTTTTGAAATCAGTGAATTTCCAATGATAAGCAATACATGTTTGCAATCATGTAGATGTCAAATGGACACTTGGATTCAAATCTTGACACATTTGAACTCTTCTATAAGGCACTGGCCAAGTGGAGATTCCGGAATAATGAGAATTTCGCTCCTAATGTGACCAACACACCTGTGAGTGTTGGGAAGTGCTTTGCAGAGCAGCCTTGCATGGGGCTACCTGCATATGCAACGCACTTAGCCCCTTTAGAGCCTGCATTGGTGAGCTCTCATATGCTATATAATAAGCTTCAAACTTTGGAAACCTTTGCTTGATGAAAGTTTTGCTTGATTTGTCTTGTTCCTATCTTAGGGCATGTAGCAACTTGAAATGATAGGGAATGATAGACCCTTAATCATTGGTCCTGGAGATGATTCCCAGTTAACTAGGTCATTGGGAATGGTGCCCAAATTGACCTATAACATTTCTTTTACAAATTTTAAATATTTTTATTATGTGTCAAGGTTATTTAAAGAACACTTACAGGTAGTTGAGACATTCATATTCCCGCCATATCGTCTATAACAAGAGAAAAAAGTGTTTCAGGCAACTGGAGTCCCACAAAAAAGGACTATTAACGACTATTAATGGAAGCATCACCTTGGAAGATTATGTAACAATGTGATGGTATTTCTACTTATGATTTCTATCATAAGCCATAAAAGGATTTATCTTTGGGGCATCAATACTTTAATTTTTTTGCATCAGTATTTTAACAATTTTAAACATTTTTACACGTATGGACACTGCCCCTCCCATGCTCGAGATGATGAATATCTTCTATGCAGGCCTTCACTTGAAGCAGATTCACCTCTATACAATAATTTTCATCAGGTGACGGAAGGCAAGGCCTCAGAAGATACACAAAGCCAACAACCACCTTGTGTAGTTCCTCTCAGTTGAAATCATTTGAATGAGCTCCCGGATGGATATGATACTCTGCCATAACTTCAAGTATAGGCTCCCACATAAAATTTTTCACAACATGCACCCAGTGCGAACGTGTCATAATATTGCTCAACATTTGAGCTTGTGAAATAGGCCTATAAAATGAGAAGCCCTTCTGTATAATGTTACTCAAAGTCTACTCCTTCTGGCTCTTTTGTTTAAGTTTTAGTCGACCTGCATGCCCTTCCCATTGTGCAGCTCCCTCCCTAGAGAATTGTTGCGCGGATCCTTCTTGGTCATGCCCATCCCTGAATGTGTGCCTCACCTTAGCTCCCTTAGCCATGCTAGCTTATCTAGACAATGTGTTCTTATAACCAAGCTCATCTAGCTACACAAACTCCATCTGCGCACCTACCTTCCCAACACTTTGTTGCGCACTCATTGTCTCTAGTCTAAACCCCTTCATTATACCTCTCATTTCCCCACCTACCTTCCATTTCATTATCCCATGGCTCTGAGACTGCGACAAAGAACAATCAAAGGTGGCCAATGAGGTGTGTTTCCAGAACACTATCAACAAGGGCATGATAACTATTTCTAGTCCTTTGACGGCTACTCTTTGGGTAGTCATGCCAGGGATGCCCCCAAGAGCCCTACGCATGACCGGGAGGAGGAATCCCCCGTTCATGAAATGCAGAGAGGCAAAAGCGGACCAAGGAAATCCACCATTGTGCACCAGGAGTACCCCATGCCTCGCAAAACCGAGCCTCTTCCGGTTCAGGAGGCAGAGGGGGAAGACACGGACGTTTGAATAATGGACTCAAAGGGCACTTGGATGCAGGTACTGGATGTTGTGTACCCGATCACCCCCATCTTTTGCACACCTACCTCTAGGCCTCTACGCCAACCTACTTTTGAAGAGGAGGCTATAGCGTAAGAGTATGCTTGTCGTATCGAGGAAGGAGCTCTAGACACAGAGGATGATGCAGATGCACCATGACTACGTGGTTGCTCAACTTTTTCTAGTTTTTTTTTATTCCAGCTATTATCATAAAACCTCTACCTTCACTGGTGCCATGGCACATTTTGTAATTTTTTGTCTGATGTTATTTCCAGGTTGGTTTCGTCCAAGGAGGTAGCCCCATACATACGCAACTATGAAATAAAAAAAATTTGGGATTGGTTAAGCACTGCTTACCAACCTAACCTGTAGTATATGTAATTTTTTATTTCGAATCAATATAGTTTAGCCTCAGTTACCCAAAAAAAAAAAAAAATTAACATTTTTGTTATGTGTCACAGTTATTTAAAGAACACTTACAGGTAGGTGAGACATTTATATCCTCGCCATATCATTTATAACAATATAAACAAGTGCTACAAGCAACTGGAGTCCCTGTTGGGTCTACAACTTGTGTTTCAATGACGTGTAATGCGGTCAAGCTACATGCATCACGTCGAGATATTCTACTTAAGCTGTTGCTGACATGGCTAAGCCTTATATGCCTCAAAAAAAATCTTCGAAATGTATCTTTGTCATTAACTATGGTCATGTGATACAAAGGCATGCCTATTCTAGAACTTGTGATAATAAAAACAAAGTTCGCATCTGGAACTTGTGATGAATAAAAAAAATGTTCGCATCTATTTCACTCTGATGAATGTTTTGTTGTTTTATAAAAATAGTGTAACTTCTGCATCTTCTATAATATTTACAGTAGCATAATGACATGTAATCAAAACCTTAAATTATCACAATATTCTAAGATGACCCACGCCATAATCTATACTAAGAAGATCACAATCATATGTTTGAAATACTCCCAACCACCACCATGGATAAAGTGGCAGAAGCCCACAACTTCAATTGAATTTTTGTGCAAGGAAGGATGAAGCTTCGGTCTAAAAATTCGAAGGCGTTCACGCAAAATCTAAACAGAGTACTGAGCCCACATTATGCATTTAAATTTATTACCTACCACATTACTTACCATGGTTTACCACATCACCGGCCACACTTCGCAACACTTACCATTTACCTCTTAAGCTTTCATAAATCTGATATTTCTTCCGATGCAATCTGGCTGGACCCACCAACCATTGGCGCATTTGAAATTTGCCACAAACCTTTGTTTCACTGTATTTCCTTACCTATCTCGTATTTCACACTTACTTCTTTTAAGCCACCCACAGCCTGCACTTCGCAAAGTTTAAGTTTTACCTTTTAAATCCTCCTGCAAGTTATCTCATTTTGTTTGCGATGCGATCGCAAAGGGACACATGTCAAGATTAGGAGGATAGTGCATATCGATGCACACAAGTTCAGTAGCTAATGGATAAGCACCCACAGGTTAAGATGTTTACATTGCGATGTGATATGTGCCACGTCACATCGTAATCGCAAATTCTTATGTTTTCCCATAAGTGAAAATGTTAAAAGTTGAAATGGTCGGTATGTGATTTTTGATGGGGCAACGGATGCGATGTGTTTTCAGAACCGAATCACATAAATTTTTGGATCTACCATTTAGTATTTTGTACAATGTTTTTGTGTAGAAACAGCAGAACATAGCAAAGTACATTTTGGTTGTTAAAAAGTCTGATCCGACATTGAATTTCCTTAAATGTTCAGGCTTCAGCCATTTTGTATAAACCTATGTAATTTCTCATATGTTCAGAGTGAGAGATGAGTGAAATAGAGAAGAGTTGAATAAATTTCAAATGTATTCCTCTCCTGTGTTTTCTTTTTGTCTGCCTGTGAATTGTGAATTGTTATTTCCGTGCATTTTTGCATTCTCTGTGTTTTGGGGGAATGCATCCCTCTATGTTTTATTTATTTATAATTTTCAACATGGTATCAGAGCAAGTCTAGGCTCTCAGTGAAAGAATGATCCTTTACTGAAGAAGCTGAAAGATTGTTTTTTCAGAAGCTGATTCTCCAGTAGTAAGAAGGCTTGTTTGCTCAGTCAAGATGGCAGCAACAGGCACAAGCTTGAAAAATCCCCAACTACCACAGTTCAATGGGAAGAATTATTATTATTGGGCTATTATAATGAAAGCCCTATTCTCCTCACAAGATATTTGGGAGCTGGTGGAAAATGGTTTCCAAGAACCAGCCAATGCAACAGCATATAATGCTTTGACACAAGCACAAAGAGATTTGTTGAGAGAAAATAAGAAGGACTCGAAATCCCTCTTCTATATTTTCCAAGCAGTACATGAGAGTATTTTCCCAAGGATTGTAGTAGCAACAAAGTCTAAGGAGGCATGGGATACCCTCCAGACAGCGTATCAAGGCATGGCAAAGGTTAAGACAACAAAACTCCAAATGCTGAGAAGAGATTTTGAAACTCTCTGTATGAAAGAGTTTGATAACGTAGACTAATTCTTTACACATGTGATTGGGTTGGTTACCCAAATCAGGTCTCATGGAGAGATGCTTGAAGAAATGAGAATAGTTGAGAAAGTCTTAAGAAGTTTACCATCAAGGTTTTATTCAATAGCAGTGGCCATAGAAGAGACAAAGGATCTCTCATAGTTTTCATTGGATGAGTTTCATGCATCACTGATGTCTCATGAGCAAAAAATGAACAGAGCAACAAACTCCTCTTTGGAGCATGCATTTAAGACACAAATTTATTTTGGTCAAGGTAGAGGTCGAGGAATATCAAACTACCGAGGAAGAGGAAGAAGCCCACATAGAGGTGGAAGAAGCATCCCTGCAAGCACAAGTGGAAGGGGAAACAACCAGAATCCAAGCCAAGGCTCAAGCCAGAATCAAGCACAAGGACAGACGTATGATAAATATCAAGTCCAATGTCATTATTTCAAAAAACATGGTCATTATTCAAATGAATATAGAAAGAAGCAAAATGACATGGGTAATAAACCTAGTGTAAATTTCACAAAAGAAAATCAGAACCAAGGAAATGTGCTTTTAACTTGTAATGTAGCACAAGAAAAACAAGAAGATGTATGGTTCTTAGATTCATGGTGTAGTAACCAAATGATTAGAAACATAGCAATGTTTGCCAATCTAGATGAGAGTGTAAAATCTGAAGTTACAATGGGGAATGATAGCAAGGTCTTTGTTATGGGGAAAGGAAGAGTATACATACTGACAAAGAAGGGAGAGAAGAAGTTTGTGCCAGATGTCTATTATGTTCCTGGCTTGAAATGTAACCTTCTAAGCATTGGACAGCTCATGCAAAAGGGCTACAATGTGTTTTTTAAAAATGATGTGTGCACAATCATGGATATACCTCCAAGTAGACAGCTCATTGCAAAAGTGCATATGACAATCAATAGAATGTTTCCTCTCAAGATCATAACAGACTTGAAGGAAGGAGGTGTAGCAACAGTTGTCACACAAGAAGTCTTTTAACAAGAAGTGAAAGATGATAACTAGTTATGGTATTTGAGATTTGGACATCTCAATTTCGGAGTTTTGAATTTGTTGCATAGAAAAGGCATGGTAAAGGGATTACCACTCATAGAGAAAACATACAGCCTATGTGAAGGTTGAATCTTGGGAAAAAAACACAGAGAATCATTTCTAGCAGGAAAGAGTATAAGGGCAAAGGCACCTTTGGAGATTTCCCACTCATATTTATGTGGACCAATGCAAATGCCATCATTAGTTGGTAGTCATTATGTTTTGAAATTTATAAATGATTACACAAGGAAGACATGGGTGTATTTTTTAGAATAGAAAAGTGAATTGTTTGAACAGTTCTACAACTTCAAAGCCCTTGTAGAGAAGAAAAGTGGACACTACTTAAAAGTGTTGAGAACTGACAGAGGTGGAGAATATATCTCCAAAGACTTCCTATGTTTATGCAGGGAGCATGGAATACACAAGAAATTTACCACAAGGTATACACCTTAGCAAAATGGTGTAGCAGAAAGAAATAATAAGACCATCATGGACATGGTAAGAAGTATGTTAAAGGCAAAGAATTTTCCAAATGAGTATTGGGCAGAAGCTATCAATTGTGCAGTTTATATTTTAAATAGACATCCAACCAAAGCTGTTATGAAAATATTTCCAGAAGAAGCATGGAGAGGAACAAAGTAAGTTGTCACTCACATGAGAGTTTTTGGATGTGTGGCATATGCACATGTCCCGGATCAGTTAAGGAAGATGTTGGACAACAGGGGGGAGAAATGTATATTTTTTGGATATAGTGATGAATCCAAGGCTTACAAGCTCTATAATCCATCAACCAAGAAAGTAATAATCATCAAAGATGTTCAGTTCATAGAAGAAGAAGCTTGGGATAGAAGTTTAGAGAAAACAGTCAATGTGAAGACTTGTATTTCACATGAATACAAAGAGGAATTTATTTCAGAAAATAATTCGTCAACGGTGGCTCCCCCTACACCTACACAAGCTCAACAGAGCACACCACAAGAAAGAAATAGAACAACATTGTAAAACCAAGGAAGTTCTTCTCCAAGCACACCATAGGGATCATCAACTCCCTCGAGTTCAAGTGAAACTCCAAGCACATCTTCAGCAAATACAAGAAGACCAAGATTCAAAAATTTAAATGAAGTTTATGAGCAGGAATAAGTTGATAATAATGTTGTTCTGAATTCTTTATTTGCTTTATTTTGTCATGTTGATGACCCAATCCATTTTGAATATGCAGTCAAAGAAGAGAAATGTATTGAAGCAATGAATGAAGAGATAGGAGCAATAGAAAAATAATGACACATGGGAGTTAGTGGACCTCCCACAAGGAAAAGAAGTTATTGAAGTGAAATGGGTCTATAAGAACAAGAGAAACATTCAAGGCAAGATAGAAAGGCACAAAGCAAGGCTAGTTATCAAAGGCTACAAGCAACAGCAAGGAAGAGACTATGAGGAAACCTTTACACCAGTTGCAAGGATGGAGACAGCGTAGACAATGTTGTCTATAGCAGCACAAAAAAAGTGGAAATTTTATCAAATGGATGTGAAGTCAACATTGTTGAATGGAGTGTTGAAAGAGGAGGTGTATGTTGAACAACCTCCTGGCTATGAATAGAAGGCCAAGAACATAAAGTGTGTAAGTTGAAGAAATCTCTTTATGGGCTGAAGCAAGCACCAAGAGCATGGTATAGCATAATTGATGCTTACCTGATAGATAATGGGTTTGAAAAGTGTGATGGTGAACCCATACTCTACATCAAAGAAAATGACGGTAAAATTATTATTGTTGTTTTATATGTAGATGATTTGATTTTCACAAGCAATGATGTTTCTCTCATTTCTAATTTTAAAGCAGTTATGAAAAGTGAATTTGAAATGATTGAATTGGGTTTTTTAAGACATTTTTTGGCATAGAAGTAAAGAAAACAGAAAAGGGGATTTTTATCTCCCAAGAAAAGTATGTTGAAGAAGTTTTAAATAGGTTCAATATGAAAAACAGCAAGCCATCATCAACACCAACTGTCATGGGGTTGAAATTGAGCAATGAAGATTGCAGCAATAATGTCGATCCGACATTGTACAATAACATGGTTGGCGGTCTAATGTATTTGACTGCAACTAGGCCTCATATAATGTATGCAGTAATCTTGATATCCAGATTGATGGAGACACCCAAGGAGACACATTAGCAAGCACACAAGAGAATATTGAGGTATGTAAATGGAACAAATGAGTATGGTTTTCTATACTCCAAAACTAATAACTTTAAGATGATTGGTTGCACTGACAGTGATTGGGCTAGAAGTGTAGATGACAGAAAGAGCACATCAAGGTATGTTTTTAATTTGGGATTGAGATACATTTCATGGGCTTCCAAGAAGAAACCAATAGCTTCATTATCAACAGCAAAAGCTGAATATGTAGCAGCAACAATAGCAGCATGTCAAGCAATTTGGATGAGAAGGATGCTGAGGGATTTATGTCATGAACAAGACAAAGGAACCAAAATTTTCTGTAATAACAGCTCAACAATTGCATTGTCAAAGAATTCTATTTTCCACAAGAGAACAAATCATATTAATGCCAAGTACCATTTCATAAGGGAATTAGTTAACAATGGTGAAATTGTTTTGCAACATTGCAAGTCAGAGGAACAGTTAGTTGATATCCTCACAAAGCCATTGGGATAGAAGAGTTTTGTTTATCTCAGACATTGTATGGGAATAATTGATGGCGACAGTCGTGATTAAGGGGGCATGTTGGAAATACTCCCAACCACCGCCATGAATAAAGTGGTAGCAACCCACAACTTCAATTGAATTTTTGTGCAGGGAAGGATGAAGCTTCAGACTGCAAATCCGAAGGCGTTCACACAAAATCCAAACAGAGTATCGAGTCCACACTCTGCGTTTAAATTTCTTACCTACCACATTACTTACCATGGTTTACCACATCGCCGCCCGCACTTTGCAACACTTACCATCTACCTCTTAAGCCTTCACAAATCTTATATTTCTGCCAATGAGATCTAGCAGGACCCACCAACCATTAGCGCATTTGAAATCTGCCACAAACCTTTGTTTCGTCATATTTCCTTACCTTTCTCGTATTTTGAACTTACCGCTTTTAAGTCACTCGCAGCCTGCACTTCGCAAAGTTTAAGTTTTACCTTTAAAGCCGCCCACAAGTTATCTTATTTTATTTGTTTGTGATCCCAAAGGGACATGTGTCAAGCTCAGGAGGATAGCACATATCGTCGCCCGCAAGCTCGCGAGTTAACGGATAAGCGCCCGCAAGTTAAGATGTTTACATTGTGATGCAATATGTGTCACGCCACATCACAATCGCAAATTATTATGATTTCCCATAAGCACAAATGTTAAAATTTGAAATCGTCGGTATGCGATTTTCGATGGGTCAACGAATGCGATGTGTTTTAGAACCAAATCGCATAAATTTTCAGATCCGCCATTTAGTGTTTTGTATGTTGTTTTTGTGTAGAAACAACAAGATAGAGCGGAGGACATTTTGGTTGTTAAATAGTCTGATCCAGCATTGAATTTCCTTAAATGTTCAGGCTTCAGCCATTTTGTATAAACCTATGTAGTTTCTCATATGTTTAGAGTGAGAGATGAATGAAATAGAGGAGTTGAATAAATTTCAAATGTATTCCTCTCCTGTGTTTTCTTGTTGTATGTTTGTGAATTGTGAATTGTTATTTCCGCACATTTTTGCATTCTCTATGTTGTGGGGGAACGCATGCCTCTGTGTTTTATTTAGTCATAATTTTCAACATCATAATCTATACTAAGAAGATCACAATGTCGAATACAATTTAGTGTAACTATTAAAGAATTGGCTTAAGGAAGGGAGTATATTCGTTGGTTCAGCGGTGGGTTCTACACTTTCTTTCTCAATCCATCCATGTACCTTTAGGCCAATAAAAAATAAATATCCATCCCATGGCATCTAACTATATGAGCCAATCAAAGTTATGGAGGCATCGCCTTCCCTACCCATTAGATGGAACTACTTTATCGTGAACGATTAGATGGATTGACCTTCCTTCCTAAGCTAGATGTTGTTGAACTTCTAAGGGAGCGTAACTCTAATGGGGCTGGTTGAACAACTATAATGAATAAAAATCCAACTATTTGAATTATATCCTACTATCTCGTTAACAACTATTAAACTCCCTTCCTTCCAAAAGTAGTAGAGGATCCCAACTCCGGGGATGAACAATCCTTCTTCCAGGTAGCTTCTCAATCAAATGGATGTCCATCCCACACAGGACACACCAGACTCATAGTACTTGTAAAGGTAGTTTAGTAAGGGAAGGGACGTTACTAATGCTCGCCTGGACAGAGATATTGATTTCCTACAATGTTGGAGATCCTTCTCATTTAATTTATGGGAATAATTACATTTATTACTGTATGCCTTATAATAAATTATAATATTATGTAATTCTCAAACTATGTGAGATATTGTTTTTGTCTAAGAAAATTTTGACCTAAAAAACACACCACCACTAAGTGTGTAGTCTGTTGCCCACCTGTTTACACAAGACCACGAATAACATATGGTCAGCATGCACACATAGAAAAAAACACCATCGTGTGGGCCTGTCTA
The DNA here is from genome assembly GCA_034641835.2 of Pinus albicaulis. Lineage (NCBI taxonomy): Eukaryota > Viridiplantae > Streptophyta > Pinopsida > Pinales > Pinaceae > Pinus > Pinus albicaulis. Next base: position 357,987,361 of record CM076573.1, on the reverse strand, counting down.
GGAACCACTTGTCCACACTAACATGCTATCCCATGCATGTTCACCAAGGTCACTAACATCCAACCCTTCTCCCTGTCCCTGACTCCCGCTACTCAAGCTAGATGGTTCTCATAACTGAACATATAATAGATGGGTAGTCCAATGCCATGTTCCATTTCCTTCCATTCTAGTTTAGGGCCAAGTAGGAAGCTGACAAGTTTTAGTTTAGTTATTTTTCTAGTATAACATCGATTTCCTTACTCATCAGTCCACTAGAAGATTCTGCAACAGAAAAAACCTGTAAGTAAGATTCTCTAAGGGAAAAAGCATTATGATATTACTTGTAAGTAATGTATTTAGGAATTATGAATATATTTTATTGGAGTGACTTTTCCAATTCGGGTCTCAATAGATTTTACAAAAACATTGTATTATTGTCAACTTAATCGAGGTATTTTCTTGTTTCATGATGATTTAGGTGAGAGGTTGGGGATTCCACGTCTTCAGCCTTATCTGGATCCTGAATTTCGTGGTCTTTCAATGTTAAATGGAATTTTTTTTGCTTCAACCAGAGTGGGAATTCTCAAATATACACTATTGTAGTTGTAGTGGCTCAGGGCTTATTCTATCTTCATCAAGATTTTCATCCTTCCATTGTACACAGAGATGTTAAGCCTAGAAATATGCTACTTGATTCTGACATGAATGCAAGGGTTGTTGATTTCGGAGTTGAAAAGTTGATTCGAACTGGTTCAGAGGCCATGTCTGTTGTTACTCACTCCTATGGGTACATTGCTCCACGTGAATTGGTTTCCAACTTGACTTGAAAACTAGAAGTAGTGTTAATTTTTATGGTAATACTAATTTTCTTTTCAAGAACCATATGCATTTTAACATCTTAACTTATAATTTGTTCTTGAATGATATTACATGAATATTTTCAGACATTCATTATTATCTACATAGCCAATCAAATTTTCACACAGATTCTCTTGCTTTATACGAACTTTTACAGTATCAGTAATTTTCTATTTTTCAGACATTCAAACATTTTTTTTATTGATTATATTTCCTTTTTATTTTATAAGACTATGTTAAGCAAATAACAGTATTCCTACTCAATTTATTGTTTTATAAACTATATTTGCAAATTGTAGATATTGATACATGTTTAGTATTTTTTGTTATGGATTAATTTTTATATCTTAGTTGTCTTTTTGTGAATCAAAAATACATGTTTTCTTCAATACAATCTACTCAGTGTTGTTCCATATTTTAGTTTTTTATTTTTGTGTCTCATATTTTAGTTTTTAGATTTTGAGTGTTTCATTATTTTAGTAAACATTAGTTTGTTGGCATATTTCTAAAGCTGCTATCGTATATTTTATTTTTAGGGTTTTTACTCATTATATGAATATTCTAATAAGCATGAGCTCGTTTGTGTGAGTAGAGGGCGGGATTCAAAAACACTTCGAATACGAACAGAATACTTAGAAGAGTTGCAATCAAGAATTCATTAATGAATTCTATGGAGATAAAGTAATGCCATAGTTTATGAAAAAGTAATAAAATAATTTTATGAACTAATCCCATTTCTCCTTCTTGGATTTTGCAAATTTTTTGTAAATTTTACCTTTATTATTTTCTGCAATTGAATGTTTTTACCATTCTTTTACTCAAAGAATATACTATATGCAGTTTTGTTGCGTTCCTCTCTTAGTGTTATAATTCATAAGCTCACACTTGCTTCAGCTAGTAGAAATAGTTTTGCTCCAACCAACTATTCGCTCCCACTTGCTTTAGAAATAGTTTTGCTCCAACCAACTATACGCTCCCACTTACTTCAGAAATAGTTTTTCTCAAGCGTCGTGCAGAAATAGGTTTTCTCCAGCGTGTAAAAATAGTTTTGCTCCATTTACAAAATAGTATATTGATTCGAAAGTGTAGAATTTCATAGCTCAAACCTCCATTGTCGCACTGAAATTATGAGTTTGATCAGTATTTTGCAAGTTTATTTCAGTATATCAGGCAACAACAATACAGGCAACACCAATACAAGGGCTCCGACGTAGAAGATCAACTTATTTACCTACGAAGAAAGCGGCAAGCCGTGGTGGTCTATGTTGTGACAACGAGCTTAGCTTCTTTACTGACCGATAGTTGTGACAACGTTGGAAGATATTGCTAAAAATGCTAGTAGCTGTAAGACAGTGGTAGCCCAAAAAAAAATGAAAAAGTGTGTGGTAAGTGTAAATGCATACTTTAGAGTTTTATGGTTCATATATAAGAAGATTATACTAACATTTAATATCAAAAGCCTAATGCTAGCATTAGTCTATTTATGTAAAATATGAACCACTAAATATGCATGTAACTTTCGAAGTTTTATTGTAAACTTTGGATATCCAAGGTAAATATTATCTCGATACAAGTGAAGCTTGCAATTAGAGGCTCAATCGAAACTTTGATTAAATTTGAGTGAAACTAAAATGGAAACCCGAAAGTTTGGTTAAATTTGATCAGAAGCGCGAGTCAACAGTGATTAATATGAATTCAACGACCAGTGATTGCTATAATCCTTGGGCTGTCGTAAGTAAGGACTAATTATTGATATATTCTCTTTTGTAATTCTAGTTAGAGATAGCTGGAGGTTCCGTTTAAAAAATAATAATAAAAGTAAAATTGTATTTGAAATTACAAAAAAATCTTATAAAATAGTCATACATCAAAGTGGCATGAGCCATTTGAAATTATAAACATTCTTTGTTTTTTTCAAAAGTTTGTCCAAATTGTTCACATGTGAATATGGATTAACCTCATTTTAAAAAACGTTGATTGTGACCAATTGTAAATTGCGACAAAGTGTAGATTTTGGTTGGGTAACTATTCAACAAAGTTAACTTTAATTTTGATTTTGAGTATTATAATTTCTTATCATTTTGAAATTTAATAATATTTTTTTATAATTATATGAATTATATTTAATGTTTTTTTAAAATATAGTTGTTTAGTTGGGAAATATTAAATGTGTTGAATTGAATTATCATATATTATTCTCAAAATATTATAATGTCAAATATTGCTTACATTTTAGAAATATTGCTTTCATTTTCATCATCTATCTTTTTTAGTTCTAGTTTGAAATTGCTTACAACTTATACATCTTTGAAAATCATTTTTTCATTTTATCTTCTATCTTAAGCATAAATTATGAAAAAACAAATAACTCAAGAAAATCAAAATTAACTTTAGCTTCAACAACTTTCTATGAAATTGATATCGTCCATCTTTAGCACTCTAAAAACCTATATAATTCCTTGTTCCATTTGTTGTAGTGGAGAACCCTTCCAATTTTCCTTCGAAGTTCTCCCTGCCAAAAAAAAAAAATGTTCATTTTCCGTTGTCCTGTATTTAAGTTAAGAAAAAGTAACAGAACCGGTTGCTCCACTTCTCGACGCTTCATACAGCACATAGTGCATCTCACCAAACGTTCCAATCATGCCTCTTTTAGACAGTCAGTCAACCTCAGCATTCTTCTCTCAATAAATATGATTAAATCATATGGAGGAGAAAGATCCTCTGAGATCTTTGATTTTGCTCAGCCAATCAGAGAGGTGTCTCAGATCCAAAAAGTTGCCTTTGTTCATATGATCAATAAGAACTTTGGAGTCTCCAAAGGCCCATAACTTTTCTAAGTATAGCTGATTTGCGAACCATAACAGTACCCACAGCACCAAAATATCTACACGCACATTTTTACCCATCCCCCCATACCAATAATTCTTGTAGTGGTAGTTTGGAGAAATCATGAGCCATGCACCACAACCACACCGAAGGTCCTTTCAAGCCCCATCAAAAAAACCTGCATGATAATGAATTTCAAAAGGGCACATTCTTCTTGATAAATCAGTTGGAGTCATCTGCTTAATTCTCAAACTACCCCAGGAATTAAATATTTGGTATACAATTTTCTCAGGAGAGGTAAATTCGTCCTCAAAAATCAACTTGTTTCTGCCAATCCATAGATACCAATGAAAAAGGACATGAATATTCCTAAAAGATCTACCCTTTCCGCTCCACCAGCTTATGCATTCCTCTATATTCACATCTGGAATCGAGAATCTAAATTGATTGCATAATAGAGTAAAAAAAAAATGACAGTTTTCCTCCCCATCCTTCCAGCATAATATACAGATGTCGGGTCCACATTTTCCACTTTTTTGTAGATTTTTCCATGGGAGATTTCTATTTTCCATAGCAGCCAAATGAAAATGATCATCTTTACCTGAGCATTTGACTTCCAAATGTCCTTAAACCAACTATCTTTCTCATTCCCGTGTCTTTTTTTTATAACATGTCCATATATCTCCTTTGTGGATAACTAACCATTTTCATGGTGCCACCCCATGAGACCCAATCACCCTCCTACTGTTTCCTTAATCTGAGACCCCGTAATGATTCAGTATATTTCTGAAATTCCTCTGCCATCACACCAGTCAGCTTCAGGTCCTGTGGAGTCATCCATCTTGGAATGCCAGCCTCCCATTCGTAAACTGATTGTCCTATATATTAGATGCCCATTCGGTTCAGGTATATCATCGAGGCTATACTTAGTGAGAAACATGAATCAGTATCTAATCCGCGAACATTTGGATGGACGATAAGAATTTTATTTCCAACACCATGAATCCACCTTAAATTATCCGTAAACAATGTCCAATGCCTCTTAAAACCATTCCATATGATGGAGGCACCCTGCACATCTTCAATACCATGATTGTAGAGGTCCTCCAGACCCCTATGTTTTAGGTATTTGTATTTGATTATGTCTCCCCAAATACTTGGACCTGTAAGCCCCTCCAGATAGATTTCAATATGAGAGCTTTTCCAAATGTATCCAAATCCAATATGCCCCAACCTCCTAACTCCTATGGTTTTGCAATTTTTTCCCATCGAGCTAGGTGGTATGCTCCACTTGTACAACCTCCTTGCCAGATGAAGCAGGCTATGCATCTCCTGATTTGGTCTAGTACTTTCTTAGGAATAATATAAAGATGTTCCCAATACACTGTATATTTTTGAAGGACTACTTGGGATAGCACTAGCCTCCCCCCTTTAGATAACCACTTCATGGACCAACCTTTTATCCTCTTCTGATATTTTTGCAACAGCCAATTCCAATCCTCCACTTTGTATCTATTGGGTTTCATATAAAAACCCAAATATTTGAATCCTCCAAAAAGTGTCGCTGTGTTGAAATTAAATAAAACACCTAACTAGTCACCTAATTCCTTTCTCCCCTCTTTATAAGATATATAGGATTTCCCTTCATTAGCCATCATGCCGGAAGTGATACAGAAACTTTTGAAAATATCTCGTAGGACAATTCAGCGGCTTCTCACCATCATCCCGAATAATAACACATCGTCTACAAATAGGTTGTGAGTTATGTCCCTTTGGGCAGTGACTTTAATTCCTTTAATCAATCCCAAATCTACCGCCTTTCTAATCTTTAAACTAAAAGAATCCATCATGAGAATAAAAACTAGTGGCAAAAGGGTGCAACCCTAACGAAACCCTCTCCCAGGTTTGAAGAATTTTGATGCAGATCCATTTATAATTATATCCATTGAAGTATTGCCCACGCACCCCATTATCCACTCCACAACTATTCGATCCAATCCAATTTTATAGAGGACCAACCTCAGAAAATCCCAATCAAACCTATCGTAGGCCTTACTCAAATCAACCTTCATGCCCGCAAATTCCATTTTTTTGGATTGGATAGAATGGAGGAGCTCCTGAGTTGTGGCCACCGCATCATGTATGCTTCGGTTTTGTAGGAATCTTGACTGCTCCGGCAAGATGTGCGAAGATAGAACCTTTTTCATGCGCTTTGCAATCACCTTAGAGATGATTTTATATAAGGTATTACAAAGGGATATGGGTCTGTAGTCATTAAAGGTTAAGATTCCTTTCTTCTTAGGGATTAAAGCCAAGAATGTTGAGTTGATTAGACTATCAAACCTTCCCAATGTCTTTGCTTCTTCTACCATTTCCGTAATATCCGTAATGAATTCATCTGAAAAATGCATGAAAAAGTCTGAGGTCCGATCATTAGGACCTAGGATTTTATCTACCGAAAAGGATTTTAATACCGCCCATAATTCATCTGGACTGAATTTATCGTTAAACCTCCTCAGCTCCCCATCCTCAAACATTTTAGGATAGTTTTCCAGGAAACTCAGCTTTTCCCCAATCACTGGGTCTTCCACAGACCTGTACAATTCTGAAACAAAACTTAACAGATTCAATTTGAATGTCTTCAGTGGTGTAATATGAGGTCCCGCTTACCTCAACTTGCTTAATCATGTTGGCCTTTCTTCTTCCGAATGCAAATGAGTGGGAAAACTTTGTGTTCTTGTCACCAGCCTTGAGCCACGTCATACGAATTTTAAGTCTCCAACATTGTTCTTCGATGAGAAGAATTTTTCTATTTTATGATTCAAGTTGTTTCAGCCGGCACAATAAGTCAAGGGATTATCTACTCCCCTCCACCTATTTTAAGATTTGTGCCTTTTCAGTCTTTATCTCCTTCAATTTTTCCTTCATCTCCAACTTGTGTTTCTTCTCCCATGCACGGACGAACCCCTTCAGTCCTCGCAAAGTGTGTGATAAATACTCCATAGTCGGTTCATCAACATCTCTTTTATGAGACTTCATATAGTTCTTTACTAGAATATTCAAACTTTCATTTTCCAACCAAACCCTATTAAACTTAACAGGATGTCCACCCAACCTTGGTTCAAACTGCGACACGAGTGATATCATTCTTTGATCTGATATAGTGATGTCTTCTACTTTAGCCAAGATATACCGCATCATAGAAATGAAGCTTGCCTGAATCAAGAAACAGTCGATTCTTTTGCCAATGTAATCATGTCCTTTCCTTCCATTAAACCACGTCACACAATTTCTAATCAAAGGAATATCGATTAGGTTGGAATTAGAGAATAACCCCTTTAGGACATCGGACAGCGGGTCATGATGACCCCTATACCCCCAAGTCTCATTCTGGTTTAGAGTACAATTTAGATCCCTTGCAATGATGGAGTATCCCAAAAAAAGGAGACCACACTCCTCAATATTTTCCCAGAATTGAAGTTTGTCTAGATATGGCGAATAAAAATTTAATAGTTTAACACGGTGACTGAAACCACGAAAATACCCCGTAAGAAGAATCCCTACAAAAAAACTAAAGGCTGACATAGTTGCCCATCTGGGATCCCACAAAGCAGCCAGGCTGCCTGATCTATCCACAACATCAACCGCTACCATGTGCCATTCTAGTAGCATGACACGAAAAAAGGAAATAGTCCAGTGAGCAGGGTGCAGAGTCTCTTGAATAAAAATCACAAATGCCTTAGAACTCAAAAGAAATTCATGCAGGGAAACAAATTTGTCGTGTCCCCCCAACCCATGCAAATTAAGGGAAATGATCATCATAAGGGAACCTCAGGAGACGGGGTTCACGCTCTAAGAACCCTTTCAACTGCCTCAAAAATCGGGATATCACGAAAGTTCCCATTGAGAGGATCAGATTTAAACCCAGCCACCGAGACTGACTTCTTCTTTCTCTTAGGGTGACCCTTACCCCTATGGATAGTGACATTAGAAATATAGGAAGGACTAATGTTAATTATGGGGGTTGGAGGGAGACCTGTGTCCACCCGCAGAGGCTTCAATTTAGCATCTGGATCCAGCAATAGTAGCTCGATGTCACTCCCTATAGAATTCCTGGGAGACATCTGGCGGTCTAGAATAACCATCGGAGAAGACTGAGGCAAAAACGAGGAGGAAAAAGGTGACAAAGCAGAGGTCAAAATTGGGGATGGCAAGGTCTAGCGGGAAATGACCGAAAGGGGCAGAGGAATCCGGTCAAACACAAACATCAAACCATGGTGGTGATCCAGCAAATCCCCATAATTTTCGTCCACCGGGTGGCCTTCAGGTAAATTAGACAATTCCTTTCTCAGCACGATGAGCACCACCCTCTTCCCATTCTCATTAGAAACACACAAATCAGTGGAAATATAGGTAGACGGCTTACCCGCTATCTGTGGTGACAAAGGAAAATCGCGCGGATTCACTCCATGATCAGCAACAGAAGCCTTTAAACATTTGTTTTTATGTCCTTTGGCAGCTACATCCTCATTCCAACATAATCATATCCTCATGAGGTGCCCCGTCTCATGGCATAGGTGGAACCTGAAAGGTACCTACCAATAATCTAGAACCTGCCGGTAAACCACCCCATCCCACTGGAGGTATACTTGTTCCGGTAATCCCCCAGCAAATGATACCTCAACTAGCACCCATGAAATCCTTTGTTGAAAACCCCTGTGCACTTCGGGTCTACAAAGTGGTAGCTGCCAATACTATCGCCAATATGTTGATCAGCAGTTATCATTGATGTCAACCCAAGCAGCACCAGGGGCTAACCCAATATTGCATGGGAATTTTGACCTACCAAATTAATATATTCTGGGTCAATAGTGCTCTTGATGGTTTCTACTTGTCAAGATGTTTCCGTTGATATATGGCACGCCATTTAATTCTTCACGATTTGAGAGATATTCATGTTTGAAGTTTGTACCCCCAGTTAGTGGGCTAAAACCCCATGGGGTTGGGGCATGGGTCATTGAAAATTCATAATTAATATTTTTTTTAAGCTCCTAAAATCCCTCCCACGTTCACTTGTTGAAGCCCCTCTCAACTTAAGCATTTATATAAATTGTGATCCTCATTTTCTCGTTAGGCAAGGGATTCGGCCATTTGAAACAGGGCATCGTGGAATTTTCGCTCTAAATTTTTTTCTACGAAGGTTCAGAAGCTGAAATTTTTATGATGCAAAGCCAAAATCCTGAGGAAGCTACAGTAAAAAATTCAGATCAAGGTGCGCAATATTTTTTGGAGATATGATCTGTGGAAGTCAGGGTTTTTGCAGGCTCCTGAAATTCATCTCAAAGAAGTGACCTTGGTAAATTCGTCATGACTCTCTCTTTGAGTATTGGATTGGAATTTCGTAAAAAATGGCGAATAGTGCACAATCTGTACTTTTTTCTCTATCAATTTTAGAGACAAATGAAGAAACAGTGACACGTGGCATGTCGTACAAGTCCGCTCTGCTGAAACAGTCCTTAATTAGGGCATTGTGAGAGATTGGGTATAACTCTCTCTTGAAGAATCCAAATTGGTTCAGATCTATGGCATTGAAAAGAAGACTCAGAGGAATACTACAGGACCGAAAATCAAATATTGAGGATCTGAAATAACAGAGATACACTAGATTCAATATCGAGCTCCTAGAAGGCAAGAAAAAGCTAGATCATGTGTTGTCAAGGGTTCCAAAGGACCAGAATTTCTATGGAAACAAAGCAAAGAAAGGTGCAGCAGAGGGTAGCATGACAAGAGCAGCAACCAAGGTGCATAACAGTAGCAAGAATTTCATCATATGAAGTCTTCAAGTGGGCAGCACTGCATATAATCATTGTAAAGTTATCATTGTACTAAGTCATTATAAATACATTATTGTAAAAATTGTACTAGTGTCTATCTGCCAAGGGTTGAAGAGGCAGTGTTGGGAGGTCTGGGATCTCATTAGGTGGTTGTGTCAAATTTGGGGTTATGGTCTAGTATATCTTCTTCTTCTGCATCATTATATATCATTGTAAAGTGGACCATTTTCCCTAGTATGGGAGTCCATTC